>NWSH02000535.1:1253782-1271792 GCA_002382865.2 Heliothis virescens
CATTTCGAATTTGTCGTATAAATTTCAATTTGTTTTTCAGCCAATATTGTTCATACTTATATCAGCACACAGGGTCATATCTAATCGCAAGATGTTTGACAAAAAAAGATCGTCACCACCACACACGATAATTGCTAGTTGCAAATAATGCTTGCCTATAGCACGTGGCCACACGGGAGCAGACCTTCAGTACGACATGGCACAATATTGGTATTAAAAAAAAATATCTCGATACGGTATAAAAGAGAACTACCTAGTATGTAAGCATTCTTTACAAAAATTGTATAAAAGCAGAAATATAGCGAGTAGTACAGTAAAGTAGGCTTTTAAAATAATACCATATTGATAGTCTTTAATTAGATTTTATTTACTGTATCTAAAGATGGCTATAAACCCAGCTAGGTTTACCTAAGTCTAGAGTGAAACTTCTCACCGGCGTTAAAAAATCAACCTTCCTAAGATTTTATAACACATCTGCACTTCAATATCTAGCTCCCCCACCTATCCTATTATTACAGCAAAATTTACTGATCAAACTACAATTGTTACTAAATTTACTGAAATGTATTAGAGGTGAGGCTTAAGCATTTTTTCGATTACCCAAATTGGGCACAAAATTGATAAACATCTGTGACAGCTCTCACACAAGCTCCACTCTATAAATAATCACACTTCAAAATACCAAGCATATACTATAGACATCAATTGAATCTAAGCCGAGACAAAGAACTATCACAGTAAGCTATCGACGACATCAAAACATATATACCATATATCTGACGTAGCAGTCTAAATAACCATATCAGACCGTCAAGATCACCAACCAGCGCAACCCACCCTCAGACCCCAACCAACCACTCACTCTGACACGCGGCTCTCACACTAATACGCTACACCCGTCACTCATACAAAACACAACAAAGCCAACCACCACCCTCACCATGCGGCTAACCTATACTGAGGCTCTAGGGATGCTAATCTGACGGTCATATCATCAATAGACACTATAGATGCGCCTAGTCTGCCCATCAACAACCACGTCCACCACCGCGACATCGATACAATCAACAATGCCGACACCGGAGAACGATGATATTATCTACACAACTCTCCGATCCTGCTTCCGGATATACGAACGCCCCATCGCGACCACCAGTACCCATGTACCAATCTAATAACTCATAAAACAAACACCCTCAACCTATCAAGCCTCCTAACTTATCACATCCAGCTATCAACAGCGCATCTCATCATATTCATCACGAATGCACTACCGCTCAGCTACCTCTACAACCAAACATACAACGAGTCTTACTACCCCTTTAACCACCATCTATAATCCTCTCGTCAAGCATACAAATACACATTACACAATCGTACATACTATGTATATTGCATTTCCTAAAGGAGAAACACCAATATATCTTGCTCTCTACTCTGCTAGATTACTATCCAACAAACATCGAAGCAACACCCCTACACTTATTTCTTTTCACTTCTCACCCACACCAGTCACGCTCTCGATACTAAGAATTCAAACACCAGCAATTAATCTCGATATACTACTAATCTTCTTCCTATAGCTACAAAATTCACCACTTCTCGACACAAAGACACACTCAATATCGTAACTGCGAGAGATCAAATACCAATAAACTACAACATTAGTCGCAACACCAATCGTAAATTACTTCAGATTAAATCCTTATAATACACAAAAAACCTAACTCATACTCTTATAATGTCACGAATAACAAGCACACCCGCTTTATGCCACCAACTATTTGCTTTGCAAACCTCGACATAACAGCCCCTATGCATCCGAACATCACAACTATCACTCTACCTCCCTACTATGCTCATAACCGTCAAATAGAATACATAATTTGCCAGTTACAATTAACATAGGCTCTCACGTACTATGAAGAATATTAAAACTGCCGGTCTCGTGTCATCCGAATCATCAGAGATAGACCATGAGTGTCATCTCATCTAACCGTGACAATTTCCTATACAACCTTGAGATCTTACTAAATACACACCACACGCATCACATACTATCATATACTATATACTCATCACCACTATATAGAATATGACGACACATCGCCGAGACAATATAGTGGAAGTCAACCAACAATTACCACTAATCCTCTGCACACAATCAGATCAGTACTCACTGAACTATGAGAAATTATATACACGAAGATAAGTATGCGAAGTATGCTGGTATCATATCGCAATAAGAGCTCCCACATCTCAGTACAAAAAGCATCAGAAACCACAATGAAAGTAATTATCGGAATTGATAATTATCGAATCAACAGTGTACTAATCACTCGTAAATATTTCAATTCTATTTGACCCAATATATTCTTTATCCTTATACGATCACATAACGCTCATAATACATACTTCAGTCAAGCACACCCTTCTCTCGATACCGGAAAACTGAATCCATGCTAACTGTTACTTCTACAGCAGCGCTTTACCGCGATAAACATAACCCATGATTACTCCAACTGCATCCCATCTGCATGACCATACAATCTCCTATATCATAGCACACCATATGCACTCATGAGAAGCACCATACAAACACTCTAGTCCTTCATAGCTTTTCTCAATCAAACTCGTCACGGCTATTTCTCCTCTGTGACAAAGAATTCTTTCTTATACTAATTGTAACACTGTAATTTTCCAAGATTATATCTGCAGCCATTCCCAGAGTCATACCAGCACCATCACAACCAGCATCCTCACGCTACAACTCTCCAGCGATATACCAACAGAAACACCTATACAAATATAGAGACGAACAATATCACGACAACTCAAGCATACCAAAAAACAACCTTAAAACTAGACAACTAAACCGCTGCTTATTTATGCGACATACTCTCTCTATTAATAAAAATAAATAACATCACTCACTGCGTGAATGCATTCCCAATAGAATCCATTACAACCAACAACTTAAAAACAACAACACCAAGCTAATCTAAACAACATATTCCAGAACAGTTCACACAACACAATAACAATAATTCAAATCACATCTATTATCTTACGGCGCGCGTTTAGACTCAAAATCACCATCCTAAACACATAACTATTCATCGTTCGATAGATCTCGGCGCATCACAACAATAGCTTCCCTTCCCAAACGAATAACTACATAACACCGCACAGACTCTATATCATCAATACCAACTACGATACCAACCTAACTCTCTGGCTATAACAACAATCATGATAATCTCACGCAAATTACAGCAGATGATCGACACACACTATAAGACAGACGTCTTGATAGTTCATTACATGAAATCACCAACGCATCATCACAACCAGCCAACCAACAGCGCCTAGAACACAAACATGAAAACTAGACCGACATAAACACGGCGAAATTAATAATGTTAGCGTGTATTTCGAAATACACATAGACTATCATAATACAGTGCTGTAACGAGGTATCAACAGATATGGATGCGGCCAAACCCAACCCCGCAAGCTACAAGGAACAGAGCCAATTGAAGATCGAAATCAGCAACACACTCATTTCAAGTCATCTCGGTCACTCAACCACGAATACTATCCTACAAAACTGATAAAACTAGCATCCAACAGTAATAACCCTCTTTTATCATAACATGCACCTCTCCCATCACCATACTACAGATCTCCTACAACCGCTCATCACCATCTCTGAAGCGATAAGATACTCTACCAAAGTTCATAAATCCAATCCAGAATAATATTAAAGATAAACGAACAACAACAACCACAACCTACACCACTATGTCAAGCTCTAGATCTACATCTCAGTAGACTAGAACTATAACAACTGCTCGCATACTATGAAGTAAAAACACCTGCTCGCACACACTAACTTCTCTAAGCCGATAATAAATCCTACCATACAACAATGCTGTCGCTTTTCGCGTTTAAATATACGCCAATCACATAAGCAACTGACATGGCCTCGATAATTCTGGCACTAACAAGTCCGCGTACAAATTACACAAACCTAACGATTATACAACAACAAACCCCGTATCAGAATCGTTATTTTAAATGAATATGGCACACAAGCATAGTACAGCTAGACAAAAACCTACCAAATCCTTCCATCCTTCTCAGACTGAACAATCTCACTCACAACACCAGAAGATACTCCCCTCCCTTCTATTATCTCTGACAGTACTGACAGACAGCTGACAATTTCTCAAATTCTTTCAATAGCTCCACAATCAAAATCATAGACAAACAGTCTCTACGACTCCTTGGAGCTCCCGTCCTAGACACATCTTTTTCTTCATTTATTGAAGAAAAATTGAAAATTTTAATGATATTTCGGAACGTTTATAACAAAATTAACATTGCATTCAGCCACACCATTTATTCGGTATTGCTGTTTTGGACCAAAATTTACATATTTCCTCCGCTCTTCTCATCTTTGGAAACATAGCCACCTTTAGACCAAGTTGATAAAATTATTCGCCATACCCTCAGTTCCATTCTCAATGTGGCCCTGGACGACCGAGCCTGGCTGCAAGCCACATTGCCCCCTCCGCATGGGAGGTCTCGCGTCCGCCAAATTACTAGTATTAGTTTACCGGCTCTTCATATCCTCGTTCACGGTACTGAGAAATTAGCCAGGAAC
Source organism: Heliothis virescens (assembly GCA_002382865.2). Lineage (NCBI taxonomy): Eukaryota > Metazoa > Arthropoda > Insecta > Lepidoptera > Noctuidae > Heliothis > Heliothis virescens. The sequence goes on from NWSH02000535.1 coordinate 1,258,452, forward strand.
ATTCTTGCTCCGACACTGGTTGATTTTGAGGTACCGTACATATCCGAGGCTATGGACGCCTGGAAAATCTATGTCCGAATACAGACTTACCCAACAACCCATCTTCCCAACGACAGTGGGATGAGCCGCTCTGCAAGATAATCGGGAATAGTTTAATTGAAACGGCAACTACTCCTGCTGAGCGAGCCCGCCTACTGGCTGTGGGTAGATGGGAGTCGGGTTATGGCTTCAGGCACTACCATCGTCAAACATTGGCACCATGTTTGACGATGCAACTTTCCGCCTTGCTACTTGCTTACGTTTAGGAGCAGTCTGTTGTTCTCCTCATCGCTGCCACTGTGGTGAGGCTGTCACCAGCCTCGGACACCACGGCCTGTCGTGCAGCCGTAGCGCGGGCCGTATTGCGCGGCACGCAAACATCAACGACATCATACGTCGTGCTCTTGTTGCCGTCGGGGTACCAGCCGTACTAGAACCAAATGGCTTGGTACGCGACGATGGTAAGAGACCAGACGGGATGACGTTATTTCCTTGGAAGATGGGTAGGCCATTAGTGTGGGACGCAACCTGCGTCGATACTCTTGCGCCATCCCATCTTGCAAGTTCTGCGTGTTGTGCTGCTGCTGCCGCTGCGGCTGCGGAGAACCTCAAACGGCGAAAATATAGTAGCCTTGTTGGAAACTATATTTTCGAACCGTTTGGGGTTGAAACCCTCGGGTCGTGGGGTCCGAATGCACACTCTATTTTTAAAGAACTATCTAGGCGGCTGGTTGACGCTACCCGTGACCAAAGGGCTGGCTATTACCTTGGTCAAAGACTAAGCATTGCCATCCAGCGTGGCAATGCTGCCAGCCTTTTGGGCACGCTCCCGGTCGACAGCGACGGGGAGGAATTCTTTGACGCTTTTTAGTTTTAGTTTTTAGTTTTAAGTTTTTTTTAGAATGTTGTAAATATATGTAAATAAAAATAAAAGTTTCCTTTCAAAGGTAATAAATTCATAAGTTTAAACATTTGCTGTGACATCTCAATACATCAACATACATGGAGAGCTATCTTGAGATGTTTGATTTGAATAAACTATTTCATATTTGTTTGATGCACTTATACAAATGTCGGTAGTTAGTGTTAGATAGTTTGTGGATGGATGTTCGTTACTGCTTATGACATTATAAGATTCTTTTTTTTTATATTGAAGGGATTTTTCTGCGAATAATAATTTTGACGTCTACATGTGAAAACTAGTCAACTTTTTAAATCTATTTCACTATGAACTACGTGCGGAAGGGATTTTAATTAGGCTTTCTTCTTCTCACTTTGAGATAACGAAGTCAGAATCTTTTTGAAAAACCTTAGTAACGTAAACAACGTTTCAACGCGTTTGAATTGTAGGAAGTGATCTTTAATCCATACCAATTAAGATCATTAACAAAGACAGCCGACTAATTAACATTTAGATAGTTGTCAAAAGATTTGGGCTCGTCCGGGATTTGAACCCGGGACCTCTCGCACCCTAAGCGAAAATCATACCCCTAGACCAACGAGCCAACTGACTGTCGTATTAAAATTTTACACTACAAGGCCTTTCTCATAGTAGATTGGTGCCATTTATAATGTCGTAACATTATGTAAAAAGTCACGCAATGTTTATTCTATTCGTGTATTATATATCTGTGTAGATAAGTATTACCTATACTTATCTTAGTATTTCAGACGGCATAGTTAACAAGAGAACCTTTAAATGAAAAAAAATATATATTCATCCTTTAATCAACATATTCGTGAGAGATTTATCATTGAACGAATTGAATGGTTTAAAAAATATTGTAATGGGTTAAGGAATGGTTGGAAGCATTAAATACTCAAATAATAAGATACATCTTCAAATCAATGACTACAACTAAGCAAGTGAATCTTAGTTGCAAGTAAATGGAGCTGTAATTACTACAGTATATTATGGGTGAATTTCAAAGTTGGGTTCCAAAAATTGGGCTCGTCCGGGATTTGAACCCGGGACCTCTCGCACCCTAAGCGAAAATCATACCCCTAGACCAACGAGCCAGCTGTGTTACACACCGAATATCAAGACACCAAGCAACTTAGTATCGAACGCCTTTCACTAAGATAATTACATAATAACACTCATACAGATAAGAACAGTTGGTAGGTATATCAGAACTCATGAGCGAGCATACCAATCAAACATATTGATTTTTGTTAGGATGCAAGGAAGGCTTGTAACAAAATCTAGGTAATTGGACCCTTCTTCGTTCCTTAAATAATTGTCCTTTACTTAATTTACAAGACTATTGAGATAGCTGTGCCAGGTATGGTGTTCTGTGAGCCTCGAAGTTATGTCTCCAAGAATCTCAGGGTACAAGAAACCGTATTGCTCAACGTGTGACTTTAAGGCTACAAAAAAATATTAAAGGCCAGTTCCATAGTTTCCAAATAATGTTCTAGATAGTTATCTGAAAAAGTAGTCAAAACATTTCTATGGAATTATCTGCCAAATAGCCACCTAGAACCTTATCTGAAATCTTAAAATCTTCGAGGGACCTACATTTTGATTTCCTTGTTAAGTCCAGTGATCAGGATAGATACAAGAAATGCTAAACGAAACAGAATCTCTTCAAGAAAAGTATCATAACAACTAATCTACTTACCTGAACACTGATCTTATCATACACCTGCTAGCCAAAAAAATGGAACATCTTCTACCTAAGTCCCTTTTCCTTTCCCCATTGTTCCGTTGATTTAGTAATATAGAAAGGATGTAATAAGACGAATCACGAAAGGGATTTATAGAGGTAGGAATCCGGAAGGGATCTAAAAGGACGTACAATTACCTTACGGGAATGTCCTACGAAAGGGCAATCAGGTGCGTAACCTACTTATTATAAGAAAGTAGGGAGAATAGGGGACTCAATACGTAATTTTATCGTAGAAATTTTGCAGGCTGGTGCTCTTAGTGATAGCCTATAGTTAAGGTACTTGCAATATGAGATGAAACTTGAATTAAAATGATTAAAATTCCTGTTGGCTCTTAATAGGCGGAATAATTATGTAAACTGCGAGTTAAATATTCCTTTCATTTAAAGTAAAGCATTTTTCTGGGAATATTTCTAGGCTCAATNTTATAGAGCTACCAGGTTAACAGTTAAACAAATAAAAAATGTAAAAATTTATTAAAACCTAGACAAAAATTACAATACACCACCTCATATTACGTCCTCTTAACTTATTTAAATACTGAAGCAACTAAATCTATACAAGAACTGTGCACCCGTTACTGTTAAAAAATTGGGCTCGTCCGGGATTTGAACCCGGGACCTCTCGCACCCTAAGCGAAAATCATACCCCTAGACCAACGAGCCAGCTGTTAAAAACGTTAAAATATCTAACCATATTCTGTTTCTTTATAGCCCAGTGGCATTAATATACATAATATTTTTATCACGCTTATACTTTCGATTTAAAACACGTTTTGTTACGTCAGCGTTAGTTGTGGTATGCGTAGACGCATGTATGTAGGTCACCTTTCACTGCGAGAGTTTGATACTGGTCAACAATTTTGATTGAGAGGACAGTCGTCTCGTTGGTCTAGGGGTATGATTTTCGCTTAGGGTGCGAGAGGTCCCGGGTTCAAATCCCGAACGAGCCCAATTTTTTAACAGTAACGGGTGCACAGTTCTTGTATAGATTTAGTTGCTTCAGTATTTAAATAAGTTAAGAGGACGTAATATGAGGTGGTGTATTGTAATTTTTGTCTAGGTTTTAATAAATTTTTACATTTTTTATTTGTTTAACTGTTAACCTGGTAGCTCTATAAACTTATCTTTAGATATAAGTGTGGTAAATAATTGCTACTTTATTACTCTCAATAAAAATTACTAGATTAAATAAGATGTCATAAATTACAAAATTATCACTATGATTATTGATAAATATGTGGCTTGATGTCAGATAAAGAAATATGGAAGAAGAAAACATACTGCGCCTCCCTCAAATTAAATTGGGATGAGCTGAAGGATGATGATGAGTACAAACACAGTGCTGCACCTTTCTCATAAATACATAATTGACTGTCATAAATCCTTACTAATATTGTAAATGTTGAAAACCAATTTTAATTTAATTTGGTACAGAGGTAGTCTGAGAAAGGATATAAATTATCCTTTTATTCGGGTGCAGAAAGTTGCGCACTCGAGATGCGAGTGGAACTCCAGTGAACAACTAGTGCAGTATAAGTAAAACATAAATTTAAAATCACATCTAGACATTAAAGGGCAGGATCAAAATGATATATTAATTGAACAAACAAACATAACAGCTGCAAATCAAGATGTTTGTTCTAGGAAGCTACTGATTGATCCGACCATTAGCTGGTAATATGTATTTACATACGCTGTTTGTAAGTGGGACAGTGTAGACGGAATATTAAATGACGAGTAATGTCGATATTAATAACTAGCTTCCCGTGGGAATTATTCTGCGCACCCGGATAAAAGTATCCTATAGCCTTCCTCGATAAACGGGCTATTTAACACTTAAAGACTTTTTTAATCGGACTATTTGTTCCTGAGATTAGCGCGTTCAAATCAATTCTTTAGCTTTATATTATTACTAGCTTCCGCCAGTGGTTTTACCCGCATCCCGTGGGAACTTCTCGGCGCACCCGGATAAAAAGTATCCTATAGCCTTCTTCGATAAATGGGCTATGTAACAATGAAATATTTTTTCAAATCGGATCAGTAGTTCCTGAGATTAGCGCGGTCAAACAAACAAACTCTTCAGCTTTATAATATTACTGCGGAAATCAATATTCTGTCTATCTCTGGATTTGCTTATAGTGATAGAATTTTGACATTAGCCCCATACAAGTAACGTCAAATTCCTATCTCTGGTAAGCAAATCCAGAGTTAGATAGGTTATTGGGAACGGCCGTTAGTCTACATAAACTATAATATACATAGATAGGTATTTTTAGGAATGTTTTTAGTTATCTATTGCGCGAATACCTAAGCTAATAAAAAGTGTACATAAAGGTAAAGGTGCTAAAACTGTTTTTTTATGTGATATTTACTCGATAAAAAAAATGAAAAAGAATCGCATCCGATTTATCAAGTACAGACAACAGCAGATCACGGTACCCGAATCTGTAAAATTTTAACAATCAAACATTAAACTACCTCTATTGGGATAAGGTTGAAAATATATTGCAGAAATACATATTACAGATTGTGGCAACTTGATGTGCTGTCATCTGTACATGTTGTTCCACGCTGTAGTAACCACGACGGAAAACTCCTTCTAGTAATCGGCTTTGTTCTTTCTAAGAATAAGAATGGTTTAGGTATGTATGTACTAAATTTAATTGAAATCGGTTAAGTAGTTTTAGTGTGTACCTACCTAAGCGCGACATACAAACTGACAAAGGAATGGAAGTACATCTTACATCTTGAAAGACCATATCTACTGAAAGAGTCGTGCTAAAGGTTCATATTGAAACTAAAGCAGATCTGTAATGATTGTTATAATCCGTGCTCCGCTACCAATGCCGCTTTTAAACCAAGATTTTTATCTGTGACGAAGTGAAAGGTATTAATTACTTATCAGATATTTGATTATCGCAGCGTATTATTTAGGCACGTCTGTCAGCTGGCTCGTTGGTCTAGGGGTATGATTTTCGCTTAGGGTGCGAGAGGTCCCGGGTTCAAATCCCGGACGAGCCCAATTTTTGGAACTCAACTTTGGGATATGCCTATGATATACTCAGTAATTAGAGGTCCATTTAGTCACAACTAAATCCACTTGCTAAAATCGCGTGTCCAGCATTTAAAAATTTTTTAAAGGATGTTATCTTTTTATTAGTTGACTATGTAAAATTATCTGATTACCCACTCTCCGGAAAATGTTAACTTAATAAAACAACAAAGCATATTGAACGCTAAAAGAAAGTACAAAGCAATGCAATTTACTAGCGTATAATCTAGGTCACCCATGAGAATAATGACTAAAGTGCTGACACGTGGAGACACAATATTTCTTACAAGTTTATTTTACTATAGGCTTTTTATTTTCAAGTAGGTTATGTCAATTAGTCGCCCCATGTACAATACTGGTACTTAAGTGCCTCAGTTCAGTTCATATGATTAGAAGTCGACGCCAACATATTTGAGAAAAGGTGATAATGAAGTAATGTTTTAACTAATTTAACCGAATAATTATGAATCCACCGACTGTTTTTATTATTTTTGGTAAGGTACCAGCTTTAGGTATCCACTGTATGGTAAATATTTTGTTAATGTTTCTTTCTCAATCCGATAAACACCGAAATACTAAAAAGTCACTAAAGCTTTTTATGACAATTCCACTCAAAAATGCAGAACAGATTTTGACACAAAAAAATGTTTACTCAATTAAGCTTGCTCGCGGGTATTATTTTTGCTAAGGGCGCGGGGTCCCGGGTTCAAATCCCGGTCGAGAACAAACTTTTTGGCAATGGCTTTTGTAACGAGTTTAAAAGGTCAGAACGATGGGAATTTATTGGGAGAGGATACTTTTATTTGACCTTTATTGATTTCTGCCAATGTTAGTCGCTTAGATGCCTATGTGCTGTTAGCAATGTAGATATTTCTAGAAATACAATTCAATACTGGGCGCTTTTTAATGGCAAAATATACAAATGTTTAATTAGTTTCCTACACTTCGAAACATCTTTGGATGAAATGCTACATGATGAAAGGATTAAGTATTGGGTGAGTAACACAAAAGGAAAAACTACTTACTGCAAAAATGAATTAGGCTCTTGCGCATTTTAGGGTTACTTTTCTAAAGATCGATTTATAAGTATCATCTATCTATCTGAGCAAATGAACAACTTAGATAGGTTATAGAAATTGCTCGAAAGATCTCGTGGCTAAGTCAAAGCCGCGCGGATCGATCGATCATAAGGTTAAGCAACGCTTGGCGCGGTCGGTCCGTGGATGGGTGACCATCTTTTCATAACGAGTTCTTCCGTGTTTCGGAAGGCACGATAAACAGTGAGTCCCGGCTGTCATTTGAACATCTTTGGCAGTCGTTACGGGTAGCCAGAAGCCAGAAAGTCTGACAACCAATCTTACAACCAGGGGCCTGAGTCTGTTTCTTAAACTTAAGGAACAATCAATTGTCACTACAATGAGACCCAATTACAACTCCAATACGATTGAAGCGTTATTGGTTATTCTGCAAATTAAATAAAAATCGTACTCGTAATGTACTATCAGATGACAGATGACATTGCAGATGACAGACCAATGGCATGTCATTGGAAAACGATTGGTATTTTAACAGTAACAGAATAACCGATAAGGCTAAAACTGCTATTGCCATTCAATTTTCATTGAATTTTCATACGAGTGACACACAATTGTAGTTAAGGAATCACCCCCCAGGTTGCCCAGGTAACTGGGTTGTGGAGGTCAGATAGGCAGTCGCTTCATGTAAAACACTGGTTCTCAGCTGCATCCGGTTAGACTGGAAGCCGACCCCAAAAATAGTTGGGAAAAGGCTAGGCAGATGAGATAGGTTATAGAAATTCGTCATAAGTCAAATCGCAACAGATATAATCATGCATATTATGTAATCTGTAATCAAACAATAACACACGCCTATAGACGTCCCATTAGTCATTAGCCGCGCTAATTAGTAAATGTTAATTAGCTTATAATTACAGGCTCACCTGATTGATGCTAAATGCTGACCTCTGTCTATTGGACCTGCAAATAATCCTTGTCTTAAATTATTCGTAGGTATATCTTGAAAATACATAATCTCTAACAAAATCCATTAAAAGCTATTTTATGTTCTTTATCAATTACTACCTTCTGCCAGCGGATTCACCCGCGTCCCGTGAGAACTCCTCGGCGCACCCGGATAAAAAGTAGCCTATACCCTTCCTCTATAAATGGGCTATCTAACACTGAAAGAATTTTTCACCAGTAGTTTCTGAGATTAGCGCGTCCAAACAAACGATCTCTTCAGCTTTATAATATTGGTATAGATAGACCACGCCCCAAGTATTCCTTTAAAAAAATGTATACAGTTTCGACTTTCCTGCCATTTGATCGTAATGTGTAGACATTAACTCTATTATTTCTTTTCCACCAGAACTATACAGAAGTTTACATGGTCTATGTCCTTGAGAAAGGACATAGAATTGATCTTCTAAGAAGTGGACGAAACGGTAGGAAATTCATAAAATTAAATACATATATTAGTCTTCTGCATAGCTTTTTCCTACATAATATGTTGTGGTTGGCTTGAAGTCTATACGCATGTAACTGAGTACAAGTTTTACATAGAGTGACTGCCTATCTGACTTCCTGAACCCAGTTACTCCGGCAAGTCGATACCCTATGGTAGACTTGTTCAACGATTGATCGATAATTTTCTGTCATTTGTTTGGTCAAAGTACAAAATTAAATAGACGTACGTTAATTTTAGAACTTCCATATCAGCTAAAATTAGTTAGTCTGTAATAATTCTATTAGCAAAGTTAATACATAGGTACAAAACATATATGGCTAAATTAATTTTAAAATCAATTAAACAAACTAACCTTACTCCCACAGCTACGTCAATTAGAAACCGAAAACAATTAGCGGATACATTCCCAGCGGTGACCGTGTAATTATCCGGAATATCCGGAAAATCCGAAATATCCGTATTATCCGGAAAACTTGATTAAAATTGGTTTGGCAAACGGCAGAGCTAACACCAAGTCCTAATTAGTAGCTCGTCATTAAACAGATTTGGGGACAATTGTCGCGTATGTAGGATAGTTACGGATATAATTATCTAGGATAGATAGGGTTCGTGTCAATAACGATTTCAATAAACTATCATCATTTAGTTTCCGTTAAGATAGGAATTTGATGTTATTTGTATGGTGGCTTTTAGCTATTTTTCACAGAGAACAGACACCAATCTGCAAAAAATATACAAACGCTAGCAGGTCAACCTACCCAAATCTGACAAATTTTACCAATCGAACCTTCCACTATTGTGATAAGGTTGAAAATATATTGAAGAAATTTAATAGATTGACATAGGTTGATCTGCTGGCGTCTGTACAGACGACAGCAGGTCAACGTATACGAATCTGTCAAATTTTACCAATCAAATACCCACTACCACTACCCACTGTTCTGATAAGGTTGAAAATCCATTGCAGAAATTTGACAGATTGTGGTAACTTGATGTGCTGTTGTCTGTACAACAAAATAAACAGATAACAATATTGTGCCGAACAAATCAACTGTACAATTTTTACCTCGGTTGAACAAAACGCCTGAAGCAAGGCTTTGATCTAAATCATGGTTTTACAAAATGTTTAAGTAAATATTACACGAGTTAATTTGTTCACACAAAATATTTTTTTGATTTTTTACGTCCATTACCATTCAAATTACTTCACGCATTAAAGTTACGCTTGAAAAATATAGGCTTATGTTAATAAGGGCATTCTCTCGCGATAATATAAAAATGTTCTGGAACTTTCGATTCTTCCCGTTATTTTCGTTCAGCGACTCAAAAAATAATTCGTAGAGTACGATTTTTCTATTGCTCTATGTCAATTATCCTTACAAAGTTCAGTTAAAGAACCAAATTTACAGCCAGGTTCACAGGTTTCAGATAAAGTTCTAGATAGCTATCTGACAGTTAAAAATGTTTTTAATTTTGTCAACTTTTCTATGGTATGATTATTGAAATGGCTATCTAGAATCTGTAAAACTGAATGGAATGTAACCTTTCGTTTAAATCCTCGAAAATCGACTTATTTCTCAAAGCTTACACAGATCTCCAATCAACAAACGTGTTAGGCATAATCCTTTGTTTTCCTTTGCGTGACAAACGAACGTTCGATGAACAAATCGACTGTCTATGGATGATGGACGGCCATGTTACCGCCACGCCGATAGTGCGCCATGATTCGCATGCAACCAAGAAATGGATTGTGGAGTTATAAATCAGTATTTAATTTTGCAAATTATTTCTTCTGTCGACAAAATTATGTTTTCTAACTATGGTTCCATACTCAAAGGGTGAAATGAAACCTTACTGCTGTCCTTCTGTTCGTCTGCCTGTCACCGGGCCGTATCTCGTGAACCATGATAGCTCGAGAGCTGGAATTTTCACAGATGATGTATACTAATAACTATAGTAAAATTAATTAAATGTAAGTAAATTTTAAGGGGCTCCCATACAAAAAAATTAGATTTATGTACGCCGTCCGACTCACACTTAGCCAGTTTTTATTAAACTTGCAGACTTCCTCCTCTCTCCATAATGGCGGACCCCAGCATCTGTATCTACGTTCCCGTCTAAATAGACGAAGTGAGCAAGAAAATTATTTTAATTGAAAAACTTGGCGCGCCCTCATTAGCGAAGCTCATAATTAATTATTTATTGTGCCCCCAGTCGTATTGCTGGATTCATATTTTTTCGTCTCCATTTTTAAGAATAGATAAGAGAGAAAAGTTTTGTAATAATAACATTTTGACGTAATGAAGCGCTTTTTGTTTGGCACGTTCAAAACTTTAATGACTCTGACGATGTATTTTCTGATAGGTAGGTGTGTCTAGATATTGTTTTTATAACATTAATATCAGATGTTTAGATATATTTATAGTTTTCTATCTATCTTCATACTGCTTTCTCAAGACAAAATAATCTGAAGTCTGTCCGTGAAACAGTAGTAGCCAGCCAGATACATTCAACCAGCCACGGTTAATTTTGACCAAATCTATTTATAAATTATATCTTTCAATCTCTAATTACAAAACAATGGATAGATGAGTTATAAAAACCCGCAGTTAGTCAGTATTGTTAACTCAGTAAGCTTATCTATTTTCCGCCAGTACCGACAACAAAGTAAACAGGGTGTTTACAATATTAAGTAGTTAGCATAATGCTGTTATGAAAAAAAAGATGAAAATTGAGTCGAACAAAGAGTTTCAGAGCGAAATTCCTGCAGTGCACTGAAAACATAACTTTAGCGTGCTTCATAAAATATTTCCCTCTTGCTAGTAAAATAACATTTTCCGCTGAATATGCTGACTCGTAGGTTTTAATAGGTGTAAACTTCACACGAGTGGGTATTATACAGGGTGCGCCAAGTTACTGGCAAGCTTTTATTGTATGCTTTGGACATATTTTTATTTTTTATCGGGTTTGTTTTTAAAACATGCTGTGTTTAAGAAACTTTTTATTCTTTAAATAGCCTTTTAAGTATAACATGCTTTGTTATCAGTTTATTTTCTTCTTCTGCTTCTGCCAGCGTGTTCGCCCGTGCAAAACTTAAAATCCCGTTTTTACCCGTTCCCAAGAGAATATCCAGAAATCCTGTCTTAGCGGATGCCTATGTCATAACATCTACCTGCATGCTAAATTTCAGCCCGATCCCTCCAGCGGTTTGGGCTGTGCGTTGATAGATCACTGTCAGTCAGTCACCTTTGAGTTTTATAAATTTAGATAGATACCAATGCTACCAACCGGCACAAGAACAGTACGAAATTTAGTACTTCTAAAATCATCAAGAAAAGCATTACCCACCTTAACTCAATTGGGTAAAAATACCGAAGTAGTTTCGTAATCTACGAGAGGTTGTTACCCCGAAACGTGCCCACGTCACACTACCAACTAATTGTGACGTATTGTCTGAATGAAGCTACGGACTTACTATAAGGAATGTTTTACTGGGCCATAGATACATGGGAATACTTTGGTTTTAGTTACTAAGTAAAAGAAATAGGAGTTTGATGGTGTAAGAGAAAATATTATAGAATTAAATGTAGTTTTATGAAACATTTTTGGAAACGGATCATCATCATCTGCCTAGCCTTTTCCCAACAAGTATGGGGTTGGCTTCCAGTCTAACCAGATGCATGCAGCTGAGTTCCAGTGTTTTACATGGAGCGACTGCTTGTCTGACCTCCACAACCCAAAAGGATTAAAATATAAAAAGTTAAAAACCAAAATATATATGTCGGAGGGGGGTGACATGGCTTCTTCTTCACGTTCATCATATTGGCCATCAGACATGATGGGATCTTCGAAATAATACTCGTTGATTGTTAAATACACTGAACTTTACTTGTATGATGAATTTAGAAATAAAAATAACAAAAGATGAACTGAATAATTAACGATTAGACAAAAATAATGGAATGCAGTGAGGTTAGCCGTGTTGCGATCACCCCGACTTGCACCAGAATGCTATCCTGTCATTTGACGTTTGACATCTCACACTCGGTTGACATTCTGCCAATGCCATCCGTCAAAACATCGCATCACAACTAAACACACTCAAGCAATAATTACATCGACTAAAATAAGGTTACACTAATTGCTTGACATTCCATCATGTACGCCTTCAGATAGGCACTCTGCGACACACGGCCATGAATCATGACACTCTCACACTCCTCAGCAGTGTGACGGTTGCCATATCTGAAAGTAGAAGAATAAATCTACAACACGAAATATGTCCCTCGGCTATTTCTGTACCACAAAGTTAAAATCCTTAAGTCAAGAAACAATAATGAAGTATCCAGGGTAAACTCATAGTACCGCACATATATCAGACTTCATAGCAGGGAAATCACAATAATTTAGTTAAAATAAAGTTCTAAGACCCTGACTCTATCGCTCTAGTGCGTCACATCCACAGCACTTAACCAGTGCCTTTACCATTAACCCAGTAGTAACAATTAACTCAGTACAGTACCGTACTTGGCAACTATACACTTAACCAGTATAGCCAAAACCTATTAGTACCACAATACCAAGGTAACTGCTGCAACTATACTTAACCAGTATAGCCAAACCTATTTAGTACCAGTACCAGGTACTCTGCAACTATACTTCAACCATATAGCCAACCTACTTAAGTACCAAATACCAGGATTAACTCTGCAAACTATACTTAACCAGTATAAGCCAAACCTATTTAGTACCAATACAGGTACTTGGCAACTATACTTAACCAGTATAGCCAACCTATTAAGTACCAATACCAGGATTACCTTGGCAAACCTATCTACTTAACCGTATAGCCAAAACCTATTAGTCACCAGTACCAGGTACTCTGCAAACTATACCTTAACCAGTATAGCCAAACCTACTAGTACAATTATACCAGGTACTCTGCAACTATACTTAACCCAGTATAGCCAAACCTATTATACCAAACCGGTACTCTGCAACTATACTTAACCAGTATAGCCAAACTATTAGTACCAATACCAGGTACTCTGCAACATACTTAACCATATAGCCAAACCTAATCTCTCTCTT
>NWSH02000535.1:1277111-1287334 GCA_002382865.2 Heliothis virescens
AGTCCGCTCCCTGATGTCCATCATAGGTACAGCTTAACACAATATAAACATTCAATAGACATTGGCAACACTTACCAACAAATGTACAGTCTGACACACAATTTAAGGCATAGCAACTCAGTGTAAGTTAATTGAGCAAGCAACTAAGTAAGCAACGAATCAAAGCAGCGGGCTATTTTATCAGGAAAGAACCAAACATTTTTTTATTTTGTACTTGTGGAACTTCCTTCTCACTATTTGAAATGAAAGCTATCACATAATTTAGCTCTGTCTAAGCTCAAGTATTAAAGGCAATTAACTATCCAATTTGATAAACGACATACACCTCAAAGCAAATACGAGATGGGCATTACTTTCTCCATTTAACAGACATAGTCTTACATCATCAATCTTGTTATCGTAATGGGTTATAGCGTCACAACCATCAAGGACTTTGACTTAGCCCGGGGATCGAACCCAAGTTCTCGTGCATCACTGCTAAAGTGACAAGATGTCGACAATAATCAACGTCAATGATTAACGACTTTAGAAATTACACAAAACAAAACTGGATTGATCTCACCAGATTTATCCTTCCGGTTTCTGGTTGTTACTCGCTGCACTCAACTCTCGTTCACATTCATTACCATATTGACATCTTGTAACGTATGCTCAGCAGTAACTGCATCAGAAGTACGAGTATGCGAGTGTTTCCACTGGCATCAACATCAGGAACCCATTATGCGACCAAGGCAGTGATTAGAGGGCAAGGTCATCCATGACTGGTAGGTACCCGCCTCGGATGTAGGACCTGTGGACAAAATACTCAGAGAGGAAAATAGCTCGGCTATCTTGCCAATAGAAACTAAATGACTCATCTTTGCCGTTTGTACTCCACTTAAATTTACGTGGATAAATTATCTCTCAATCATAACACCCATTCCACTCGTAACAACAATACCTTGTTACTTGGGTTAAATTTTACACAGTGCTAACAACTAATTGGAAGACTTTCGATTAACAAATTAAGCAAAGCAAAATCACCACAACTTATCGGTTACTATTAACCAAAACAGATTTCATGAAACCTTCACCCTAGCCAGACAAGAATTGCACCAAAGATTCTCAAATAACTATCGCTAAATGTGCTACAACACATAAAGCACTCTGTGCACCAACACAGATCTATCCCATCGCCACATTCTCATGCACATGTACAGAGGTTTGAGTATGAGTACACACACCATAACACCATAATTAATCGGATGTGGTTTCACTACCACTGCCATCAACCATGACATCTAATTCTCGAGGCACTTGATGATCGACAATCTACCTCACACGGTCATGGGGGTACTTTGTAAACTACCGTGATTGATCCCGTTTACTGTATTGTTTACACGTTTGCCACTAAACTATAACCCAAAATTATTGAGTATTCGGCTCCAGAATCATAATAAAATGGAAATGACTCACCAAAGATTCATCAACACACCACGAGTTGCTGACATAGCAAGCTTCAACGCATCGCTCGCTGCTGGAGCAAGCGCTGCCACTGAAATTCTCGTCACGGCGTGACGTCATCGCTCCATCTTTTCAAACTTTCTCCAGCTCGAGTGTATCCCAGTTGCATGAAACTTTTTCTCGGAGTCGAAGTCGGGTAAACGAAAGCATGTGATGACGTAGTAGGTGCCTTCATGGCTTGAATCAGCGACATAAAATTGCGATTCTGTTGTTCCATCAAACGCGTCCATTAGTCGTCACTAACTCTTCGTTTCGAAACACGTGGGTCGTTGCGGTCCAATCCAATTCTGATGTCGGAGGGGGGTGACATGGCTTCTTCTTCACGTTCATCATATTGGCCATCAGACATGATGGGATCTTCGAAATAATACTCGTTGATTGTTAAATACACTGAACTTTACTTGTATGATGAATTTAGAAATAAAAATAACAAAAGATGAACTGAATAATTAACGATTAGACAAAAATAATGGAATGCAGTGAGGTTAGCCGTGTTGCGATCACCCCGACTTGCACCAGAATGCTATCCTGTCATTTGACGTTTGACATCTCACACTCGGTTGACATTCTGCCAATGCCATCCGTCAAAACATCGCATCACAACTAAACACACTCAAGCAATAATTACATCGACTAAAATAAGGTTACACTAATTGCTTGACATTCCATCATGTACGCCTTCAGATAAGCACTCTGCGACATATAAGTAAATCATGCAGGCGGGTTTTTTATTTAATACTTTGAAAGCCAAATTCAATTCACTAGTATTTTAATCAGATAATTGTCCCCCGATGTCACCATGTTTACAGCAAAAACGATTACATAATTATTATTCATTCATTTATTATGTAAACTAATCACTTATACTGATAGAATTGGTTGATCGATAAGGGATCACCAAGCGCATTAATAAACTATTTAATGTATTTGTTAAATAAATTTTAATGGTAATTAATTTTGTATAAACCCGGTTTGAACTGAAATAAATAGGAAAGGTTTACTTTCAGGCGCAAATTAATTGGGCTAAGAGGAATTTATTTATGCAGCAGTAATATTTTAGCGTGAGTTAGCTTACAGTAATTTTTTAACGTTTTAAAGCAATTTTTTACCTAATCGGTAGGAAAAAAATTTCTAGAACAGCTATAGCAAAAAGGTTTAAAAATAACGTAATTTTCAGTGACGCTTATAAATGTTTTCAAGGTCAGAACTTCCAGATGTATACCTACTATGATTATAACCCAAAAGCTTGTGTTAGATGGCTCATTTGTCGGAGGAAGGCTACTATCATCCGAATACTCGGAGTAGATCCGATAAAACCGCTGGTGTTCATACAAAAGTCAAATAACCAAATATTTTCTTGCCTTAAATACTACATTTTGTGCTGAAAAAGCAAATCTACTAACCTTGAAGACTAACAAAAACAGCAAATAAAATCACACAATGAGACGTCTATTTTCCTAGGAATCTCTGTGAAAATCTAGCTGTGTATTTAGGCTTTCCACTATAATTAAAATACTGTTGTATAATTTATACACCTCTCACAAAGCATCCCTTTTAATTATACCTTACCATTTTCAAGGTCACAGTACAATAATTGCCCTACAAGTGACCTTGACCTTCTCTTATCTATAAAAGCGAAACGATAAATCTGAAAGCATTTTAATATCGATTCTGAGGCCATAAATTTTGTGAACCACGCAGGCTATGGAAAAAGGTACTTCCTCGCATAAATCTGTCAGCAGCACTTGATTGCACGGGTGTACTTGACCGCTAACATTGGCCGTCCTGTTATTGTACGGCGGTGCACGCAAGTTTTGCATTAAATGGCTTGATGGTAATTATACGTTATAAAGGTAGTGTTGAATGTGGAATTGTGAATATTCATTGGTGTTTGACCTTGAAATGTTTAATGGAGCTGTAAAATTAATTCTGTTATGCCGGTGATTTCTGCTTCCATAAAACCATGTAATTCCTATAATCATGGATAATTAAAACTAAAGTGGCCGTTTACTTTTTTATAAGCAATTAAAACCATTACGAAAGTAAGGTTTGCCTTTTACAGGTATGAAAAATCTTGAAACGATGGTCAAGTGGTTAGCATGAGCAATTGTAATTTGGATCAACCTACCCAAATCTGTCAATTTTCACAAATCAAACGTAAACCTTTCACCACTGTGATAACGTTCAAAACCTATTGAAGAATTTGACAGATTGTAGTAAGTTGATCTGCAATCGGTATTTCGGTAAAACCATCATAAAAATAATTTAAGGTGATATTATTAATTTATAATTAAGTAATTGATACCGCTTTGAGATATGTAACAATAATTTACGGAATGTTAAATAAATTATTATTATCTATTATCTTCCATGGCGTAAATTTTCTTGGCTTTAAAGGATGTCAATGGAGTGTAGTTATTTTCTTGTGGAGTTGTACGAAATATTGATGGGTTACAATACTATTTCTTTTTGTAATCTAAACCGACTCTATCTAATAATTTGCAAATCCTACTCAGCATTACTCAGGTTTGTTTTAACTGTAACAATTGTTGAATACAGTCTAATAAATTCTACCATTTCTTCAGCACCACGTACAACCCAAGCACAATAAATGTCATTATGTCCCACAACATGTTTCACGCTAACCAAGAAACTAGTTTGCCTAGTTCTTCCCACATCTGCCTAGCCTTTTCCCAACTATTTTGGGGTCGGCTTTCAGTCTAACCGGATGCAGCTGAGAACCAGTGTTTTACATGGAGCGACTGCCTATCTGACCTCCACAACCCAGTTACCTGGGCAATCTTTGCCTAGTTCTTCCCATTCTAATTAATTTTCTTGCAGACTCCCCAAGACTAATGCGGCTGGAATCCCGACAAATGCTATTGTTTCGCAATTTCCATCGGTTCCTCGTTAATCCTTGTGGTGCCAATTAAAATGGCCTTCTATTTTGTTCTGTTGTGTTCGCAATATATTGGTTTTGGACAATGGGCTGTGAGAGCAATTAAATATTTGTCTTTAGAAACTGCGGTTTGAAGTTTTAAGGGCTATCTGGAATAAGAATGACTTTGAAATTAGTTTTAGTTTAAATATCATAGAGGTAGCCCGAAGTCTGAATTTGAACGTAGCAGGTATAAAGGCACTTACATTACTGTAAACTTAACTTTTAACAAATCTATACTTTAATGCTTTATAAGCTGAAAAGTTATCGTAGACGGTAGTTGTAGGGTAAGACACAGGAGTATCCAGGCAACAAAAATACAGGACCGACATCGTCTCCGTCGAACAGCTGTTCCGACTGGCTATGGACAGAGGAGTACAAGCTGACGGACAACCTTCAGGAACAAACAGGTGCCAAAAGAATAGAAGAAAAATCGGTCAGTTAATTGCATTATCATCTTGTTGATAAAAATAATCAAGTGCATAAATCTATACCTCCAATTGAAGATCCAACAGCGCAGACAATTTAACATACAGACTCAGATCAGTTGGCCTACATGGCATAGAGGTTATCTACCTACGATAGGCATACTCGGATCGGCGTACATAATAATTGTTTGTTCGAAATCGCTCCCTGTTTAATTTGCCCTCGAAGCCGGCAGCGTAGTGTGTGCCGAGCGTTGGATATATACGATTTTGTTTAAATTGTATCTTCGCTGTATTCGAGATGTGTTTGAGAGGGGATTTTTTGAATATTCTCTTTATTTTGTTTGTTTGAAATACTTTGTTATTGGAATTGTCTGTTATTATTTTTCTAATGTCAAGTGTTCCTTTAATAATGGTGGATATGAATCTTTTTTCGACTTCTGAACTTAACTGTTCCTATTAGTTTTCTTCCTTGTTAATTATTACCAATATTTGAGATGTTTATCTGTGTGTGGCTTCAAATATTGGCTTTGGAATTTCAAATCCTTGATTCCGGTAAAGTTAACATTATTTTCTCCAAATACGTCAAGTAGTAGTAAAAACCATGAGCATAGTTAATATTTAAACATAATATGAATTTTACGATCTACATAAGTATGCATTCACGCCTGCAGTAAAAACGATAATGCAACAATAGGATAATAATGTTATACTTCAGCTCGATTCATTCTCAGATACGCAACGTAGGAATGGCTCCCAAAGGATTTTTATTCGCTTTTTATGAATTCTTATAGCAATATTATGCTAAATTGCATTATATACTGCTTGTGGTATCACCAGAAGATTCCATCTGGAATCCTTGCTTTTGTAATAAATGGTTTCGCTTTAACTATAGAAGTCTCTGTAATGGTTGTATGAAAGGATTTAGTCTGAAGATAAATTCAACATATCTGCTTAGTCTTTTTCCAGCCATGGTAGTTTCTAGTTAAACTGGATGCATCCAAAGTGTTTTACATGGAGCGTCTGCCTATCTTACTTCCTCAACCTAGTACCGGAACAATACCACAACTCTTAGTAAATGGTCTTACCAAAGCTTTGGCTTCTGACTACTCCTAACAACTGCCAGAGATGCATAAATCCTATATATTTCGGCGTAGTCTAAAAGTACTATTCTCAAACCCGGTTCTAGGTTTTAACCTAGACCAAAAAGCTTTAATTTTCAGGTAAACTGATCATAAATTGTAAATTTTACCTCCCAGTATTAAATCCAAGCCCTTTTATATTACATCATTTTATTTCGGTTTTGATTTTTGACACCCCCGGGATTCGAAGGGTGAAAATTGATTACACGAATGTACTTATGTTTCATTAAGTGAGACTCGTAAAATATGCCCGTATTTTAGTCCAATAAGAATTTATTCGGGTCAAAAAGTTTTGGATGAAATTAAAAACGTAACTTATTGGTGTTCTGTTCGAAATTAGTATTCGGTTCGAATTTATTTGCATGATTTATGCGAATAGGTCGTGACAAATTATCAGGAATTAGTTGTATTGTACTTGTGTTCCTGGAAATCGATATAAAACAAGTCAACAACTACTGGGCCCGTTTCAAACTTTTCATGTTGTGTCTTTGGTATTGTCTGTAAGATAGTTATTCAGAATTTTATCTGGAACCTGCATAACTGGTGCATAATCTTACAACCAGCAATAATTATCAATGCTAATAATACCTATTGTAACTTTATTACCAACGAACTAACATATCACTTACATGATTACAAGACAAATCTAAAGATTAAGGCGCTGTGCATAGTCAAAATAGGCTACGCAAAACAGTTTTTTAGCCAAATGTATACATTTTAGAGCAGCTAAAAAAATATATGTTAATCTTGATCATATTTATGAGTGGACTGTTGTGTTCAAAACACGTTTTCGGTAAATCTTCTCGATAAAAAAAAGCCATGAAATAACCATTTATATTGANCGCTGTGCCTAGTCAAAATAGGCTACGCAAAACAGTTTTTTAGCCAAATGTATACATTTTAGAGCAGCTAAAAAAATATATGTTAATCTTGATCATATTTATGAGTGGACTGTTGTGTTCAAAACACGTTTTCGGTAAATCTTCTCGATAAAAAAAAGCCACGAAATAACCATTCATATTGAAACTGTAGCAATTGTAACTGTATTATTTATAAACAAATCTTGATAAAATTAATAACAGTGATGTAATGTATAATAATAAAGGGAACTGTTGCTTTTATTTATCGATTGGAATAAGATATTTGAAAGGATTAATGTATTTAATGATAAATAACTCGAACGAGTCGAACGAAATGTCGCCCCTCCGCGGCGTCTTTTCGCTTCTCTTTCATTTCTACGCGGAGCGACAGTGAGCGCTGAGGCGCGCTGCTTGATGGACCTATGTCAGTTTGTTCCGCTCCGAAAAAAATCATTTACGTAAATGTTTCTGTGAATGCTGTTTATTATATATTATTTGTGATTAGTTTTTTTCTAAGTTGTGTTGTTGGTGTAAATTTTTGATCGTTTCGGTCTAGTCATAAGTTTATGTAATAAACAATTAGTTTTTTCTAAGTTGTACTGTAAGTTGGTGTCATTTTTGATTGATTTCGGTTTTGACATAAGTTGTGTAATATACAATCTGTGTACAAAAATGGCCAACAAGAAAAATATACGGAGGGCAAAAAAGAGATCTTATTCGACGAAACAAAAACACATGATGGAAGTTGTAATCTACAATACATATAATAAAACAGTAAAAAAATCGTGTCTGTACATTTAATATTTTTACAAAACAAAATATGTAGGGTTATTAGAAATTGAAAGAAGAGTAAGAACTCGAAAAAAAAATTTTTTCTGTTTGTATGCTTGTATGTTTGTTTGTTTGTCTGTTTGCACACGCTAATCTCAGGATCCAAAGGACGGATTTAGATGAAACTTGGCAGACATACAGCTTATATATCAGAATAACATATAGGCTATATTTTTTTTGGAAATTCGCTCTTTAAGGGGGTAAAAAGGAGGGGGTTAATTTGTATGGAACTCCGTCAGTTTTGAAGCTAATTCGATTAAAATTAATATTTGGGTATTTGGTTAGAAATTAAGAATGACGCAATAACTATTTTTGGAAATTCTGCCTTAACGGGGGTGAAAAAGGGGGGGTAAGTGTCTATGAAACTCCGTCAGTTTTTAAGCTAAATCGATGAAAATTAAAGCTGTTTCTGTTTCTGCCCTTCGTTGTGCGACGGTGTCGCTGTTTTTCACACGGATTGCTTTATATAGCTTTCTCGCGCGTAACTAGCTCCGATAAGTGTTCACTTTTACCGATAGATGGCGTTGTCCATACATTCTACAAAGGCGTTCAATGCAATGTAATGGTATGGTATGATAAATCTGAAACATCTCGAATCGTCTCGCGCAACCCGTCGTTTCCCCGGGCTCTTAGAATTCGACATCAGACGTTTTAGATCTTTCATTTTGACGACCCGTTATCGCTGGCATAAGCGACATGTTCCGCGTACGAAGTCGCGGGCAGAAGCTAGTAAAGTATAAGTACCTACCTTTTTGTGCACACCTTATTTTGTTTATATACATGTGTAATTTCGTAAGTAAATTCGTAGCTCGATTGGTCTAGCGGTCTCGTGCACGGGCGTTAGTGGCTAATGCCCCGGGTTCAAACCCCACTATTATTATGCTTTTTATTGATTTTCTTATTTGAAATAAATATTTTTATGATTATTTTATTTTTTGCCAATTTTCTTGTTTGGAATTTTAATTATAACAATTTTATTGTTTTTATAGTAGGTAATAAAATACTTTTTACAAAAAAACAAAACCGACTTCACAAAAAACACTGAAAGGGATAAAATAAACTTTTCACATGGCTCTTGTCGGTGTCTGCAGGTCTGTTGACTGTGTTTATTATTTTAATAAAAACAATATTTTTTATGAATTATTAAAACAAAATATCTTATTGTAAAAATAATATCATATATCAAAAAAAAACAACAAGAAAATATGTAGGTAAGTATATAATGTTTAAAATATAAGAAAAAAGAAATGCATCTAATGAGACTCGATCTCAGTTATCATCACGAAAGCGCGATGCGAATCCGGAGAGTGACGCGCTGTGCCAATCGTACATTTTGTTACAATTGTGAAATGACGCTTCTAAATGCAATGGAAGGCATGCATCGACGAAATTCGCGCGATGCCTCCCGAGTAGGCGGGACTACTCGTGTCCCACTTCATCTGCTTCACCCCCTCAAATACGTAAAAGTCGTCTATTCACCGCGCCTTAAAGACATTAGTGCTACGACATGTTACCCCGACACCTCGAACTTGGCAACCAATAATATCATTCCTCGAGAGTGCCCAAAACTGCCCGAAAGTTCCCGAAAGTTCGAGAAACCCTAACGTCTTAGGACAAGGTGTCAAACTTGTAGCATAAAATCAATTTGGGCACGACCACATGTTGCCATAACGTGGGCCCTATAATGTGCCCTTATGGGCGAACTTGACAGATTTGGGCACAGCCGAGCAAATTGTTGAGAGGGAGGGGTGCGGAAAGTTTCCTGTGTTAACGCTTAATTATGTTATTGGAGGAGGATTTTGACAAAAAAGTTAAGTTAAGACAGGTACAGCCTTTATAAATGATAAAGAAGCCTACGCTAATATTATATGGCCTGTATAGAAGAAGGTATTTAAAATATGTTGGTCGAACTTTGAACAGTTTTGAATATATTAACATCAAGAAAAGGTCCTATTAGAACAAAACAAACAGACAGAGTTCGGTTTGATACCACATTTCTAATATTTCAAGTAAAGTAGAATACGAATAAATTATTCGGTATTTACTTTTATGTTGGCGTATTTGCGAAATTGGGTCTCATTGTAAAGCGTCTCATATTTAAATGAAGTGGTTACTTGATAGGATGAATAAATAGCTTTATTAAATTTCGACCTTCGTGTCTCGGTTGGTTTTAGAAAACGTTCCCGTCATTGGTTCGTCTTTAATGAGACAATGCTGTATTTATTTTTGTTTCGAAAAATAATTCATTAATATTTCAAGGTCAAACTTACACAAAATATCTTCTAAATCGAGTCCCAGTTGAAAGTTAGAACAGTTATAGGTATTGACTTTTTTTGTATGGAGTGATCTGTCTATCTATCCTAATCGTTGGTTATACGGAGGAAAATTTTGATGTGTTTTTTAGTAATAGTAGTTTCTAATTTTAATGTAAATACCTCTTCTA
This sequence comes from Heliothis virescens, assembly GCA_002382865.2. Classification (NCBI taxonomy): domain Eukaryota; kingdom Metazoa; phylum Arthropoda; class Insecta; order Lepidoptera; family Noctuidae; genus Heliothis; species Heliothis virescens. Next base: position 1,287,254 of record NWSH02000535.1, read on the forward strand.
TATTTTTTATACTTTTACTAATATACAAGCTGTTGTTTTGCAACCTGGTCAAATTCAAGGACGTAGTTATGCTAATGATTC
>NWSH02000535.1:1287434-1307103 GCA_002382865.2 Heliothis virescens
TCGAGAATCATTAGCGTAACTACGTCCTTGAATTTGACCAGGTTGCAAAACAACAGCTTGTATTATGTATATTTTTGTTGTAAATAAAAAAAAACCATTCTTGAGAATCTTTACTAATATTTATAAAGAAGGAATTAACTCCAGTTTTATGTAATAACGATTTAACCAATAGAAAAGCTCAAATATAGGTTATACTTTATAAACATATATTTTCTTGTCATAAGAGTAACGGCAGTATTAAATCGAAAATACTTTTTGTCACCAAGCAGACAAACGAAGAAGTTTTTACGATATTACATAATAATATAGAGGGGATGAGACTCTGCTGTCGGTTCCACACGTCATAATTAATTGACAACACACCTATTGAGAATTCTGAGAATACTTGTAGTGGGTATGAGTATCTTGAAATATACTCATAATAGCTCTTGAAATTAATAAATAGCCTTCAAGAAGACAGTGGTAAGTACTGATATATATTGTTATACACATACAATACCTTTCAAAATCATAAATACCATATCATGTTTAGTTAATTATTTAATTAACAAGATGTCTAAACTTTCCTCGTACATAAATCAGATTTATCTTTTGATGCTATTCACTTGTTTTTTAGTTTCTTGCAAACAGAGTAACAGTTCATTGTTATTAAATTATTATCTGAGGGCTTCAATGTACAAATAATACGATAAATTATATTGAAATGGAATTATTCTAAGTTTGAAGAGTATAAAAGGGAGCTATAGCTACTTTCACAGATTTTTTTCTAATTCTACTTCCTACTGATTTTATAAATGCGAAATTTGTGAGGATGTACTTTCACGCAAAAACTACTGAAGTAATTTTGATGACACTTGGCAGCAATATAAGGTAGCCAGACGACAGCATGTCAACGTATACGAATCTGTAAAATTTTACCAATCGAAAATTAACCTACCTCCATTGTGATAAGGTTGAAAATGTATTGCAGAAATTTGAAAGATTGTAGTAACTTGATGTGCTGTTGTCTGTACATCAGAATAATATATACTGTGTTTTTGGTGGCTTTCATAGGGGTACGAGAACTGGTTCCCTCGGGACGCGGGTGAAACCGCGGATGGGAACTAGTACTACATACTATCAGATGTCGGCTAAGAGTACTAGGTTGACATGAGCGTGCAAGAGGTTGCGTTTAGTAAAGTTAACAAGAAACTTCATTACGGCGGGGATCCCGTGATTAACGTTAACATTATCGTACGCCGACCGCCGCTCTTGTGCCAGCTGCGATAGTGCAGCCCCTAACCATCGATAAAAATATTTTTTTATATTAATATTTAAAAATGAAAATTTGTTGAAAAATAAATAAATGACCATAAAATAACGATACTGTTTGTTGATTGAAAATCAAAATATTCCTAAGCGTGAAAACCTAAGACTTGTATGTATTTAGATAAGGAAATGTATATTCACAGTTGAGTTGCTAAAATGTCAACTATTCAGTAGATGTTTATGAATTGTAGTCAAAACTTAATTGACGAACTTGCAACAATGGTAGTTTGATACTGAAGAATTCATAAAAAAATATATATTCAATTAACCTTTTTATTAACCTATTAACCTGTTAAAATAAATTAACCTGTCAAAGATGGTAATAATTAAAAAAAATAATAAAAAAACGTAGGTATACAATTTATTTTTTCTTTTTAGACTTTTCATTCTCAATATTTACAAAATATAATTTTACTGTACATATATAGGTACTTACAAACTTTCTATCTAATAACACCTACACATATAAAATTAAAATACATCTAAAAACTATTGCAAATTGATTAGTTATTTACCAAAACTATCGATACGCCCCACCTCTAGCGCCTGTATTCGCAATCTTGTGTAACGATCTGCTATTAAGAGGTAGGTAAAAGTGGGTAAGACGTGTTACCCTATACGTAGAACATTCTAGACGTTCACGTACCAGCATTAGCTTAGAACAAGCTAAGCTGCACTTGAATGCCGTACTAAGCTGGAATAGAGCTGTGAAGTAAGCTACTATGTATTATTATTTAGCTCGTTCATGCTAATGACCTGGTTTAGACAATTATTTTGGGATAAGAAGTTCAGAGCGTTGTAATTATAGTTTAAGATGCTTTCCTTGTTATTGAATTAAATTTTTGTGTTATGTAACAATTGTTTTTCCTATTAATTTAGGACCTTATATTTATATCCGACGAGAGGTCTCGTCCATTTTTAAATAAAATATTCGCAATGAATGGATAAATGTCGGCCTTGCTGTATAGTAATCAAATGCACTCCAAAAATTTAGACATTTTTTTATGAATCTACAAGTTTTAATAAAATGTCTGGTTTTCAAGATTCTCCTAACAATAATACTTTAACTTGTTACACTGAGAGCATAAGCCCAATTTAGTTAAAAAATAACATACCTAAGTAATTTAAGGACAAAAGTCCAAAAACATAACTCTCAAAAACCATGCCACATAACCCCCAAACTGCTTCGCATTGCCCATTACCTCAGCTTTTTATATGAACAGTCCTCGTTAGGCAAGGGGTACATTCTACCCCTAACGAGCAATTCAACTACAACACATTGCTATTAAAAATGAATCGGGGGTACAGGTATACCCCAATTCATTTGAGGGGTACTTCGGGATAATTGTATGGCTGCATTTTGGTAGAAGTTACGGTAATGGTTTTAAGGTGTCTTGGTAGGGTTAAAGGGGTATAACTAAGCTTAATTTTGCTACTGGTGACAGTTTCATTAAAGTCACAGATTCTGGGTGTGGAATACCTCAATTGTTCAGTCGGTTAAGAATGTAGATTATTACAGAAGGAATCTTTAGGTGGGTCAAAATTATTTATGTCCTTTTTGCATTCCAAGAAGATGATCTCTCTTTTGAATATTTTACTAGAATCCTCTCTTATCTAATATCATAAATGCGAAAGTAATTCTGTCTATCTACCCCACTAACACGCCAAAAATACTGACCAGATTTCTTTGAGGTACACAGATAGCCATAGAATGAAACATAGACTACTTTTATACTGTTATCAGAAGAAGTTCCTTTAAGACACTGGTAGAAGGGCTGCGGGTTGTTCGAAAGAGTTAGCGCGGCCCTGGCACACAAAGGGATCCCGAAGGAACACGGTGGATTTTAGTCAGTAAAAGTCTGACACTCCCTCCTGCTGTCAGTCACAGTGGGAGGGGTCATACTGATGATTTCCCATCGATAAAAAAAGACACTGGTAGAACAGTTAGTTTAGAATAAATTCCGTGTAACCCTCTAGCTTTACAATCAATATAAACACAGAAAATCTATAATCAACATAACAATGCACTGTAAGATATTCTCCAAACCAATAACAGTTCCATAAAAAACAATTGTACCCCCACATAGATACGAGAGGAAGTTTGTTTTCCTCGTAAATATAAGTTTGAACGCAGATCAGGACGGGCGGTTACGATGTACAGAATTTCTGCAATAGATTTTCAACCTTGTCACAATAGTGGAAGGTTAATATTCGATTGGCACAATTTGACAGATTCGGGTAGGTTCACCCGCTGTACTTACTCTAAGTTGGTGTTTCAGACGGGGATGCAACGGGAGATATACTTTATGGGGGTATTATAAGTACAATAAGTAGGCATAAACTTTTTTTTATGCACTCCATTATTTTTTATGATTTGGTTTATGATTAAGGGTCCTACCAAGCGTTACTGATATTATGAATGCGGAAGTAAGTTTGTCTGAAAATAAAACCAACATGAAATAAAGTGTGTTTGTATAAGGCTACTAACACATTCAAATTCAAATTTCGGCTAGCATACACTGACGTATCTCGGTAAATAATTAAAAAAAAAAAAAAAAACATTTTATTATTGATTGGGTTGAGAATCATTACTACTACGTCCTTGAATTTGTCTAGGATGCAAAACAACAGCTTGTATAGAGCCCCGCAGACGGAGGTATGATATTTTTTATCCGGGTGCAGGGCATAGTTTACTCTGTACACGGAAGAAGTCGCGGGCGAAATGTAGTCAATAATATTTTTAAGTAAAATCTAAATTTCTTTCTTTAAGAAGAGTAGTGCTATTGGGACGCAAGTGAAACCTTTAGCGGCTATTGACCACAGAACATATAAAGGAGGTTAGAAGGGCCTTGTGGGCGGGGCACGCGCGCCGCGGTTATGAGCAGATTCTCAAAACCAGCCGAAATTGACTACAATCGCGCGTTTGTTGTGACAGCGTACGACGCTCCGAAAAAATATTAAATTATGCCGTCTTACGCAATTATTACGTGTTGGAAAAGAAGCCAGGTGTGTAGTGTAGCACGAGACGGGATTTCTTTTCACCGGTAAGTCCAAAAACATTAAAATACTTGTGATATTTGTAATTATACCATTGGCATTATGAAGTTTGTATACAATAACGATATTATCGCAGGCAAACGAAAAGTAATACATTGCTTGAAATACATGCGAACCAATTGGCACTACGTGAGCGATCGCGCAATGTATTACGTACACAGCGAGAGTCTCGAGTACCGAACCAATGGTTCAATTCCACGAAATCTAGCCATATCGATAGTGACGTGCCGAGTTGTAAACAATGTCGATAATTACTCTGCTGCAAGTGATATTATCAATAGTACACATTGTAGCTTAATATTATTATTTATTTTTGCCAGAACATTTAAANAGTGACGTGCCGAGTTGTAAACAATGTCGATAATTACTCTGCTGCAAGTGATATTATCAATAGTACACATTGTAGCTTAATAATATTATTAATTTTTGCCAGAACATTTAAATATTTTTTTAAATTATTAGATATGTATGTAGAAAATGAATAAAAAAATGATTTTAAAATGGAGTAACGTTGTTTTTATTTGTTTACTTTTATTTATTTTTTCTATATTCGCATGAATACATTATTCACGACGTGCATTACAGAAGTCCACAATACTTGTAAAGTAAGTAGCAAGATTACAAGTTATCGATATATGTTATCGATATCTATACTCGACCTTTTTCTCGCCCTAACGTACATGAGCTTTTAAGCGTGTATGAGTGTACGTCAAACGCAGTGATTGCGCTAGTGTGACAACCAACAGCAAACTCACGATGTTAGTGCGTGTTGTTTATTTGTGTGCGTAATCCGCGTAAGAATTACACTCATACTTGCAGCGAAGTTAAAGAGTGGGAGACAAACGGCGACACGCGTTCTAATGCAAATCGGGAACTATTTCCTTTCTAACCTCCTTTATATGTTCTGTGCTATTGACACAGATTTTTGACGCCTCGTTTCTGATATTTTTTTAATGATTTATGAACATGCTTGGCGAGTGATTCAGGATTTTTTTTAATCCATTATCCTTATTTACAAGAAGGTAAAATGTTTATGTTATAATCCACCAATATGTATAATGCCTTATTAATCTAATCGGCGCGTTTATATTGAATATCTGTTGTGTGTCTGGCAATTGATTACATATTAATTAATGGTTTGTCATTTAAACTAGAAGTCATTTGATATCCGTTGTCTCTATCAGTTTAATTGAGATTCGTGTAATCAAAGCTGTAAGACGGTGACATGGATATTAATTGCATAATGACGTATTGACAAACATGCTGTTATTACGCTATTGAGCTGTTTGATTATTCTGGCTTTTGATATGTAATGATAGTAAAAGCTTACACTACTTCTCTATTGACTAAAATTAACTTATGGTGGCTAAAATCTTTAAAGCGAAAGTTAATTTCAGTTCAAAACTAGGTACTGAACTGATTACAACCTACCATCTTTTGGCAGCTGTTTCACCCGCTTCCTGAATTAACTATACTACCATACCCGGATAAAAAGTAGCCTACATGTTTTTCATCAAGCCAAGTTTCATCAATATCCATTCAGCCGTTTGCGCGTTAAGAAGTAACAAATGTAAACACATACAAAATCACTTTTAGAGTCGTATTAGTATGTTTTTTTGTACGGAGACAGGTTGTTGTCTTGTTTTGTACCTTACAGTCCAAGCGCGGAAAGCAAATTCTCAGTATATAAATCAAAATAATTAAATACAGCAATGTCATATACTTCGGGCCTCAACAAAAATATTAACTTTAGCTACTCCAATACTATTCGTACATAAGTACCAATCTCATCAATATACCTACAAATTCACGGCTTGGTGTGTTCCAAACTTATTGATAAAATTTGTGGAGATTGCGTGTACAAGTAGGTCAATCTTCAGCTAACTAGGGATTTATAGATCTATTTAAGTATAGCCTTCGAATGTTGCCAGTCCCTTCTGTTCTGCCAAATTACATTATCAATCATTTGTTTAGTAAATTAGCTAGACTAGGTATTTTGTTTTACAGTAACTACTTGAATAGAATATTAAGGTATCAGATAATGTTCTAAATAGGTATCAGACAGACACTGCCATAAAAATTCTTATAAAAAGTCTTTCCTCATCGTCATAGATGCTTATTATATTTATAATATATTTGTCTATATTTAGTATACATTTATATATATTTAGTTGTTATTGTTAGTGAATACATTATATTGGTTACACCTTATCACATACCATCTTATTTTAATTTTACAGTCTATCTATATCTCTTTTTATTCTAACTCTCCCATAGCAGGCCAATAAATAAATAAATAAAAATGTTCTAAAATATTACTTTTCTATGGCAGTATCTGACAGATAACTATTCAGAGCTTTATCTGACACTGGGCCTGAAAGTCGTATAAAAGTAGTCTTTTCAATTTTATGACCATTTTTTTTAAATAAAATTAAGTCTGTAGTTTATTTTTATTTATTATCAAAATATTTTTATCGATCCAATTAAGATGTTATTAACAAGATTACTCTTTCTATAATCCACAATAAAGAAATTGATTTTGTTACTCGCTATCAAAATAGCCTGCAATTTATAATTCAAGGGGCGTTCACCTCTGAAATTAATCTTACCAAATCTGCAGCTACTTTAAGAGAATTTCCAATAAAATCCATAGATATAATATATCTAAGATTCCAATCAATGCGGCAGTATTTCCTGGAACATATAAAATGGAGCTAAATCGTCTTCGATCCCACCCAGAGTGCGTTCATATCCAAATATATTCGTCTTACAACTAGGTCAACATGTATGTGTACATACTGTTATTTCTTAAAAGATGTATTTCTGTGGCAGATGTAGAATATATTTTTGATAATTTTCTGTAATTGTAATTTATTTCCATGAATAAATAACACACATAGGACTTAGATGATATTATAGCATCTAAGTCCTATGTTATGTCTGTCTGTCTGGTCGCGATTAATTACATAAAAAAAATCTTGAACGTATTTTATAAACAATGTATTAATTAAGCAGTAGCTACTAGATAAAGGTGAAAGTGAATGTGAGTGAGTATGGATGTTTTTTAATCTTTCACTATATAAAACTCCTCAACAGATCTCGATATAGCTCAAACACCGATATAGCATACGACTACTACTTATCCAGGTGCAGAAAGTAGTTCCCTCAACATACAGAATAACAAGTTAAACGATATTTATACCATTACGGTGACATAGGTAACTGCGAAGCGAAACTATCTCGTAAGCTATACATTACGTCCTACAGGGTTGCTATACGATGCTACACATACAGGGTGTACTTACGTGTTTACGAGCCTACAGGGTGCTGTAGCTGTTTATATGGGGCAGGTATAAATTTGACGCGGTGGTGAATGCGATTGTTTTATGGTCTTTATAGGAAGGGAAATGGGATGAATAGGGACGGTTTTGTAATCTTGTTGGGAGGTCATTCAAACTAAGTGAATTAATTAGTTTTTATACCAGTATGTGTTAGTTTTATATCCCGGTTTATAATCTAGTAGAATCTCAGAAAGAATATATTTATGGCCAGTAGATATCACAGGTACCAGCTAATCTTCTAGATAGCTAATTGGCAGATAATTCCATAGAAATATTTTTTAATTTTGACTACTTTTCTATGGCATTATCTGTAAGATAGCTATCTGGAGCTTTATCTGCAACCTGTGAAACTAGCCCTTAGTCTAGTTTTTATTCAGCTGCGGGAAGTTGATTCCTTGGGTTGTAGGTGGAACCGCGAGGAACAGTTAGTTTATTTTTATTATCGCTTATCAATACCAAAACGGTTTTATTAATCTGTTGAATTAAACCAGTACTCCAATAAGATACCAAACTATGTCTGATAATGATTTGATGGGATTTTCTTTATCATTTTTTATTGTTACCTACCATGGTTTTTATTTTAAATAATGAGATACGTAAATTGAATAAATTTGTCAGCTGGCTCGTTGGTCTAGGGGTATGATTTTCGCTTAGGGTGCGAGAGGTCCCGGGTTCAAATCCCGGACGAGCCCAATTTTTTTTCATCTTTTTAACACAAGTAACAAAATAAACAATAGGAAATGCGATTAACACTTGTTTTAATTAATTATTGTGGCGGTAAATCTTATGAACCGTGGTATTTTAATGACGACAATTGAAATGGTATAATTGGTCGATTATCGATGGAAAAATAAAGAACAAAAATAACGTGAAAGCGTCGAGCGCTCATTAATAAAACTACTTGGCACTTTATGTGTTTGCATTTTCAGAATTTACGGGGTTTTCTGTAGTTTTGGTTAATCGGTGAAACACAGGAGCACGTTGTTTTTTGATGAGTTTAATTTATGTGTATTAATATCACTTTTACCTACTTTGACTTATGCCCCACAGAGGATAGGATTCGGCTCATTATAATCAAGTCCGTCTTAAAAATCATCAATAATCTTAATTTTTGTCGGAGATACAATTACAAATACAACTTTAGCACACGTGGGAAAACTAATAACTTCAGTCTGTGACCCTCAAACTTAGCCAAAACAACTCTTACCCATTCAAGAACTACTATAACCAACATGACTACAAACTAAGATTAGACTAACGTCTAGTACACCTAATCCCACGTAGATGTCGCCACTTTACATACCGTCAGTTACCACGAATAAACATGATATTAGAGGCCATTGACCCCACAGTTGGTATAATCAGGCAAATTGCGTAGCGGTGACAATGTTGTTATACCTCTCTGTACCCTCGGGCCCTCTCAAGTCCCTCTGAGTAAACAAAATAAAATTAAACGCTGGCGTTTTTGTATGACGGGATGCTGTTAGGTATGTAGCGGGGTGAGAGGTATTTATGTTTTTTTTTGTATTTTTTTACGTGTCTACCTCGGTGTTTTATATGAATTAAATAATAAAATTATAAGATATGGTCATGAGTTCATAACATACATACCTATACTATGTGCTTACCGTGGTTTCAATCGCAAACTTTGAAAACCGCGGCCGCAGGCTGAAGAACTATTGTACAACAATTTTAAGACACTATCTAATTATTGCTATAATGTAAAATACGAAATAATTGTAGAACATTGGTATCATTAAAATACTAGAATTATGCTTAGACATAAATAAAAATAAACGCGGCATTAATCCAACCGTAAAAATAAGCTCAAATTAATCTATTTTCCTTAAATTATTTAATATGGATAGATTTTTGACGCACGAGTATTATGCTGACAATTTCCCAATTTTCCGACGGTATAATCAATTAGCCATGTTTTCCCTATATTTTCCCTAGAGCTGTCAATAGTATTCATCCGGCGTTTGGGAACCGTTAGTGCCGGTTCAATTACCGTGCCTAATTATTGATAATATCGTTGGAGGCTGCATTTCCGGCTTTTAGCGCACCGGGGTTAGACTTACAGGATAATTATTTAATATTAAAAGCATTTTAATTTAGATGTTTATACTTTTTATATGCGGTATGTATTTATTTTCGTGTTTTTTCTTTCTGAAGATATTTTTTTGTACACGAAATATAAGTCCAACTCTAGATTATTTTAAGGATAACTTTTTTTAAACTTAAGAACAGTATTATTTTTTAAGCAAGTAGGAAAATATACCTATATAGAAGTTAATAGATACTTATTATCCAAAAGAGTCTAGTAAAAAATCAAGAAAAATACTGTATACAATAAACTTAAACCAATATGTATCGTGAAGCCAAATACGTACCACACAGCAACCAAGAGTTTGTGTGAAAATCGAATTGTTTTGTTTAACGCTCCGGGACCCCCTTCCGTAGGGTACACAACACATGCTTCCAGGAGCCCCATACATATGTATTACGTATGCAATTGTAAAGCTATTGCAGATCGAGCTAGGAAAATATCGAGTTTTGTCTAAATTGCTGCTATGTAAGGCTTTGAAAGTCTGTCTAAAAGTCATATTATTTTCTTTTTATTTCTTTTCCAAATCGAAGCCCATTGCAGCTGCAAATTTGAGACCATCATCCACCTCTGGTTTTGGCGTCGTTAATTTTGGGACACAACTGCTGACTGATATTCTCTGTTCAGAGTCGGAGATTCACCAGCTCAGTTTCCTTTGCAACTAGAAGCGTGGTTGAGAAACCTGCGTAATTGAGATTATTTATTTTATTTTAACACAAAATTTTTGACTACATCCTTCCAATCTTCGAAGACTATATGATAAAAGAAACAGAAAGGAAACCCCCTCACCTTTTTATTAGGGTTCCGTAAAACGGGACTCTATTACTAAGACTTCGTTGTTTGTCTGTCTGTCTCCAGGCTGTATCTCATAATCCATGATAGCTAGAATGCTGAAATTTCACAAGTGATGTATTTCCTTTGCCGCTATAACAACAAATACAAAACATTGTAAAAAGTAAAATATTAAGGGGGGTCCCCATACAATAAACGTGTGAAACCGCAGATTACAACTTTGCTATTCATATATTTAAATAATTTGCGGTTTATAAAAATGTTTATATTTTGAATTGTTGTAGATAATAGATCCGTTCATATTTCATAGATAATGGTACGGAACCCTTCGTGCGCGAGTCCGACTCGCACTTGGCCGGTTTTTTACCTAGTTCCAGATTAGACAAATTCTGTGATTAGATCTCCGCAGATGTTTTAAGCAAAGATTATTCCTCCACCAAGGGAATACTAGGCCTTCCTTTCCTCCTTTATTGTAGGCAAGGAAAACTGTCCATAATAAGTTCAATTAAATCAAAATCAAAGCGATGGGGGATTAGGGCGTGCTCACACGTGCCATGAAGCCGTAAATAACATTACACGTGTAAACGAATGCAAATTCTAACCGTGTTAATATTAATGTGTTTAGTAAATTGTTGTTTAAAACAACATTAGCGATGTTAATTAGTTTCTAGATAATTCGAGTGATTTTCAATCTTATAGCCTGGGATTTAAAGGTTGAAATGGGAACTAGTTTTATGGAGTAATTGATCTGCGATGTAGGATACTTTCATCATCGTCATCATCAGCCTTTTTGCCATCCAACTGCTGGGCACAGGCCTCCTTTCACATAGAAAAGGATTGAGCCTTAATCACCAACTATGTATAATTAATTTTATGTTAAAATTAAATAGCTGTGTTCATGGCTTGTTATCCTACTTAAACACAAAAAAATTGTAAAGAATACTCTGACTCTGATACGTTTGCGCGAAAACGGCTTTGGTAAATTTTCACAGGCCTAAATTCATTTGTATAGGTATCAGAGAGATATGAATTCAGAAGAGAATAAAATAAATAATAAAATAAATTCCGACCACGCAACTTTTTGTGAAGCAAACTAAACGAAAAACACTTGATCTTTACAATAGTTTTAGTAGAATAATTGAAGTGGTTCATTTTCCTTTACACTCGTACCTTTCTAAGAAACTTCAGTTCTCTTTAAGAGTTAGTGAAGCGAATGCTTATTTACTTTCTTCAGTAATAAATGTAAAAACACTTTCCTTTAGTTACCAAATAGATTTTTATTATTAATTCCTTTTCTGAGAAATTGAACTAGTACCAGTAGTGTTTATGTAAGTCTAGATTTCTAAGAAGGTATGATAAATGCTTTCATAGTAAAGAATAAGATTTTTCTTACTCAGTGTGACGAAAGTCAATGCGATCTTTGTTTTTAAAATTAAACTTGTAATTTGACGTTTCAGAAATTAACTACTTATTAACAAACAACAAAATAAAAAAGCTTTTCAAAACGTATTTTTCTAAAAATCTGCAGCAACCTAAATTTATGTGCTTTTTTCGAAGACGAGTCTTTTTGGATAGGTTCCCGGGTATCCCCTTGATATGTATGAAGAATCATAAATCTAATAATTCTCACTTATTTCACAAGATGGACATCAAACATACGTATGAGAAAGATAAATGGCATGAGAATTAATTATAACGAGAGTTTTTTTCCTCAACTTGATTGAGCATTACGCTTAATGAAATGACTTATTACTTACTTGACTTACATAGGTAGGAATGTATGCTTCTTGTCTTCAAAAAATATTCCTATTTTTTGTATCCATAGTCCATCCAGTCTGGTAAGTTATAGTCACTTATAAAATAATATATTTACCTGCCGTAGGAAATATTTCGTGCAGTATGATATAACCTTCCTCAAATTCGTTGAAACGAACGAACTCTTCATATAATATTAGTAAGTATTACCTACTTATCGTCTTTTTTACAGACAGCTTACAATTCAAATGATCCCCTGAAATTCAGGATTGATAGCAAACTTTTATAACATGTGTTCCCATTTTACGGCTGCAAAATAGGTCATGATGTCGCTTCTATTGGGTTACAAAGGATTGCATCGAAAATGGAACAGTTATTTTTGAGAGACATTCAAGGACATGTGGCAAGATTCTGTTGATAAAAGTTTCAGTTATTAGGTTCCTCCTTATTTTGCGTGTGAAATCATCAGACGATCTAGACCTAGGAATTGCTAGACTTTTACTGACTAAATCTCACCTTGCTCCTTCTAGAGCCCTTTCAACTCTTACTATAACTCCTACAGATTTTTTAACTTGTTGTAATATTGGATCAATTTAAATACAGCCATTTCTAGGACCATAATATACTTCATCCAAAATTAGTTACTTCAAAAGTTAATTGATCTAATAGAGATCAAAGCAATATTAATAGGTGACCTTATTTCAATGATTGACCTTCAAAATTTGCTTCATTTTAANCCTAGTTCCAGATTAGACAAATTCTGTGATTAGATCTCCGCAGATGTTTTAAGCAAAGATTATTCCTCCACCAAGGGAATACTAGGCCTTCCTTTCCTCCTTTATTGTAGGCAAGGAAAACTGTCCATAATAAGTTCAATTAAATCAAAATCAAAGCGATGGGGGATTAGGGCGTGCTCACACGTGCCATGAAGCCGTAAATAACATTACACGTGTAAACGAATGCAAATTCTAACCGTGTTAATATTAATGTGTTTAGTAAATTGTTGTTTAAAACAACATTAGCGATGTTAATTAGTTTCTAGATAATTCGAGTGATTTTCAATCTTATAGCCTGGGATTTAAAGGTTGAAATGGGAACTAGTTTTATGGAGTAATTGATCTGCGATGTAGGATACTTTCATCATCGTCATCATCAGCCTTTTTGCCATCCAACTGCTGGGCACAGGCCTCCTTTCACATAGAAAAGGATTGAGCCTTAATCACCAACTATGTATAATTAATTTTATGTTAAAATTAAATAGCTGTGTTCATGGCTTGTTATCCTACTTAAACACAAAAAAATTGTAAAGAATACTCTGACTCTGATACGTTTGCGCGAAAACGGCTTTGGTAAATTTTCACAGGCCTAAATTCATTTGTATAGGTATCAGAGAGATATGAATTCAGAAGAGAATAAAATAAATAATAAAATAAATTCCGACCACGCAACTTTTTGTGAAGCAAACTAAACGAAAAACACTTGATCTTTACAATAGTTTTAGTAGAATAATTGAAGTGGTTCATTTTCCTTTACACTCGTACCTTTCTAAGAAACTTCAGTTCTCTTTAAGAGTTAGTGAAGCGAATGCTTATTTACTTTCTTCAGTAATAAATGTAAAAACACTTTCCTTTAGTTACCAAATAGATTTTTATTATTAATTCCTTTTCTGAGAAATTGAACTAGTACCAGTAGTGTTTATGTAAGTCTAGATTTCTAAGAAGGTATGATAAATGCTTTCATAGTAAAGAATAAGATTTTTCTTACTCAGTGTGACGAAAGTCAATGCGATCTTTGTTTTTAAAATTAAACTTGTAATTTGACGTTTCAGAAATTAACTACTTATTAACAAACAACAAAATAAAAAAGCTTTTCAAAACGTATTTTTCTAAAAATCTGCAGCAACCTAAATTTATGTGCTTTTTTCGAAGACGAGTCTTTTTGGATAGGTTCCCGGGTATCCCCTTGATATGTATGAAGAATCATAAATCTAATAATTCTCACTTATTTCACAAGATGGACATCAAACATACGTATGAGAAAGATAAATGGCATGAGAATTAATTATAACGAGAGTTTTTTTCCTCAACTTGATTGAGCATTACGCTTAATGAAATGACTTATTACTTACTTGACTTACATAGGTAGGAATGTATGCTTCTTGTCTTCAAAAAATATTCCTATTTTTTGTATCCATAGTCCATCCAGTCTGGTAAGTTATAGTCACTTATAAAATAATATATTTACCTGCCGTAGGAAATATTTCGTGCAGTATGATATAACCTTCCTCAAATTCGTTGAAACGAACGAACTCTTCATATAATATTAGTAAGTATTACCTACTTATCGTCTTTTTTACAGACAGCTTACAATTCAAATGATCCCCTGAAATTCAGGATTGATAGCAAACTTTTATAACATGTGTTCCCATTTTACGGCTGCAAAATAGGTCATGATGTCGCTTCTATTGGGTTACAAAGGATTGCATCGAAAATGGAACAGTTATTTTTGAGAGACATTCAAGGACATGTGGCAAGATTCTGTTGATAAAAGTTTCAGTTATTAGGTTCCTCCTTATTTTGCGTGTGAAATCATCAGACGATCTAGACCTAGGAATTGCTAGACTTTTACTGACTAAATCTCACCTTGCTCCTTCTAGAGCCCTTTCAACTCTTACTATAACTCCTACAGATTTTTTAACTTGTTGTAATATTGGATCAATTTAAATACAGCCATTTCTAGGACCATAATATACTTCATCCAAAATTAGTTACTTCAAAAGTTAATTGATCTAATAGAGATCAAAGCAATATTAATAGGTGACCTTATTTCAATGATTGACCTTCAAAATTTGCTTCATTTTAATAAGACTTTTAATATAAAAGGTAATTTGCATTAAAATAACTAATACGTACTTAGTTTAAAACTGATGGATTGATCTCCATGATTGAAATTCCTCCCGACTGTAGCACAAACAAAGGGAAAACGCAAATCTAATTTGAACACCAATAATTGAATGAATGTTCAGGTAATGTTTGATTTTCTACCGAAGTTCAGTCTTGATACTCTTTAAAAGCAGATTGAGTTTGATCCGAATCGATTTCTATTGCTACAAGCTTAGTTTAGTCCACTAAAAATGAAGTATGTTTCCCATACTGTATCTTTACTTTAGGTTTAGTTTGATATCTCTGTTAAGATATGCAAATATTGTGAAAAACATGTGCCTTTTTCATAATTCCACTCTAGTCATTTTAAATGTTTTTGTCGTCGTCGTCTTAATCTACACAAATATTATAAAGCTGAAGAGTTATTTGTTTTTTTGTTTGGTTGAACACGCTAATCTCAGGAACTACTGATCCGATTTCAAAAATTATTTCAATGGTAGATAGCCCATTTATTGAGGAAGGCTATGGGCTACTTTTTATCTGAGTGCGCCTAGTAGTTCCCACGGGACACGGGTGAAACCGCTGGCGGAAGCCAGTAAACTATACTTCAATTTGTAATATTGACAAGATAGGACATAATATTGAAGATAATAAGTCTTTATGAGAAACCAGGACAATATTGTTGTGTTTATTAATTAATTGTATGGCGGCATCTAATTTGCAAATTGAAGAAACCCCATCAATTTTCTGCAGCTTAACACTAATTACAATTTCACCAATACCGCTGTATCCATCGTTTCCTCACTAATCTTCACTCAACTCAAACAATGAGGCTTTTGTAAATAAATTTGGAAACAAAACAATCTATCAATTCCCACTTAATCAATGGTCTATCGTTCAAATGCGTCGTCGTTAACGGGAGAGCCGACAATGCTTCCAATTTACTAAATTGCTCAAATTTAAGTCGCGGTCGGTTGAAAATAAATCGGAATTGTTTAGCCAAGTTTTGGCAAGATTTCATGTAATTTTGGGCAGTTGGACGAAGATTGGTGCTGGATATTGTGTAGCTGGTGATTTAGAACGTTTCATTGTGAATTTGTTTGCTTTATTCTTGTTGTTTAATTCAGCGTTGCCAATATTGTTTGACAGCATACAGTGATGTTTGTGAAGCAACACAGAAGTTAGGCCGTTTTCAGTCTGTACGAATGAAATGGAAAGCCTACGTAATCATACTCAAACGATTTATTGTACTTTTGTCAGACTAGCCAACAATCGTAAAATTTATGTAAATTGATATAAATATTTTACTGCAGTCATATTTTTAAGCAGTTATAGCCTGGATTACCTTGAAGTCCTCATATCCCAGAATTTAGATTTTTTGCGAACACCACGAAGGTGTAGTTAATTCCTAAAGTAAAATCCCTTCTCTCTATTTCCATCCTCAGTATAATAATTGTTTCTCAACCATCAACTACTAGGCCATATTTTTTAGTAAAGGCTTGAGGTTCAGTACCTACACAACCAGCCACCGCAATAGATTCTCAAAGCAACTTAGTTCGCACTTTGTCGACTGTTGACATCTGTAACGCCTTTTCTAGCCCTTTAAACGCTGAGTTAGAACCCAGATAACAGAGACAGATTTCTTCAAGTTTATCCACAAGATTTATTATAGTTATTCAATTATTAATATGTCGGCGATAGAGGGCGCCACAGTATTCAGCGATGGCAGCGCCATCTATCAATTCAGTTTGGAATCAGTGGGGATCACGTGACCGGAAACGCAAGCGCGCCCCACCGCTTGAACACGATCGTCGGTGGAGGGGATGCAGTTACTAATCAAGCGGCGAGACGGAGCACACACACTTGAGCTCCGGCAGTCGAGGCATACGCTTCCTACCAACGCACGTGTTATGTTTCCGTCTTTGAGTGGTTGTAACCGTCAGTCGAATAAAGTTATTTTAAAACAAGTTACCAGTTATTATCTTTTGCTCGAGTACCCACGACAGTGCCCACATTAAGCCGAAAATAATCTCGGACCATGAGGAGGACCTGATACCTCGCTACTCGGCCACCCTCGACGCCGACATCAGAATTGGGATACACTCGAGCTGAAGAAATTTTGGAAAATTGAGCGATGACGTCACGCTGTGACGAGAATTTGATTGGCAACAATGAACGTCTCGTTGAAGCTTGCTATGTCAGCAACACGTGTGTCGGTGAACTTTGGTGAGTCATTTCCATTTTATTATGATTCTGGAGCCGGATGCTCAATAATTTTGGTGTTAAGTGGCAAATGTGTAAACAATACAGTAAACGTGAATCAATCACGGTAGTGTACAAAGTACCCCCATAACCATGTNCAACAATGAACGTCTCGTTGAAGCTTGCTATGTCAGCAACACGTGTGTCGGTGAACTTTGGTGAGTCATTTCCATTTTATTATGATTCTGGAGCCGGATGCTCAATAATTTTGGTGTTAAGTGGCAAATGTGTAAACAATACAGTAAACGTGAATCAATCACGGTAGTGTACAAAGTACCCCCATAACCATGTGAGGAAGATTCTCGATCATCGAGTGCCTCGAGAGTTAGATGTCATAGTTGATGGCAGTGGTAGTGTAACCACATCCGATTAATAATGGCGTGTGTACTCAAGCTCAAACCTCTNTTATGTGTTGTAGCACATTTAGCGATAGCTATTTAGAGTCGTTGGTGCGATTCTGATTTGCGTTGGTGCGCAAGTTGTCTGTGTTGGTGCACAGGCTAGGGCGAGGGTTTCATGAGATTGAGTACGCATTACTTTCAAAATCTGTTTTGATTAATAGTAACCGATAAGTTGCGGTGATTTTGCTTTGCTTAATTTGTTGATCGGAAGTCTTCCAATTAGATGTTATTGTTGTGCAAGAAGCACTGTGTTAAATTAAACCGTGTTAAATTAAACTGTGTTAAAGTAACAAAGTGTTGTTGTTACGAGTGTAATGGGTGTTATGAGTGGGAGATCATTTATCCACGTAGATTTAGTGGAAAAAAAACGGTGAAGATGAGTCATTTAGTTTCCATTGGCAGGTTAGCCGAGCTATTTTCCTCTCTGAGTATTTTATCCACAGGTCATACATTCGGGGGCGGGTACCAGTCATGGATGACCTTGCCCACTAATCACTGCCTTGGTCACATAATGGGTTGACGATCCTGATGTTGATGCAGCGGAAAAACTCGTATTCCCGTACTGCTGATTGCTACTGAGCATACGTTTCAAGATGTCAATATGGTAATGGAATGCTGAACGAGAGTTGAGTGCAGCGTGTAACAACCGAACGCAGGAGTGATGAACCTGGTGAGATCCATCCAGTTTTATTATTTGTGTACTTTCTAAAGTTATTAATCCTTGACGTTGATTATTGTCGACTATCTTATCATTTTAGTTGTTATGCACGAGAACTCGGGTTCGACCCCCGGGCTAAGTCAAAGTCCTTGATGGTTGTGATGCTATAACCCGTTACGATAACATGATTGATGATGTAAATCTATTTCTGTTAAATGAAGAAAGTAATGCCCATCTCGTATTTGCGTTGAGATGTATGTCGCTTATCAAATTGGATAGTTGATTGCCTTTATACTTGAGCTTAGATAGAGCTTTATTATGTGATAGCTTTTATTTCAAATAGTGAGAAGGAAGTCCAACAGGTACAAAATAAAAGGAGTTTGGTTCTTCCCTGATAAAACAGTACGCTGTTTTGATTCGTTGCTTACTTTATTACTCGCTCATTTAACTTGCACTGAGTTGGTATGCCTTTAATTGTGTGTCAGACTGTACATTTGTTGGTAAAGTGTTACCTTACTGAGTGATTATATTGTGTTAAGCTGTACCTATGATGGATATCGGGGTGACTTGGAAAAGTCCCGTTGACCTGTGTGATGGCTTCGGGTGACTGGGAAGAGACCTGTCCACAGTGAAGTATCTGAATTGATCACGGACTTAGAATCTGATTTACGTTATTGTAAAATTTTTGACCAAAATGACTAGTTGTCTGGGTCAATGCGACCACAATGGTCATGGACCACAATCTGGGTCAATGCGACACACAATCTTGGTCAATGCGACCACAATCTGGGTCAATGCGACACTGTCTGGGTCAATGCGACCACTGTCTGGGTCAATGCGACCACTGTCTGGGTCAATGTGACCACTGTCTGGGTCAATGTGACCACCGTCTGGGTCAATGTGACCATGTTTTGTGTGATGTCTTAGTTCATGTAAAAGTTCACTGTACGTTTAAAGAATATTCTGAGTTTACTTTGTGGTCAGAGATGACCGAGCGATAGTAAATACTACTTGTGGTGGCATTTCCTTTACAGATTCACACGAGGACGTGTGATGCCAGGATGGGCCGTGTCGGCGATAGAGGGCGCCACAGTATTCAGCGATGG
>NWSH02000535.1:1349091-1382234 GCA_002382865.2 Heliothis virescens
TACATTGACAAGTAAAAAAAATATAATTTAAAATATTCTACTTTATTTAACAATCAAATAAGTCAATAATTTTTATATTTGATAAGACATGAGTCACAGTATTATACTGTTTTTCATGAAATCCCATGAAATCTTACGCTACATGTGTAATTACAGTGTTATTTTTAATAAATAGCTTAAAATTGTGCATAATGATAACAAGAAAAATTCGATTCGACTTCTTGTTTATTGCGTTTAGTGAGAAGATTTTCCATAGTAACGTTTATTTTATTCTAGACTATCAAAAAGTAGAGATATCAACGAATAAAAAACCTACTGACTTTTTTAAAAAAGCTTATATTTTGACGCGTGAATTTGCGATTGAAAATTAGGGTACTTTTTTGATATTAAATGAATATCAGCTGAAAAAATAAAGATTTCAATTCCAAAAAATTACTGTGTATTTGGTACATACAAAGACAAGTTTTCACCAAATTTGGTAAGAAAAAAACTTTTTTTGTAGAAGATAAAAATAAAAAACCAAAAACNGAAAATTAGGGTACTTTTTTGATATTAAATGAATATCAGCTGAAAAAATAAAGATTTCAATTCCAAAAAATTACTGTGTATTTGGTACATACAAAGACAAGTTTTTCAAAAATTATCGACCCTGGTCTATGTTTGCCAACTTAAAAAATAAGAAGCTCTCGCCAATTGTCTGTTACACCAATATAACCGTAATTAAAAGATAAAGAAAAGATAAAAAGTCATCTAGCTGTAAATCATTACTTTTTGAAGGTCAAGCTAACAAAAGACAGCCTCCAGTTACTAAGTGTTCAGTTGAGAATAAGAAATGGTGGAACAAACTCCTCATCAACTGAAAATTGAAATACTCAAATTTGAGAAAAGCTTTCCAGAAAAAAAGAATATAACACATACGCAATTTCATTTAAACAGATTTTGAACACAGCGCTAACGCAAACAACGTAAGAAAATGTTCACACTTTAATTCCGTAGCTATAAGCAAAGCACGATTCACTCGTATTCTTTTAAAATTTTCTTAACATGATTACACCCTTTTCTTTCGCATAAAAAAGAAAATAAGTACAAACGACGTTTTGCAAAGTATGTAAGTAAGCAAAATTTGTACTTACGTATAAATATTATGTTAAATTAAGTAGCACCCAGAATACAAAAATAGCTGAAAAAAATAACTAAAGAAAATTTTCACAATAGGTAAAGGTATTTATTTTCGTAAGTTTATGATTATTAAGCTTTGCTTGTGCCTACAAACACACAATGAAACGAAATAAAGTTTTTGGTAACTTTAGATATTTTTGGTCCCAACCTGATACGGTATCAGCAATATTTTGCCACGTGGAAAGAATACTTAACATTAAACTAACGTTTAAGTTTTTTTTTATATGTGGAAAATCATCAAAAGACCCATTTTCTTCGGGATGCAGAAGGGAGTGTCAGACTCTTACTAAAGACGTCTAAAATACACCTATGTTCCTTCTATAGCCCTTCACGTTCAAGAGTCGAGGTACCTATAATTCGCCCGCCCGACATGATATCACACAGCAGTCTTAATTAATTCTGCCCACATAAAGTTAAAAGACAGTATCTTTAAAAACACCAAAGAAAAACCCTTCAAAAACTCAAAATAAAATATATTCACTTAAAAGCGTATACCGTGTTAACCCTCCACTCACGTATGCTAGCAGTAAATAGCATTATCCGGTTGAACCGGGCAATTAGCGTACAAAAATGACGGTAACAAAGCGCATCTGATCTGTTATGCAGATTGCGCTCTGCATTTTTGAAACGAAGAGGGTTTACGACACCCGGGAACAACGCTGCAACTGCATATTGTACGCTTTTACGATTGTTGAAATGTGGTCGCAATGTTACGAGATAAGGTTTGTGGGTTTTTTATTATCATGAGGTCAATTTTTTATAGACTACGTTTGTACATTTGGGTCATTTCAGAGTTATGTGTGTTTGTGAAATAACTTTTAAAATGATGTCGCTGTCAGCATTTCCAAAGGCACCATTTTAATACTAAATAAAATACTAATATAAAATAGACACATTTATAAATGTTCACAGTAAACAAAAGATATTTTATATTATAACACAATAATAAATCACTTATAGCAGCTATTAAAAATGTCAGTAGCCCGCCAATGCAGCGGCGCCACCATAATGTATGGCGCGAGACGTCATCACAGAGTGTAACACAAAGACAGATTAACATACGTAATGTGTGGAAAAACGAGAGTTCCACCTGAGGGAACGAGGGCCGGAGGGCCGGAGGGACGATACTCCTAGTTTAAAACAATGTTATTCCACGGTTTAAGTCTTTGACGAACTTTTCTAGCAAAATGTTGGAGTTGGGAAGATCTTTTAGTTTGTTGTTTCTTTTATTTTAGTCATGTTATATGCTGAAAAAATGTGGTGGAATGAACACAGGGGGAAGTGTTTGGCCATCCTTGGATTTTTGACTAATTAATATCTAATCAATTCTGGTGGTTGACGAAGATACTGTATGCACCCAGAAAAAATAGTAGGTAGTTTATAGCCTATACTTAATTAAATAGGACCAAGTAGTTCCTGAGATTAGCGCGTTTAAGCAAACAAGAAAACCAATTCTTTAGTTTTTAATATTTGTATAGGTTTTTTATTGTGTTACAAAACGAGGCAGCGACTTTCAAAACACTAAATACAGACCCGAAAACAGCAGCACAGAGCATTTCACACTGACATTAATTTTAGTTCAAAAGCAATATTTAATTAACATTATATAAAATAAATACTGAATAGTCCGCCACCGTTAATTAGTCTGTGCACACAAACTATGAACTCAATTAACTGTTGTAATTAATATGAAATTTTATTCACGTAGGGCGGGACGGAAAATGTCGGCCACGGTGAAGGAAAATATGCCACGTAATGAGTTTAGACTACAACTGTTGTAATAGGAAAATTAAATTCTCACTTTACGTTTAAAGGGAAGAGAAAAATCCTTTCTTTTTCCTCTACACTTTCTCTTTATTTTACTTAAAAATATATTTATAGAGCTGAGTAGTTGATTCATGAAAAGTTAACCGATTTGTTTGTGTAGCGTAAAAACGTAATAGTGATATTTAAAATATTTTTTTTTATGAAGGATAAGCAAAAAATATATACAATTCAATGTATCAATCAATATGAACCATATTACTGTATCTAAAATATATTAAAATGGATGATAATCTTCTTCTAAGTTTATCCGCCATTTTTATTGCAAACCAACTTTGAGATCCTACCCGTATTTATTTCATTTATGAAATAACTTTGAAGCCGGTAACACTTAAAGTAAATATAAAGTTTGATGGCAACATTTATTCAAATACTTGTGCTCTTTGCAAACAGACTGTTAAGTCCATTCGTGCTGATAAAATTCTGATAATTTTAGGTATCGAATGAATGAAGATGATCCTAATATTGTAAAACTTTTCAAAAGAAATTATTGCAATAGTCTAGTTTAGAGTTAATGAAATACTTAAACAAACGGTTCCCCGCGGTTTCACCTACGTCCCGGCATACCTACTTTTACCCAACCTCGAAAAAGACTGTCTGTGTACACATTTCAATCGGTTCAGTAGTTTTTGGATCTGACCAGTGGCTTCTTACTTTGATAAGTGGGAAATCTGAACAACGATTTCATGAAAAATATCTCTGGAAAATTCCCAAAGAAAACATAGCCCCAAAATTAAACATTTCACTTAAAACAAAGTGCGGTATTTTCAATTAAAGCCTCCTTTTACCTTAGAATATAAATACAACATGGGTTTGTATCAAAGTGAATGCAAAGTATTTGACAGACATGCTAATGAGCCCGTGTTCAGAGTGGCCATTGCATTAATATTCGGAATTTGTTTAGCTCCGTATGAATATTCACGGTTCAGGTTATAGGAGACAGCCTGTAGGAAGTGTGTTGAGGAAACTTTTCATGTCCAAAAAGGGTAAGGTTACCTACGCAAATATTTGTGATTTCAATAGTCCTCTTAGGTTCAAAAGGTAGTTGTTTAGGCAACAATATGTTTTAATTTTTACGACTACTTTTCTTATGATTGTCTGATGGGGAACTACTGAGTAGCAACAATAAAAAAACACAAAAAAAAAATATAGTCGCAGCAAAAATGTATTAAATCAAATTGCATTTTTCCTGTAAGATCATAAGACAGTGTTTCTAACTTAAATTATGTACAGACGACAGCAGATCAACTTTCCTGAATTTATCAAATTTTACCAATCAACCCTTAACCTTCCACTATTGTAATAAGGTTGAAATTCTATTCAAGAAATTTGTCAGACTGAGGTGGTTTAATGTACTCGCGTCTGTACTTGTCCTTCTTCCAAATTATCCTTTGACAATCTCAACATCCCCATTCCTTAAATACAAGTATTCATTCACACTATTAATTCTCGTCCAATTAAGACGTGACTCACGGAGTACGGAGTCAGTAAGCGGCGCCAGAGGACTGAGCTAGTGATTATTTAGCACTAGCTTCTACTTAATAACATTCTGAAATACTTACTTAGCTTCACGCTGCGGATTTTATGGAGTAAGCAGGAGTTTAGGTTGCTAGTTAATATGTTGAGGTGACAAAGTTAGTGTGGAGGAGAGAAATGGCTGATTAAGAAGGTGAATCTGTTTGTTCATAGAAATTTTATTACATGCAAAACGATACACGTTCAAAGAATATGATATTTACAGAGCTAAAGTTAAAATTTTGCATTTTATAGCAGTTCATGCCTTTCTCTTCTTTCTACCATCTTCCCAATTCTACTTGGCTTTCATTTCTCTCATATTATTCAATCCTAAACATTGCCTAAAATAAGTATAGAATGATATAGCCGGTAAACTCACAGTAATTGGCTAGTCTAGTATAATTTATCTCCGAAACTGGTATTAACGAAATAACAGCACAGAATTACTGAAATATCTGCCGTAGACCAGTCACCGCAAATATTTAGGTATTTACTTGTGGCTAACGACTAGGAAGGACTCACACTACTAACATCATTATTAAAATATTTCATATCTTCATTCTACTTGGTATTGTGAATGAAATGTGGTAATTACTCAGGCTTCTTTAGGTCACAAGGTTTGTCGTGATGGGGATTCTGCGAAAGAAACCCCGCTGCTCTGGTAAACGAAGGGCTCCTGAGAGAACATAGCAGGTTGTCAGTAAATAAGTGATACTCCTAATTCCACTGTACCCAAAGCTAAAGCCAATAATTTGACAAACATACAAAAAAAATTATTTGATTTTTTTTGGTATACAGATAGTCTAGTCTAGCGTCTAAATCCTGAAAAAGGACTAGGGCTTTTCATACGAGTATGAAGGTAGTTCTTCGGAACGCGGATGGAAGCACGAGGAACAGGTAGTACAGTTTATTCATATATATTTTCTCTCAAGCACTTAAATCTTTACAAGAAAAACCTTTAATCAGATTTTAAATCAACGCTATCTATCTGTAGCATTTTCCCAAAACTACAAACTTAACTAGTCTATCGTTTTTATCTCAAGTATGCCATTCGTGTACCACAGGGCACATTTTCAATTATGTGACAATTAAACCGCCCTTCCCAAAGGGACCGAACGTATCTATATAATGAAGAGATGATAGAAAAAACAAAAGTGCGATATCAAATCTCTTAGCAGATTAACCAACTGAATTAAAACGAATCCTCCACTAACACGACGCATTATAATGCTCTAAACGTTACTTACCCCACATTTTGTGACACGAATTTCAACTTTTCGTAAAGAAGATAGAGTCTAATTTACTTTGAATGTGAAAGCTAAGTGGCTTTTACAGTAAAAGAGCTTTTATTACACCAATATAAATGCTATAGTCCCTTGCAACTCGAGTGTAAATGCGAATAAAGTTCTACTTTTATCCACAAAAAGGTAGTCTGAGAACACCGCCAAATACGTGAGGTATAAAACTTTGATGAGATGATGTCTGTTTTACGCGATCATTTTAATAAAGCATTCATGGCGAACGTAAACCGCTATTTGTTCGCAGCTAATGTAAAGATGGCGGCTCGTTGTCCAGTTTGCATTAACTTTATGAATATTTTTTAATTAACAATTTTTGTGGCTACTTATTATTTTTTCATAGCCTCTAAACCAAATAAGTAATTTATTCATTATTTTTGCGAAATTAGAAAGCACCTTTTCAAGCTCAAGCTTACTTTTGACTTTCAATTTGAATAAGTCTCAAATCGGTACGATAAAGATAAAAAAAATATACGATTTATGTCCTCTGTATTTTTTCTAGTAACAATTCTAATAGTTCACCCTTAAAACTTGACTTACAGTGAACTTCCGCGAACGCTTCGTTTTCGGTCTAAGCTACGCGTAAATGAACTGTCGCCTAAAACTCGCGAAACATAAAAAGATCTCCCCTGAGTTAAAATGTTTTTAAACTTTTGTCCCACTGACCCCGGACTGTGACAAATAGACAGTTTGACACGATTTACAGTAATATTCCTATGTATTTTCGAAAAACTATGTATTTTCGATGTGACCGATGACAAAAATCTTCATTAATACTTGTGCAAAAGAAAAATATAAAAAATCTTTTGTTTGGAAACAAAACTCGGAACAAACTGCAGCCCCCTTGAGAAAATTAATTGATATTACTCTAATAGTTAGGAAATGCCATTGAAACAACACTTCATATGAAATATGAAAACAGATCGGCAAGTAAATGTGAAAAGTTTGGACAAATTAAGTACTCCTTCAACTTATTTGAGGATATAACACAAAAATATGTAGAGAACTTTCACTCCTGTCCTACTTATTTACCCTACTTCTTTGAGATAGTTTATTATCAAAACGAAAACAATAGTAGAAATGGAAAAAAACCGACCTAACATACGAAAGTTACAATAACATACAATAAAATTATTTTATTCAAATGAACATTCTAAATGTATGAACTAGGTACTAATGTTTTATCTCTATTATATCTACTCCTATATCTTTGCGAGAATAGCGGCCTGTTTCATAAGTTCCATATAAATATGCCATAGAAAAGTTGTCAAAATTAATAACATTTCTATGCCATGTCTGATAGAACTCTATCTCATATATCTTCCAGATAATGGCCACTGAGCAAGTTATAGTGATGTAGTTGTGGCATCTAACTGGTGTATGTGTATAGCAATTCAATCAAACAGCTAGCCCTTCAACTTAATAACGCCATTGTAATTAGGTGTAGCGATAATATTAGTGAGACAGGAATGATGTCATCAACATAGGCTGAGAGATGATGAACCATGATCCCTTCCTTGCCAACAGCTAATACACCAAAAGTAATTCAAAACAAACTAAGTATAGTACGTAGTGTTAGATGGTACGTATTTCAGTTCAATGCCGACTGTACGTGACGGGACTAAGCATCGATTCATTTAGCTCTCTCTGTAAGAATGGGAATCAAATAAATTCCAATCTCGGCCTTGGATCCTTCGCTCCAATCAAATTCGTCAAAATTATAGGGATGTAGCTTTCAGCTGTATTAGGTTTAAGTGAACATTTTAAATGACTGAAAATTACTTTAATGCTAAAAAAAGTAATAGTTAATAGAACACTGTTTTATATAAACTTAAAATCAGCGATATTTGTTGAAGATAGAAGACAGTTTCTTTCAACTGTATATGGCCCATCTGGAATAAAAAGTTATTACCTATAATAAAAATTATGTCGCATAAAAAAATCAACCCCAAAATTACATTGCTTATTGAAATTATAGATTTTTTTTTCTTCATGTATTAGTTTCTTTCCTTACCTTCTTGGAACCACTGTGTGGTAGGTATTCCAGACTCCAGTCTAGCTGCAGCAATAGCTTCTCTCAAAGCGAACGCTACGACCACGGCCATGCATATTGGAGGCTCACCAACACCTTTTCAAAATAAAGAAATAATTTTGTAATCATTGAAATTATTTAAGCTTTTTGCAAAATTAAATTAAATCTCGAGAATTATACACATATTCAGAAGACAGCTCTTAAATATTATTCTGAAGGCCTGTTCTTACCAACTTGTAATTTATTCTACAGAAAATTAAGAGATTTTCCAAAGTTAGTAAACAAGCAGCCATATGACTAGATAATAAGAATCTTGACGAACTTGTACTAACATTTGGAACCAAAAACAACATTATCAGAATAGGAATTCTTCCTGAAGTAAACCCTCCAGTCCTGAGGAACTTCCCTCGCAAGCGGCACGTGGTAGTTCCAAGTCCGATCTGTAAGCAGTTCTCCACTCGGAGAGTAGACCAGACGCTCACACGTCCAGTAACCTACACCCATCATGAAGGCTCCTTCCACCTTTGAAAGGTAAAAAAAAATCAAAGGTACTTCAGAATTTTATGACAGAAATTAAAAGTTTTGTCTAATTATCACTTAAAACTTATTTTTTTGTTAAAAACGACACTCACTTGACCAATATCAATTTCAGGACTAACACTCTGTCCAACATCTTCAGATAGATCCACTCTCAACAACTCAAACTGTCCAGTCAGCACATCTAATTCGACTTCAGCTAGCGTAACTCCATAAATTACAAAAGGATATGCTTCATCCGTTCTCGTGAACCCATGGGTTTGCAAGTTCACATTGGCATTATATGCTTTAGTTATCAACTCCGCCCAAGTAGGATTGTCCATCTTCTCTCTTATAGGTTTCAACCTATCTAACAATTCTTGGCAAGCTCTTCGTACTCCCAAAATAATGTTCTGATTCGCTATGCTGCCAGCTGTTGTTGAACAGTTTGGGGCTATCATCGTATTGTTCCCTTTCACAACGATCTTGTCCATAGGAATGTTCAGCATATAAGCTGCAACTTGAATAGCTTTAGTATTTATCCCTTGCCCCATTTCTATGCCCCCATGAGTTATAGCTACGGAACCGTCTCCGCGGTACACTGATAATGTAACAGTCAAATTGAGACCTCCTATGGGGGTCCATCTTAGGAAAGCCATTCTCAAACCTCGCTTCTTCCATCTGTTCTGAGCGTTAAACTTATTGACTATTTCTCGTCTATTTTTGTAATCGGATTTAATCATTATATCATTAACCATTTCTTTCATATCGTTTTTATATTTATCATCTAGGTTCGCTAGTCTTACTTCTATTGGATCGAGACCCATTTCGTATGAGACGATTTCCATAATTATTTCCGCCATTGCCACGGCTTCTAGTGTACCTGTTGGATTCAAGCGATTATCATTTATTTTCGAAGAGCATTATGAAATTATTATTTGATTAAATAAGTTAATTCAGATTATAAAATTATATCAGGAACGTTAAAATTATTATTTTGTGCTTCAATTTAATTTAAAACTCACCAGGTCCTCTCACCCAACTATTTTTAGCCACATCAGTAATAGTATTATAACTCTTGTACGACCAACGTGATCTGTTATACGCATTATTAAATTGGTCAACGCCAACAAAATTCAGTACAGTTCCGTTTAATAAGTATCCAACATTCTGAAATATTCTGTAGTCTATGTACTGTACAACGCCAGTGCTACTTACACCAGCCTGTAAAGTAATCACATTACGGATAAATGTTTAACATAGATGCAACAAAATTATTATACAGAATATTCGGCTTTATGGAAAAGTTACCTGAAAATCAGTATAGCAAGGTATTCTCTTCCCTATTGCCCTCATATTGGTAGTCAAAGACTGGATAATGCGACATGGTCTGTTAAGCTTCGTGGCTACTAAAGCTGCTGCTACTGCCCCTTGAACACATCGAGATATTTTGATACCAAATGCGCCACCGACAAGACGGGTGTGAACATCAATCCTAGAAACACAAATAAATAATTTTATTTTTTTTTGTGATAGAATAAGTATGTTGGTAATATATGTAAATAAAGTAACAAATAAATTAAAAAACAATATTAAAACTGACAAAACACCCACAGATAACAATATCAGTAATATATAGAGACTTACATAAAGTCTCTCTGAAATAAAAATCGAAAATCTGTACAAGAAAGTCAAATCTTTCTTACACACTGAAGAGATTCTTACTAATGCACAAATTAGAATAATCTGTCGGAGACACAGGATTTCTTTCGATCTATGTGGCATCATGTGGGCAGAAATAGGGTTATCGTGCAATGAGGTAGACGTTTAAATAATCACAGTTTATTATTAAGACACTTTACACAATCAACCTCATTATAAAATGTGAACTAGAAGTTACAAACGAAACGGGGGACAGTTCTTCAGGCGTCCGCACGCTATGGCGGTCGCCACTCAAGTCAGCGCCGCCGCCGTGCCGTCCCAAAGCTCCGTCCTAGTGCACGTCACAGTAGTGGGGGTAGTGGGGATGTACTTCCGCCACGCCGCACGTCACCGACGCGTGCACTGCGCTTCGTTTGAGTGTCCGTAATATTGACCGTCTCCGACACGGCCATCCTGCATTGACCCACGTCCTCGTGGGTTTAATCTGCAACAACATAAACACAGCACAGTACGTTTGCCTCGGCCACTACTGACCTCAACAGTAACTCTCGATCTTACACTCTGACTACACTCAAGGAACTTTNAATCTATATATTTATACAACATACAAACACCTGTCAACATACTTGTTTTGATCTATATTCAAAGCTCTCGATATCATCAACTGTACTGCTTCCATCCATTGCGTTGAACAGTACACAGCCAACCCCTCGTCAGATGGTTTCACGACAGTCACCAAAGTTTCCATAGAAAAATTGTACTGGCCATAAATTTCATTTTGCCCTTTGATCACTCTGTCTACATCTTTGCCTCTGTCAGTCGCATCAATTGCAGTATATAGCGAAGTTCTATTTGGATCATTAATAGCATCCTTCATTTTTGTAACCGGTTTCTTCACATTTTTGTATGTAGCTGTAACTAATTTTGCAGCTCTATCAGCAATGTATCGGGTTTCAGCTACAATAATTCCAATCGGCTGGTTAATATATTTTACAGAGCCACTGGCTAAAACTTCTTCGTTGCCCGTGTATATTGCGGAGTCTGGCGGAGTGAAAGAGTTTATGCCTGGTATGTCATCCACTGTGTAGAATGCTATAACTCCTGGGTATGCCTGGCAAAAAATATATAATAAAAAATATATATACCCTTAATTAAATCTAGTTACATGAAGTTTCTTCAAAATCTTACCAAGGCTTCGGTGGCATCGATTGATACTATATCTCCTACCGGGACCGTGCTAAGAGCTAGAGCACAAAATACTTCATTAGGCTGCAAAGGTTGGTCTTCGGTATATAAGGCTTCTCCTGCACATTGTATCTAAAAAATTGTATTGCCATATTACTGTTTAAAGTTTCATTGGAGTTGAATTGTGTTTTAGCGTTGCTTACCAAAGCCTCACGCTTAGGTATCGGTTGAGTGATAGGCCACACTGCATGGTTGACGTCAAAGACCTGTGTGGCCTTAGACACAGGTCGAGTATCAGGCAAGTTAATTGCTCCAGATTCGTAGCGTGAGTTAAGACTCATATTTGGAGCTAGTTTCAGCAGACCCTGTGAATATTTCGTGTAATGTTCTAAATTGGTTTGAAATATTTTCATAGATAACAAAATAATATTAATCTACTTGTTTTTTGCTACAAGTCTGTTTTTAATCAATTCAAACAAAATGTGATTATAGCTGCAAAATTATTAAGAAATTTTGGAAGTTTTTCAACACTTAAGTGATATACTAAAAAAGTTACAGGGTTTATCACATATTTAAGAAAAATAATGTCATGTCGTGTCATGTAGAATGAAAAAAGTTGTAGAAGTTTATATGCAGAATGATGACTTACTTTGTAAAACAATCCCAGGGCAACTTTTTTTCTGTATTCCACTGATGGTAGTGGTGGATTATCTTCAACAATTAACTCATTTTTTAAGGTTTTTAGTGCTGAGCACAAAGTCTCATTGATAAATAGTTGCTTCCCAACAAGATACTGCTCTGTAGCTGTGGCCCTGTAGAATGTTGGAGAGAGTGCTCCAAAAACTATTTTTGCAGACTTAACTATATTATCTTTATTCAGTTTGTACATAAAACCAGCACTTATTAAAGCTGAAGCATTTTGGGACCGAGGCATCACCTAAAATGATAGCATTTCATTTTTTACATTATCTCTCAATGGTTCCTCTTCTGGAAGTGATCAATGACATGATATCGGACCTAAAGTTTAACTTTTTCACAAACATCAAATAACGTACCTTATAAGTAACCACGCGATGATCATTACTTAGCGGAGGTAACATCACATTCAGTACTACACTGCCTCTCACGTCGACTTTTAGAAACTGTTGCATTGTCAATGATTGTTTTCCTTTTGATTTGTTCTCTAAAATAATGAAAATTTAAAGATAATGCAATTCAAGATTTCAAGACTACATAGTATTTTGTTTTTGCGTAATTCTAATCTTACGTATCGTGACTTGTCCTCCAACTGTTTCCAAAAGCAGGAATATGTCTGAAGCGAACCAATTGTGTTGGTTTTTCATCATAAGATTCCCTGCAATTGATGCCACCTAAAAGTATAAATACGTATTAGAAAACTTGCTTTGAAAAGACTTGGACCTGAAAGTTTTATGACTCACATTTCTAACTGATACATGTGCTACTTTTAGGACATGTTCATAAAGAGAGTTTAAATATCCAAAGTATTCTTGCTTAGCCACTGTTTTCAGTATCTCCAAAAACTCCGTGATAGTTGTTCCGGCGTTCACTATGAGATTCTGGTCTATTGTGTACCCTTTCAGCTCTTTGACCCCACTTATGTCTATTAGGACACGAGGGTATTCATCTATGGGGTATACTCCTGTAACAAACATTGTGCTCCATTTATAATGTTAGGTATATGGGAATCACACACATTAATAACGTTTTTGAGGTACCAACCTCTTGCAGTATTGCCATTAACAAGCATGTAAGAATCATCACCCTCTTTTTGCAAAATGTTGAATACGTCTGCAACTTCTTGTACTCGGAACCAAAGTCTATTATCTTTCAACTTGATTTCAATTATTTGTTCTTTCATATCCTCTTGACCGAGAAAACACCATTCTAAGTCTTCACAGTTACTTTTATCACAGTATTGTCCAGTTTTTTGGCAAATGTGAAGGTCTTCAATATCTTGTAATTTAATCTGTTTTGGAGCGTCTTTGGCGCACTTTTTGAAGGCGTCTAGAATTGGTCGGTAGCCCGTACAGCGACACACGTTGCTACCAAAAGATTTTTCGACTTCCAGCATTGTTATATCAGGATTTCCTTTCAAAATACTGTAAAGTGTAGTAGTTGTTTTATTAGCCGTAAAAACTTGTTAGTCGTATTTTAACTGGAAACGTAGAGATGTAGAAATAAAACATATATTTCCTTTTATATTTCTTTTTTACTGCATTATTTATAACAATTAAACCAACTCAATCGTTAGTGCATCTGACTTGTTCAACATTA
This sequence comes from Heliothis virescens, assembly GCA_002382865.2. NCBI lineage: Eukaryota > Metazoa > Arthropoda > Insecta > Lepidoptera > Noctuidae > Heliothis > Heliothis virescens. Next base: position 1,362,598 of record NWSH02000535.1, read on the forward strand.
CTTACCCATACATAGACATGACCCACCCCGGGGAACAATAGCCACATTGCGTACCATTCTCGTTGGCTAGTAGTTTCTGTAGCTCATGATAGCCCTTCAGTCTGTTGCCCAGACCCTCAATAGTGGTTATCTCCAGACCATGGCAAGACGTCACTGGTTTCATGCACTAGAATATAAATCTTAGCTAAAAAAGCAACAGGGCCGCAAAAAATCGATACAACGACCTTCTTTTGATTCTAAAAAAATATAAGTCTCTACAAAACCATACCAGTCAAGTTATGGTCGTAATGTTTAAGAACTTAAAAATAATACCACACACACTCAGGTTTGATTACATATTTTAATCGGCGACATCAAATTCTGGTCGAACCTTCAATTTGTTCAAGATGTAAATGATGGAAGGGTCATACTGCCGAATAATACAATTAGGATACTAACCGAATTAATAGCATACGAGGTACTAGAAGACTGATGAACAGCAACAGTGCAGGCGCCGCAGCCACCTTCTCGACACATGTACTTGGTGCCATGGAGACCTAAACGGTTCCTTAAGAAGTCCAGTAGCATCATGTCTGAACTCACATCACTGCCCACTGGCACAGACAGATTATTTAAGATGTTGTAGTAGATATAGGATGTATGTTAAATATGAATGTAGATGGAGCGAGAGGGGAAGGAAGACCAAAGAAAAGATGAAATTGCGTGATGAATGACATGAGTAAGAACGAAGGGAATGTGAGTAGAAATGGAAACATATTGCGCCGAACAGGGCAGGAAGATGATGATGAGTAGATACAGGATGCAAGTCACAGTAAATCGTAGGCGTTCTATGTGGTACCCTTTTGCATACTAAAATCTAAGCTTATGTATTCGAATATATGTATGTATACAGTGAAATTATTAAATGTCTAGTGATTTTCTAATATTTTAAATGCAATTATTATGCTAACCGTTGCATTAGGTACTCTTAACATCTAGACGATGTTCTTTATTAAAGAAATGTGTTTCTAATAATTATAAAATACTGTTTTATTTATTCGCTTTTCTCAAAAATATGCAATATTTACCAAAATAATCCAAACCGTTAACTTTGAATTTTATTTGTTCCATGATTGGGTTCACTAACTTCTTCAGCACTTCCAATCTAACTGTTAATATTTTACCTAAGACTGTGCCTAGATCTTAAATGTTTAAATAATAAAGTTTATCGACAGTATGCAGTCTATGCAGGCTACACACTTAGATAAGTGCATGCAAATATACTAAAAAAATATTCAAAATAAAGTATTTCTACTTAAACAATCGTGATGCATTTATCATCATTTCGTGGTAGTTGAAAAAGAACATAAAATACGCAGGTACTTTTAAAGAAGCGATAGTAGAAAATGTGCAATAGAAAAAGTAAAAAATATACTCTTGCAACCGTAAGAATTAATTTGTTATCAACAGTTGGTAGTTTATCGTTGTTTTGCGGTTGAATATAAAATTCTTGGCAATTTTAATTTGGGTGATGATGGCATTTAAGTTATGAAATTAAATAATGTACGGTTTTATTTAATAAATACCACCAAATGAATTAGGGAATATTTATTTTGATTTAAGAATATATGAAACAAGCAAAAGAAAATAACGTCATTCTTAATAAACAGTTAATTTTGAAAATGAGGATGAACTTTTTTTCTATGCAGAAAAGGGCAGAAAAAAAAGTATAGAATTATTCAAGGTATAACAGTTTATTACCATATTTAAAATGCATTATAAAAACGATAGATAGTTAAAATCTGAAACAAATTGAAGACAATAAAAGCTTAGATGAGACCTTGAGACCCTGTACCATTTCATTAACGGTCAGTATTAAACTTGAAATCTGCAGGATTAGTCGATGATAGCAGATAATTCCTTTCAGCTGTGTAGGGACCATCTATAAATGATAAAAATAATGTAAGACACTTTAAAAGGAGTGATAATATAAAACAAAAAGTGATAATTTAAGACCTTGGCCTCCTTCATAATGCAAATGAAAAGACCTGTAAGGAGAGGCATACCTAGTAGTAAGATACTATATAAACTCCTGATGAATTTAAGACCTTTATAATAAAAAATAAATTAAAATCATTCACTTCACCCACAGCAGGAGAATGACAGAATCTGACGAACTAAATCCCAACTACATAATATTCCTTCATAACCCCTTTGTGTACTAGAGCCGCAGACATTCTTTTGAAAAATCTTTTTTTGGCTAGACGGGGCTCTCTTGAGTTATTACTCAGGCACTAGCACTAACGCCTTACCTTCTTGGTACCACTGGGTTTTAGGAATTCCAGATTCAAGTCGAGCAGCAACAATGGCTTCCCTCAGTGCAAACGCCACAACCACTGACATGCACATTGGAGGCTCGCCGATACCTATAAAGATGACATAAAATTGACAAACAAAATTGAGAGTACCTTTAATTATAAATCCATCTATACTTACATTTTGATCCAAAAATAACATCGTCACTATATGAATTCTTTCTGAAATATACTCTCCAATCCTGAGGAATATCCCTAGCTAGAGGTACATAGTAGTTCCAGGTTCTATCTGATAGAAGTTCACCAGATCTTGCATAAACAAGATGCTCTGAGGTCCAGTAACCTAATCCCATAATGAAGGCTCCTTCGACCTAGAAAAGAGTGATACTTAATACCTCTTTTGGAAATATCATCATTCTAACACCGGTGTTTTGAATAATAGACGGAAAATAAAACTCAATAAACTTAGTACGTTTCGATCAACAAATTGCCTGTATGCAATTACCACGTTTCCTGGAGTTTTATTTGAAGTAACATCTTACTCTACTTCTATTTCTACACCAGCATACTTACTTGACCAATATCAATTTCGGGACTAACACTTTGTCCAGCATCTTGAAGTATGTCAACTCTCAACAACTCAGACTCTCCAGTTAGTACGTCCAATTCTACTTCAGCTAACGTGACCCCATATACGTCAAAAGGAAATTCGTCATCTGTCCTCGTGAATCCTTGAGTTTGTAACTGGACGTTGCTATTATAAGCTTTCGTTATTAATTCTTCCCAAGTGGGGTTATCCATCTGGTCTCTTATCGGATTCAGCCTTTTCAACAGTTCCTGACAGGCTCTTCTTACTCCTAAAATTACATTCTGATTCATGATACTGCCACCGGATAAATAGCAGTTTGGCGCTATTATTGTATTGTTTTCTTTCACTATGATCTTTTCAACAGGTATGTTCAACAGATAAGCAGCTACTTGGACAGCTTTGGTATTTATTCCTTGTCCCATTTCTATAGCACCATGTGTTATGATTACCGACCCATCTCCACGGTAAACAGATAGGTTTATATAAAGATTGATTCCGCCCACTGGAGTCCATCTAAGAAATGCAAATCTCAAACCCCTTTTCTTCCATCTGTTTTCAGTATTGAATTGCGTCACAGTATTTCGTCTTTTCGTATAATCGGATTTAATCATGAGATTGTTAACCATTTCTTTAATATTATCTCTGTATTCCGCATCTAGATTAGCTAGTCGAACTTCTAAAGGGTCTAAGTTCATCTCGTATGCGATCTGTTCCATCACAAGTTCTGCCATTGCAACGTGTTCTAGTGTACCTGTAGTGATATAGAAGCGATAAGTTATTTTCATCTTATAACAGAGAAGAAAATTATGATACAAAATCTAAGCCTTTTTACCTGGAGCTCTGGCCCACGTATTCGAAGCAGTATCAGTGATAGAATCAAAACTTGTATAGTTCCAACGGGCTCTGTTGTACGCATTATTGAACTGACCAGTACCAAGCATAGTGAACAATTCATTTTTCTTATAGCCATTATCTTCGTAAACTCTGTAGTTTATGTACTGTATCACGCCTGAATCGTTCACACCCACCTGAAAGTAAGAAAATACATTTGCCTAAGCCACTAGCCTAAACTGCAACAGCTAACATGATGCAAATTTTATGATTTCTATTTCTTAACAGTCAACAACGTGATTAAATAAATTAAAATATGAGTATTACCTCAAAGTCTGAATAACAAGGCAGCCTTTTGCCCAAAGCTCTTGTATTAGTAGTCAGAGACTGGATGAATCGGCATGGTCTATTCAATTTCTTCACTGCCAAAGCCGCTGCGATTGCCCCTTGGATACAGCGTGACATTTTGATTCCATACGCTCCTCCCACACGACGAGTATGGACATCAATTCTAGAAGTATAAAATACATTTTGAAACTGTAATTTTTTTTTAGTTAATGCTGGAAAGTAACTTACCGATTTTGATCCATATTCAAAGCTCTAGAAATCATTAACTGCACCCCTTCTATCCATTGTGATGCACAATAAACATCCAATCCCTCATCAGATGGTTTGATAACAGTAGTTAACGTTTCTATGGTGAAGTGGTACTGGCCGTATATCGAATTTGCTCCTTTTATCACCTTGACTACATCTGTACCTTTGTCAGTAGCAGTCACTTCAGTGTATTGAGTTGCTCTGTTTTTATCATTCCGAGTCTGTCTTACATCCATGACGGGATCCTTAACATTTTTGTACGTTGCTTTAACTAACTTAGCAGCTCTGTCAGCAATATAACGACTCTCAGCTACGACTATGCCGATTGGCTGGTTATAATATCGAACAGAATCACCAGCTAACAATTCTTCATTGGCTGAATAAAGAAACGAATCTGGTGGTGTATAAGAATTTATTCCTGGGATATCTTTTGCAGTGTAGAACGCTATTACTCCTGGGTAAGCCTATAAAGATCATTAGAATATAACTTGTAACTAAGAAAATATCAGTATTTAGTAAAATATTATTTTGTTTTCTTACCAAAGCTTTACTACCATCAATAGACACGATATCTCCTACAGCGACTGTACTTAGTGCTAAGGCACAAAAGACCTCATTAGGGAATGTAGGCAGATCTTCTGTGTAGAAAGCCTCTCCTGCACATTGAATCTAAAAGAAAAAATTGAGTAAAAAATCTATTAGATGATATTATAATATCCACTGCCTTTAGAGTTTCTCTTACCAATGCTTCAACTTTTATTATAGGTTTTGTCACAGGCCACACTGATGGATTAGTATCAAACACTTGGGCAGCTCTAGACACCGGGCGTGTGTCATGCAAATTATTAGCTCCAGATTTATATCGAGGATTAAGGTTGGTCTCTGGTGAAAGCGTTAAAAGACCCTGCGGAGAAAAATACTTTTTAGTCTGCTTAGTTTAATTATAGAACATAGCTGAGATCCTTTTGATACTTCACAATCAATTTGCTTTGAAAGTTGTTTTTACTCACTTTATAAAACAATCCTAGAGCAACTTTCTTTCTATACTCCACCGAAGGTTCAGGTGGATTCTCCTTTACTACCAGTTCGTTCTCTAAGATTTTTATGGCTGAAGTCAAGGTTTTATTCGTGAATAGTTTCTTTCCGATCAGATACTTCTCTGTTGCAGAAGCTCTAACGAATTTTGGAGAAAGTGTTCCGTATACTATCCTTGCATTTTTGACTGTATTATCAGTAGTCAATTCATATAAAAACCCTGCGTTTACTAATGCATGAGCATTTTGAGAACGTGGCATAACCTGAAATAATTGTTTCAATGGTTTTATTTCTTACTTTCGGAAGTAGTAGCCCATACTAGTTTGTGAATTCTGTTTTTGGGTGCAGTGCAATAAAAACGTAGTTTTTTTCGAATGTAAAGCTATTGACCCAAGTAAAATGCTAAACAGGGTGTGATTATTTTCTATTTAAGTAATACAATGTTTTCAAATGTAGGATGAGCAGTAGTTGTTTATTAACCTTGTAGGTAAAAACATGATGGCTGTTACTCAATGGTGGTAACATGATGTTCCAAATCACACTCCCTCTCATGTTTGCTCTGAGAAACTGCTGCATTGTCAGCGTTTCTCTGAGGCTCAAACGATGTTCTAAAAAAAAAATAATTTATATTATTTTTTCTTCTAATCAAATTATTAGCTATAATAAGTACTTATAAAGTTACGAGAAGAACTATAACTAATACTAACGTATAGTCACGGTAGCCCCAACTGTTTCTAAAAGCAGGAATATATCTGATCCAAACCAATTGTGTTCATGTTTGATCATGAGGTTCCCTGCAATCGACGCCACCTGAAAATTTATTTAATGCAATCAATTAATATTCTAATAGCACTTAAATTTCCTCAGTGACATTTTTAAAGGCTGTTGTAAAAAAAATTTACTCACATTTCTTATCGGAACGTGCGCTACTTTTAGTATGTGATCGTAAAGTTTCTGCAAATATCTAAAATATTCTTTGTTAGATACTGTTTTCAGTATCTCTAAAAACTCAGTGAGAGTGGTCCCAGCGTTCACTATGAGGTTCTGGTCTATTGTGTACCCTTTCAGCTCTTGGACTCCACTTATGTCTATCAAGACACGAGGGTATTCATCTATAGGATACACTCCTGTAAAAACATTATTTATTATACCACTGACTAAAAGCAGCGCGCCATATAGTTGATTTTTATTTTGATATACGTCCTAACTATTAAAAGATATGAAATCAATCCATTTGTATCTTTGCTTTAAAATAAAGTGTGTTTTACTAACCTCTTGCAGTATTCCCATTTACAAGCATATAAGAACCATCGCCTTCTTTTGCAAAAATCTTAAACACATCCTTCACTTCTTGTACTCTATACCAAATCCTGTCATCTTTTAATTTAATTTCAATTATTTGTTCTCTCATGTCGCCACTAGCAACAAAGCACCATTCACTATCTTCGCAATCATTTTTATCACAAGCTTTACCAGTTTTCTTGCATATTTGAAGGTCTTCTATATCTTGTAGTTTGATTTGTCTTGGGTAGTCTTTTGCAAATTTTTTTAATGCCTCTAAGATTGGCCTGTAGCCGGTACAGCGACACACGTTGCTTCCTAAAGATTTTTCTATTTCAAGCATTGTTATATTTGGATTTGTTTTGAGAAGACTGCAAATAGAATTCATATATTTAATTTGTTAGCTAGTATACAAAGATAAAATGCAAATTATAGCTCTCAAAATGTCTTTGCCTTACCCGTACATCGCCATAACCCAAGCAGGTGAACAATAACCACATTGCGAGCCATTTTCTTTAGCCAAAGTTGTCTGCAGCGGATGGTAGCCCTTCTGTCTGTTACCTAGACCCTCGATGGTGGTGATCTCCAAACCATGGCAGGACGCGATTGGCTTCATGCACTTTTAAATACAATAAATTAATTTGTTCAAAAGCCCTCGTATCTACATTTTTTAAAACGACAAGCTAGCAAAGTTTCTAAAAGGCAATTTCTTCTATGTCGAGGGAATAAAGAAAGTGTGAAACTGGTAGCTTAATTAATAGTGAAAAGATTTGAAAAATTTATGAATGGCAGAAGCATGTATGTATGATACCTGTTGGTTCTTTGATCTTGACTTTCAAATAAGTTTTATTACTCACCGAGTTGATGGCATACGTCTTATCAGAAGAATGATGGACAGCAACAGTACAGGCGCCGCAGCCACCTTCTCGACACATGTACTTCGTGCCATGGAGACCTAAGCGGTTCCTTAGGTAATCCACCAGCATCACGTCTGAGCTCACATCGCTGCCCACTGGCAAGATACATTTTTATTACAAACCTTTTTATATGAAATATAGATATGGAGACTTAGTTTCAAGACTTGGTCTCTTCAAAGTGCGGCTTGGATACCACGCTGACACAAGAGGAAGGAAAACTTCGGGAAGCCAGGGAACAAAAAGTATGATATTATCAATCCACCTTGATCAATCGTATAGCGTATTATGTAAATATTTAGGTGACTTAGAAATAATAAAAGATTTTTGATATTTCAAATTCATCAAGGATGAACATATAATTTATTTGTCCTGTTGTTTGTATCAATATTGCCAAAACAAATGACCACTTTATGTTTTAAATGACTTTTTTGTCACGACAAATTTAACGACTATCATAATGAAAAAAAAAACATAATTACCAGAATATTCCAAGCCATTAACTTTAAATTTTATAGACCCCATGAGCGTTGCCTAAGTGTACTAGTTCACTTTAAAGAAATAACTCGTATAAATTTAAGACTCGGTTATATAGTTACTGAAGACCTTCGATAAGAAGAACAACCAATTTCTGAGTTTGTAAAGTAGGATGATATCGTGACTGACATTTATAGGAAATGTTATCTATCTAGCTCATTATTGGTGTAGGCTTGGCTCACGTAAATGGTGGAACAAATTAGTATGTACTAAGTTAATAAACAATGACTCCGAGTCAATGAACTAATGATAAGAATTGAATGACATCATCGGGTACCTCTTCAATTTGTTTACAATATTAGAAAAAAATTAATTTCTATGTAAATAGGACGTTTCAAAAACTGGTAGGTTCGTTATCACAGAAATTAGCTTTTTATTTATTTTGCAATATGAAGAAGTATTCAAAAACAAACAAAAAAGTGTCAGACTACTAAATCAGTGTTTTATGATCATTTTTCGCACACATCTATTAAATAGCCAATTTCAGTATTTGTATTTCATTTATTAGTTCCAGAAAATAATTGAACAGCTTTATGGTTAAAAATTGTTTATTGTAGAATTTATAAGGGATATATTAATTAGGGAATCAAACGGAAAAAATAAAAAAAGTGCAAAAAGCCTATCTATATAAAATTAAGTTTTTAGAGATGAAGTAACAAAATGTATTAAAAATTATGAGGCTAGAATAAAAAAATCTTAAATTAATGATATAGAATACGACGTCACTGGCTCTTGTCTCTTTCTCTTATTGTATAGATACGTTGAACTTGAAATCTGCAGAATTAGTCTTCGATAGAAGAAAATTCCTATCTACCGTGTAAGGACCATCTGAAACATAAACAAGGACACTTTTAGAACAACAAACTACAAAATACCTTTTCCATGTCTACCTGTGATCATCAATGTTCATTAACAATAGATTCATGAAAAGCTTAGGGAGCCCTTTGAATCATGGTTAAACTTTAAACTGAAGTTACCTTCTTGGAACCACTGCGTGGTAGGTATTCCAGACTCCAGTCTAGCTGCAGCAATAGCTTCTCTCAAAGCGAACGCTACAACCACTGCCATACATATTGGAGGTTCACCAATGCCTTTGGAAACAGAAACAAAATAAGTTCATGATGGCATAGAAACTTGCAAATATAAGCCGAAAAAAATACAAAGTGAAAAGAATACGAAATAAGTGCAATTTGGGTCGCTACAGTAAAGTTTAACAGTCATGATAATTTATGTAGTCAGTAATACTATGTTATACTTACATTTAGATCCAAAAACAGAATCGTCACTGTACGAATTCTTCCTGAAGTAAACCCGCCAGTCCTGAGGAATATCTCTGGCTAATGGTACATGGTAGTTCCAGGACCGGTCAGTAAGGAGCTCGCCCGTTGGAGAATAGACTAGGTGTTCACAGGTCCAATAGCCGACGCCCATCATGAAGGCACCTTCGACCTTGACAAAAATATTGTTTAGATAATAATTAAATGATTTTTCAAAATCCTTCAGCCGAATAAAAATAAGAGGTGACCTACGGCCAGTTTCACAGGTTCCAGATAAAGTTCTAGATAGCTTTTGATAGATCATGCCAAGGAAAACTAGTCAAAATTAAAAACATTTCTATGGCATGATTTATCAGATGGATATCTAGAACTTTATCTGGAATTTGTGAAAGTGGCCGACAGTCTATTACTTGACTTACTTGGCCAATATCAATTTCAGGACTAAGACTCTGTCCAGCATCTTCACAAAGATCCACTCTCAACAATTCAAATTCTCCAGTCAAGACATCTAACTCCACTTCTGCCAACGTTGCTCCATAAACAACAAATGGATAATCTTCATCAGATCTTGTAAACCCATGAGCTTGTAGGTCCACGCTGTCATTGTAGGCTTTGGTTATCAACTCCTCCCAAGTAGGATTATCCATTGCATCTCTTACAGGCTTCAATCTATCTAGAAGCTGTTGGCATGCGCGTTTTACTCCTAAAATTACATTCTGGTTCATAATGCTTCCCCCAGATAAAGAACAGTTTGGTGCTATCACTGTATTGTTTTCTTTAATAATAATTTTCTCAATAGGAATCTTAAGCATATAAGCTGCAACTTGTACCGCTTTGGTATTTATCCCTTGTCCCATTTCTATAGCACCATGTGTTATAACTACCGATCCATCTCCACGGTACACTGATAGATTGATATAAAGATTGATTCCTCCCACTGGTGTCCATCTCAAGAAAGAGAATCTCAGCCCTCGTTTCTTCCATCTGTTTTGAGAGTTGAACAAGTCTACAGCTTCGCGTCGTTTTTTATAATCGGATTGCACCGTTACATATTCAATTACTTCTTTCATATCAGTAGTGTATTGTGCATCTAGGTTGGCCAGTCTAACTTCAAGAGGATCGAGGTTCATTTCGTATGCAATTTGTTCCATCACAAATTCCGACATCGCAACATGTTCAAGTGTACCTGGAAAACAATGTACCAAAAGATAAGGAACTTGTAACTAAGATAAATATTTAGAAATTAACCATGGAGTTCATTGCTACCTGGTGCTCTCGCCCAAGTATTCTTAGCAGTATCAGTGGTAGAATCGTAGCTGGTATAATTCCATCGAGCTCTGTTGTACGCGTTATTAAACTGACCAGTGCCGAGCAAAGTGAACTGTTCATTTGTCTTGTAGCCATTGTCTTCGAAAACATTGTAGTTGATGTATTGAATCACTCCAGTTTTATCTACACCAGCCTAGGAGGAACAATATAAGACTTCAACAATAATGATGTAGGTTAGAAAAGTGATACGTATCTTAAAGCGCATACCAAAGTTTTGTATGTGAGTGATAAGAGACAGTTATTAATAACAATAATAACTGTTGAGTATATGAATACATAGGCTCATACCTCAAATGTTGAACAGCAAGGCAATCTCTTGCCCACAGCTTTCGTATTAGTTGACAATGACTGAATAAATCGACACGGTCTGTTCAATTTCTTTACAACTAATGCAGCAGCAACAGCTCCTTGTGAACTTCGGGACAATTTGATTCCATACGCTCCGCCTACCCGTCGGGTGTGTACGTCAATCCTGGAAATTCAAGTAATTTTATCCAATTCCTCCATGAAAAAAGTTTATGTGTTGGTAAAATACATAGTACTCACTGGTTTTGATTCATACTCAAAGCTCTTGATATCATTAGCTGCACACCTTCCATCCACTGCGTTGAACAATACACGTCTAAGCCTTCATCAGATGGTTTCACTACTGTTACCAGAGTCTCCATAGTATAGTGATACTGACCATACATAGAATTTGTACCCGTTATTACTTTTTCTACATCAGAACCAGTTTCAGTAGACGGAACATTTGTAAATTGAGTTCTTCTTTCTGGATCATCAATTGTATTTCTGACATCCATAAGAGGTTTTTTGACATTAGCATAAGTAGCTTCAACAAGTTTAGCAGCTTTGTCGGCAATGTAACGATTATCAGCTACAATTATGCCGATTGGCTGATTGAAATATTTGACTGTACCACTGGCTAAGACTTCTTCATTGGCTGAATACAGAAATGAGTCTGGTGGAGTGAAGGAGTTTATTCCTGGTATGTCATCTGCAGTATAGAACGCTATCACGCCTGGAAGAGCCTGTAATATAATAACTATTCAAGATTCATTTCATTTAAATCGTGTGGTAAAATAAATTGTCTGTTACTTACCAAAGCCTTGCTAGCATCTATGGAAACAATATCTCCTAAAGCGACTGTGCTCAGTGCGAAAGCACAGTACACTTCATTAGGGAAGTTTGGTAAATCTTCAGTGTAGAAGGCTTCTCCTGCACATTGTATCTGCAGGCAGAAAAGCAATTAAGAAAATACTCAAATAATATTATGTTATGTAATGATTAATTACAGCGACAATGAAATGTTTTAATTGTGACTACTTTTCAATTGAATTGTCTGTTAAATAGCTATCTGGAACCTGTGAAACTGGCGCTTAACATACCAAAGCTTCGACTTTCTGTATCGGCTGGTTCAGTGGCCACACGGTCTGGTTCGTCTCAAACACTTGAGCGGCTCGCGACACTGGCCGGCTGTCGTGCAGGCTAGTGGCTCCAGACTTGTACCGAGCGAGGAGATTCGTTTCAGGCGATAGGTTTAGCAAACCCTGTGGATTTTAGAACGTAGTTTTTTAAATAAAATCTTCAGTACATAAATATTTTAGATGGGAACTTCATTGGTTACTTTTGGTTGAACCACAATGAAATGACATTGTCTTTGTCAAAACACATGTGGCATTAAAGTAAATGCTTGTTGTTAGTTAACGTTTGTTTTATCTTTACACATTCCTAACATTACTTACATTAAATCTTGAAAATGTCATTGAAGGTAATTTTAAGGCCGTTGTCACAACTGTACCATAGTTATGTTAATGTGGTCGAGACTATAAAAATAGAAATATTATAAATGACCTTTATCGTTTACTGACAAAATGTTAGTCTAAATCAAGCTTAGGAGTTTTTATTTTGGTCATATTCGAGTTCAATATGTTTGATCGTACGAACGTACGAGAAAATATCACGCGTAACTGCGATGATCGTGCATCGCGGTCTATTATGACAATGCCTCACACTATTTGAACGGTTCTTCTTACTGATCTTACCTTATAAAACAATCCTAAAGCAACTTTCTTCCGATACTCCACCGAGGGTTCAGGCGGGTTATCCACAACCACCAGTTCCTCTTCCAAGATCTTCAGAGCTGAAGCCAGGGTCGCATTGGTGAACAACTTCTTCCCGATCAGGAACTGTTCTGTGGCTGTAGCTCGAACGAAAGATGGTGAAAGTGCTCCATATACTATTCTTGCGCTTATGACTATATTGTTAGTTGTTAGTTTGTATAGAAAACCTGCGTTTACTAAAGCATGGGCGTTTTCTGAACGTGGCATTATCTGTAACAAAGTTTATTGTTTGACTAGTTGTTGCCGGCGGCATCGTCTACACCCTGATGTTTTTTTTTTTGACCAGCCTGAATAAATACTGTACGCGTGCTAACACATCAATCAACCTGTCTTGGTTCAACACATTTTCAACCTTATCACTAAAGTGGAAGGTTAATGTTCGACTGGTAAAATTTAACAGATTCGGGTAGGTTGATCTGCTAGCTTCTGTACTTTGGCCTTCCTTAGGTTTTAGTTTAATACTTTTTGTGTACACATTTATCTCAGAGACCAAATTATGTGTATACTGATTCAATTGTTTTATAATGTAAATGTAGCAAAACACAGGCAATATCGTATTCTGTAAGATTATCCAACATTACAGCAACTTTAATTAATCCCGAAAAATAAATTTTATTAACGACACACATAAAATTATTAGTATAAAATATTTATATAGCAAAATTAAAATCTCCATGGTCTTAACTTAGTGGATTAGTATGAAAACTTATGTAAACAGATTCCAACATATTTTTATTATGTCAATAGTTTATAGTTTATATATACATAATTAAAACATTAATTCTCCGGAGAATTAGTTTCATTTAAGCTTATTAAGCTCATAAACTTTTATCGTTATATTATATATAAAATATTTCATTAGTTTAATTTCGAACTGGATTAATAAAACTGTGAATATCGTCTACTTAAACTATTAGTCAAAACAGACCCACCTTGTAAGTGAAGATATGACTTTCATTGTTCAGTGGAGGTAACATGATATTCCAAATGACACTTCCTTTCATGTTTGTCTTCATAAACTGTTGCATCGTTAACGTTTCTTTTAATTTCAGTCTATTCTCTAAAACACAAGAAATTCATTTTCTTTGCAATCACTCTCTTCCCTAGAGGAGGTTCTAATTCGGATATGTATTTTTTGTCTCCCGAAATATGACTCATTTTTATCGTCATTTGAGAAAACTAAATTGACAAATACTATTTCACAAAAGCTTTAACTGAATAAACCATTCCTTACAAAGACAATTTATCAAAAACGCATTCAAGTCAAATTGAATCCGTACAGGCAATTGCAGCTTATGATAAATATCATATTTCCTCTGAAATATGTCTATTTTCAAAAACTACTCACGTATAGTTACTTGGGCGCCCACCATCTCCAAAAGCAGGAATATGTCTGACGCGAACCAGTTGTTCTGATTCTTGATCATAAGGTTCCCTGCAATCGACGCGACCTACCAATACATAATACATGTGAGAAATCTTCCAGACTAGATATTCAAATAGCCTCAGATCTAAATTACAAAATAGGCCAAATGCAAGACAAACTTCTCTTAAGAGATTTCGATGCTGGAAAATTTTGTTACCACAAGTAGGGGTCAATTTTTCTGCATTTGAAACTGCTCAATGAAATGGATAGCTGAATATAGTTAATACATATCCAAAATTTGCCAAAACTAATATAATAGAATCATCGTTTATACTTTTCTCTAGCCGATCTTCTTAGTGAGAAGTATTCCAAAAGATTGTACCTACATCGACGATTTATTTTAGATACGAAAACCGTCTTTAGAAATGATAAAAGATATTTCTTAGTTGTCAGTTCCTACACAAGATTTTGATTGTTATAATGCAACAATAAAGTTTTCAAAACTCACATTTCTAACAGGAATATGCGCCACTTTCTGAACGTGATCATAAATCTTGTGCAAATATGAAAAATTGTCTTCGTTAGCTACTGTTTTTAGTATTTCCAAAAACTCCGTGAGAGTGGTTCCAGCGTTCACAATGAGGTTCTGGTCTATCGTGTATCCTTTCAGTTCTTGGACCCCACTTATGTCTATCAGGACACGAGGGTAGTCTTCTATGGGGTATACTCCTGCAAAATATCATAGAATTACAATGTTCAGTATGTTCAGTAGATGTTACACTATCTAATAACGCTGCATAGAGATGGGATCACAGCCAATTCAAAATGTTTATCTTGCAAGTTGAGTAGCCAAATAAGTATATTGTATGCTGCTTATTTACTACCTTGTTTTTATGTTAACGCGTTTTTTTTTTTGATTTACTTAAAATTACTTATTTACTCAAGAAAACTCCAAAGATTATATTCATACCTTTCGCAGTATTCCCACTTACAAGCATATAGGAATCAGTACCCTCTCTTGCCAATATCTTGAATATATCCTTAACCGTTTCCACTCGAACCCATAGCTTGTCATCTTTTAACTTGATCTCAATAATGTTACTCTCTTCTTGTTCTAAGAAGCACCAATCTTTGTCCTCACAGTTGCGTCTGTCACATTTTTCTCCAGTCTTCTGGCAGATTGAAAGGTCTTCGATGTCCTGGAGCCTGATCCTCCTCGGATAGTCTGTGGCGAAGCTCTTGAAGGCATCGAGGATTGGTCTGTAGCCAGTACAGCGGCAGGTCTGACTGCCCAGTGACTTTTCTACTTCCAACATCGTGATGTCTGGGTTGGATTGGAGAAGACTATAGAAAAAACATGATTTTTGTTTTATCTATTCCATATTTTTTATTATATTTCCCATTTAAATCAATGTAAAATGGTTTTGAATAATCTAGTTTGATGATGATAACTCAGTAAGTTCATACATATCTTTTTGTGGTCGACAAATGGAAAAATAAATTAATTATACTTTCAAAATTATATAGACACAGGTTATTTTTTGAAGTTTTTTGTAACCATTATTTATTCAGTTGTTGTAAAAAATGTTTGCTATCGTTCATATTTGAGGTAATTACTCAATGTTTAGACAAATGTTTTCAATTCAAATATGCTATGCCTTTATTTACTATAATAAAATTGAATATATTTTCATTCAGGTAGGTAAGTAAATTCGTTTGTACATACAGCTGAACTTGATAAGTTAGTTAAAGATACGTTTGCTGTAACATTAATAACTCTTGTACCGTGCATTTTTATTCAAATTCTACTCGAATGCAAGAAAAGATTAGTCTACGATTATCCATATAGATTACCATTAGAGTGCATGTAGAAACATTAAATATGTCAACCCTGGAAGTAAAGATACTCATACAGATTTCAATAAAGCTTATAAACTTTCGACCCTGTAAGTAGGAACTTTTGCATAAAATATAAAAATAATAACTGGCGATATGTGTGAATTCTCACCTGTTCATAGCCATGACCCAGGAAGGGGAGCAGTACCCGCACTGGGTGCCATTGTCCTCTGCCAGCTTCGTCTGCAGCTGGTGGTACCCTTTCTGTCTGTTACCCAGACCCTCGATGGTGGTGATCTCCCAGCCGTGGCAGGAAGTTACTGGTTTCATGCACTAGTGGAAATAATTGTGTATTTAGCAATCAGACTGATGAGCATGATGGAGGAAGGGAAACCATAAAAATAGTCTATAGGTACTATGATTTGGTACGTAACTCGCTGCCGAGTAAAATATTCTCACACTTAAAAGGAACCAGTTTTGATCACTATTCTAGCTCAAAGCACATCTTCGACGGTCGTCAAGGACAGCTCAAAGTGAGAACTCTAACAAAGAAATCTTATTTATTAACTTACTTTATGAGGGTTTTATGCTACCCGGGTTGATGAACCAGGCTGACTATAGATAGACAGATAAGCTATGTAAAAAACATTGGTGCTCAGCTGAAACCAGTAACACTGGAATCTGATCCCAATATACTCATAGTCGAGAACATAGAGCTAGACATGAATATGATGATAATTTAAGACATAATTACCGAGTTGATAGCACAAGGCACAGCCGACGGGGAGTGTGCACTGACAACACAGGCGCCGCACCCACCCTCGCGACACATGTACTTGGTGCCGCGCAAGCCAAGCTGGTCACGGAGGTAGTCTAGCAGCGTCACGTGAGAGCTCACATCGCAGCCCACTGGATAATACAAGTTTACATGAGGAATTGATATTAAAAATATGAAGTATTATACTTCAGCAAACAATTTTGAGGACTTTAAAAAACGTTACAGAAGTTAATAAAGGTATTTTCAGAAATTGGATCAATCAGAAAGACTTAGAACCACCCCACATTTTCTTACATCCCTGAGTTATGCCAAGTTCCATTACCTATCTACATTTTCTTATACCATTGACAGTGTCATTTTTGTTCTACTTTGAAAAGATCATAATTATCCCAATAATTTCAAAATATTTAATTGAAAATTCCTCCTAAATATTCTCAGTAATCAAAAACAGAATAACGACAATTCAAAACAATAAAAACTAATTCTAACTATAAAAGCGTTTACCTGAATATTCAACACCATTAACTTTAAACTTAATTTGTCCCATGGCGAAGTCCTTCCACTTTGAACTGTTTTCAAACAATAACAACCTTCGGACATCCAGACAGACTAATTAACCTGACACAACTGAAAATATATTGTACCTAGTTAATGATGTCATCAACGTTTAATTAAATAAAATTAATATTACTATGACGAATGCTGAATAAATTAAAAATAAACTGTTTGTTCGGAATGTTCGTGTGAATGTGCTTCTGTTAAGAACGAATTTCTGTATAATAATGACTTTTTATTCATATTTTTTATGTAAAACTTGTCGTTTGTAAAGAAGAGTATTTATTTTCCTTATTGATATTTAGTACATCAGCTTTTGATTGACGCACTGCAGAGCGCAGGCCTATTGTCATAATAGAATTGCTTGCTCAAGACATTGGCAATTTCAGATATATTGGTCTTACTGTAAAAAAGATAAACACACGTTCAACACGTGATTTTGGAAATTCTCCATACAAAATTTTCTTAAACACATGCGATCGCCTGTTTAACTTTTTTGTAGTAAGTTTAGATTTTCTCGTGATGTTTTACTTTGACTTTGCCACTTAAGTATGAGTGTGTACTCCTACTTGAGAGTCTGGTGCTTTGACCACGAGACCACCACACATTAATGATTATGAAAAACACTAAGCATTTGCAAGCATCATCACTCATGCTCAAAGTTGGAAAACCAATTTATTTTCATCCCAACTTTTAAGTAGAATTCGAACTTCTAAGTCTGAAACTAAAAATCATGTTACTAAAAATAACACCCCAATTGCCTCTAAATAGGTAAGTTATTAATAAAAGAAATATTCGTCAAACTTAATATTTACTCTCCAATAATGTGGCGAACCGATTCTCCTTCATCATTCACGCCATACGCTAAGTCACACATAGTTCTGCTAAGTCAGCTGCACATCATTTTTCATTTCGGTCACATTATCTTTATTTATCGACGAAGAGTATGTTTCGGAGCCGTCACATGTTGATCCATGTGGGCTGTGATTCGATATGGAAGGCGACTTATTTAATTGTCATTAGCTTAGGCAATAAGACGTCAATTGCTGACCATAACCTTCCACCATTGATTAAAAACAGACCATGACCATATTTGCACACTCTGAATATTTTGACAAACTAACCTTACTATAGTCTAGTCAAAACTGCCTAATTATTAACTCAACATTTAAAGAAATTATAACTGCAGTGCAACGTTCTGTTTTCACTATTTAAACTGCTGAACTTCATCGTCTCCAATATTATAACGAAAATGGGTTCCCGAAACTTTTCAAAGCAGTTTTATATCCGAGGTCATCAACCTTTTCAGACGTGAAAAAAACTACGAAAACATCCAGTTTACAATACAACAAAACATTCAAAAGATACAAGTGCTGTCAAGTTGAATAATGCGTCTGAATTCGCGTCGTCTCACTAGATTGCATCTGCTTACTCCGCCGACCACGTCGCGTTTTGCTCTTTTCATGAAATATTTTGTATCTTGTACTTTTTATAACTCCTGTTTACCTTAAAGGGTTAAACAGAAGGAATCGTAGTGTTCAATCGATATTAGAACGGGATCCTTTAAAAAAACATTCGCGCCCTTACACAGTGTCAGAGTCGAAAATCTGGAGAAGTTAATCGTTGTTCTGTAGGCAAAAATTTCATAAGGTGGTGTGGAGTGCAATTGATCGTAATCGATGGCAGAAATGTATCTATGCTCATATTAAACACGCTAACCACGATCGTCAGTCATGATGGATATGACCAAGAAGAAGATTCATGTTCCCTGAATTCCCAAAATCTTGGTATTCTTCTAAATCTTAACCACATTGTTATTCATTATATTATTTACATGTATCTTATTGACCTAAAATAAACTATATACAATATACAAGCTTATTTACAAAATACTTTTGCTTTGATTTGAATTTTTTGATGCTTTGTAGTAACTACTAAAATTAAAAGGCATCAAAAAATCCTCCCAATCGCTGTCTTAACCATATTGATTTCAACGCAGAATGAGTTAACACACACCTGCAATATTATTTAGTTAGGTGATAGCTCAGAAGCTATTTATTTAACAAAATTATTATTACTAACAATTATATTTTTTGGTTGTTATTAAGATGATACAGCTAAAATTACAATTTTCCACACTCGTATCGTTGCACCTGTGCACATTGCTTGATAACAGCTGGTCTTTTGTAATGTCGCATTTATTTTATCACGAAATGTAACTGCGCCGAAAGTATATTCTTATGGATCAGAGGCGGTATTAATTAAAAAAAAGAACTAATGACACACAACACAAGT
>NWSH02000535.1:1382334-1396412 GCA_002382865.2 Heliothis virescens
CGTCGCTTTTTATACCCTTCCACTTCTATCGGATGTGTGGGTAGAAGAAATATCTAAGAATATTATATTTTCTTTCCATAAAATAGGGTAGGTATAAAAATATATAGCAAGCATATGAGTATTTTAGAAGATACTACTAGCAACGTGTTTCGATCAACGTGAAAACAAAGATGAGTTGCATTTTTTTAAGTGTAAGAAGCATACTATACTCTTAAACGTACGCCTTGTATAATTTTATCAGCCTACTTACTATTGTTATGTAATAGAATGTTTGTGAACATAATTTTTTTTTTAAAGATTGTCTATGGAGTTTCTTGCCGGCTATTCTCCATGAGACCAACATTTTGGAACCGTGCAACTAGTGTGACCTTTCATAAGAGCCTGCAAAGGCCTATTTGAAATAAAAACATTTGACTTTGACTTTGAAACCTCTATTATAAGTTAACCGATACTAAAAAGTAAGAACCAAAATGTACCAAAACATCTCTATACTGAACCCATGTCCTTCTAATCAAATCAAATCAAATCAAATCCATTTATTTGTAAAAACATGTGTAGATAATATACATAGTGTGATGCTTATTATAGGTGTTACAGGGTTTTCTTTGGCTCAACATGTTTGACCATGGTTGGTGTACAAATTAGTTAGAAACTATAATGTTTAATATTATATAAACAACAGAAACAAAAAGTAAAAAACTATGTATATACATGTCATGCAATTTTTTAATACTTAAGCAGAAAAGCTTCAGCAAGAACATTCAGAGCGATTTGTCTTTTAAAAATTCATTGACATTATAATAGGCTTTTTCTGTCAGTGTTTTTTTAAGTGTTTTCTTAAACTGGTCTGCATTTAGCTCTTTTACAGATTTAGGGATATTATTATAAATTATTGGTGCTTGGCATACAACGCTTTTATACAGTAGTGCTGTCTTTGCTCTCTGAACACAAAGTTTATTATTATCTCTACGATTTCTTGATACAATGTCCGATATTCGAGGAAACAGATGGGGATTATTTCTAACAAATAAGGCGATCTCTAAAATATAAAGTGACGGCAATGTGAGGATTTTATGTTTTGTAAAATAATAATAATCTAACACCCTCCATTCCCATAGTATAGTGTTACACACCCATATTATATAACGAACATAACACCAGGTTAGACAGGCCTCCCTACGTGTCACTAAATAAAGTGACCGGGGCAATTCATCAAGTGTCCTTTCTTATACGTCACGGATTAATGAGTAAATGAAGTGACCATAATCCTTAATGATTTTATGAACTAGATTTTGCTCGTGACTTCAACCGTGACGGATAGAACTATGGCCTACAACCAGATAAATATTTGCCTTCCACCTCTTCATCACATCTTCTAGCGTGAAAACGTTATACATACACCAACTTGCTTTTGCATTTGCTAAGGATGAGACGCTGGTTTTGTTTATATAAAACTTTTTTAGGCTAAAACGGCTTCACAGATTGAGCCAAAAAGTTGGGACATATGTAAATTACTTGATACGCTAAGGACTTCTCCCGAAACGCGGGCGAAGCAGCGGGAGACAGCATGTAAACGTTTCGTTGATGAATTTTCACACAAATATCCTTCAATAATAGGATTTCAGATTCAATAAGCTGCCAAAGAAATAGGTCATGTTTTGCTACACCCTTTTCAAGTTCAATGGGTGGAAACAAAAGTTATTTTCTTAGTAATATTACTCTTCACATCACGCAGTAGTCGGCAAAAACAAGATTATTTTTTATGAGGCTTGGTCAGACAAATCTATTTACTCGTTAGCATTGAAAAAGAATGTCTGAAATGGAGTTTTACTATCGCCTGATCCCATATAAACTACCAAGAGATAGAATAAGATTCATATAAGATTGACCTTACTTAGTAATCCTAATAAAAAAAAAATCCACTGAGAACTTTTGGGATAGTTGTGCTGGTATAAAAATGATACAAAAGTTTTTCGTATTTAAGGCAAAGCACAGAGACTCCAAGTCTCATAAGTTGATATAAATGAGTACTCCATTAGCTAACTTAACTATGTCTCTTACTACGACCCAACCCTTTTAGTTGCCGCATGACGGAATATGAAATTTTAATTAAAAAATATCTGGTACAAAGCGCAAGTAAGATGCGTGGTCGACATGTGGACATACTGTGGACATTCTGTGGACGTTCTGTGGCCGTTATGTGAAATATGTGCGCCTAATGGGTGTCGTGTAATACGGTCTACTGCAAGTTTCAATTATGGAGGAATTTGTGTTATGAAATGTGGAATTTTGTTGAATGTTTTAACTGTCTGCGTTTTAGTGACACGTTGTTGTTAGGTTGAAGTTAGTATAATATTATTATCTTTAAAAAATGCTTGATGATCTACGAGTAAGGTGAATCTTTATTTCGCAGTTCAGTTCTTTTAATTACCAGTCTATATTCGCAAATTGTGCATAACATAATCTCTTCTAAAAATTATCGATTCTACAAGATATTCAACAGATCTTCATTATATTCACAGCACAAATAAACCAAAAATATTCACCAGCAATACAGAGCCACAATGCAAAAACTTCCCTAAAATTGGTATGCACTTTAAACCCAATACTGTTGCTGGTCTAGTTTCAAACAAAATTGCTGAACATTTTATTGACACGAACTAAAATGTCCCAATATGCGGTGTGGCCATTAAACTCACGTTTACATATACGCACTTGGTTGCGTATTAATGCTGAGTGTTGGTGCTGTCGAACAGCTATAAGCTGTATGTATAAGGGGGCTATAAGCTAGCTAGCTGTTTAGATAGAGCATATAGACAACTAACGGCCAATTTGACAGGTTCCAGATGAAGTTGGAGATTAGAAATATTTCTCATTTGTCCCTTTTTTTTACCACTTTTATCTGTCAGATAGCTATCTAGAACTTTATCTGGAATTTGAAGTGTGTAACTAGCCGATAGTGTCCCAGTTAATACAAACTTTTTCATATTATTTATTACAATCTTCACATACTTTACATTAGGTACTGGCCAATTCTGAAGAATTATTTACAAAATTGCAGTTCTCCTGGCCACACTCAGAGCGCGGGTTGTGAAAGTAGCCGAACGGCAGTAGTTACGGCAGTGGTACAGCACGGCACTACTACGTACGTACTACGTACGGCAGCCACGGCAGCCACGGCTGTCTGCAAACAGATTGTGTCGCTAAGAATTTGTATCCGACCTGTTTGTATTTGTTCCCATTTCCGAACGAAACGATTGAACGGTTTTAGATTGAGTTATTCGTGTTTGTAGGAATATATTTCTGCGTGTGGTTTGTGTGGGAAGACGTTTAAGTTATCGTTCAGGTCTATTTTTGTTGCCTTAAAGGTTAAATGCCTATTTAGTACCGATACATCAGGAATCGATTTCGTTAAGACTTTTTGATAGACTCTTAGTAATTTTATTTATACCAAAGTAAACTATTACTTTCTACGTATTCACAAAATGCTGTACTAAACATTATTAACCTTCAAACATAACATAAACTTTAATAAAAAAGCACCCTTAATTTCCCTCATTAATTTTAAAGTAGCAGCAAAAACACGTGCTAAAAATGCTTTTCCGACGCTAACGACTCATTTTAAAAATTCACAATGTAACCCTTCTAGTTTCACAGGGAAATGTCCACGCAAGGACACCACTAAATCATACGGTCCGTGTGAATATTGTACGAGTCTCCTATCCATCCTTACTTTGTGACAGGTGCCCACCGGCCTCGGCTTATGGGTGACAGTGTCACCCGCGGGCCTGGAGGGTTAAATGTAGGTTGCTTATTAGTGTTGCTGGTATTTTATAGATGTTTCTTTAAATGTTTAAGGATCCATATTAGTCAATTATGTTTTGTGTGATTTATGATTGGATTTTTCCATGTATTTCATTGTAACTTACTTCTCGAACAAACCAAAAATTTTGTTCACTATCATCAAAACGTTTTCAATAAAATAAATCTAATAAAAGGCGGGTAAAATTAAGGTGATCCCGATCGTAACCAGAAATCTCGGGGGACGTTCAATCGAGTAGAAATTGCACTTGGCTCGGATGCCAAGTCTGGCCAAGATACACCTTTGAGCTTCCACTAAAGCTATCCAGCCGTTCTGACCACTTCTTGGGGCCATTCAGGTAAGTCTGGAACCGTAATGCAGGCTTTGATAAATTGTCCAGTGAACAAGCAAAAGCAATTCGGAGCCACTTGAAAATTTCCACTGAAAAATAACAAGCGCCTTTTTGCGTCTTGAAACCTGAATTTGCAACTAGTGAACTATTAATTTGAAGCTGTTTAAAATTAGAGTGACGTTAATGGAATGTGGCTATTCGAAAATATCGAATTTTAAGGTGTTCTGCTTTATAATCGAGAAAGATTTTAAGGTTAAAACGATGACCAATTTTTGCAGAATTATCGAAAGTCACCATTTTCTATATAAAGTATTATAATCTACATAGCACATAGTATCTTTAAAGACTGCTTATCAAACAATACAAAAATCTTGACAAAGATCAAATTACAAAACACAAAGACTGGCTAAAACATTGTGATCCATCTCCACAATGAAATAAACGCTGCAGCACAGCAACAAAGAAACCAATTAATATCCACATTACGACGATAAAATCTAACTGGAGGAAAAGTATGACGTTTTTCTGGATTCCAGAAAAATGTTGGGTACCCAACTCAGCGTTATTCCATTCTAGCCTTAAAACAAACCAGTGCCGACAAGGAGATCTTGCACAAAGCTAATTTAGAGGCCACTGCATCTCTCGTTATTTATTACGTCGACTATTGCGAGATGCCAGCGTGGCGTGAATGATAAAACGAAGCGATATGGAGAGAAAAATGGTGGTTAGTTCCACGGAAAGAAATTGCTGAGTTTCTTTGTATGTCCGATAAATGTGTCAGAGGATTATTATGCTAAAATTTTATTGTGAACCCAAGGATAAATTGAAAGAGTTATTGCCATATTTGAACACAATAGTGGTTCACTTTACGATTTGTTTTAAAGAAGACTCAAATAGCTGGACCGTAATACTCAACAATGCATCAGTGGAATACTGTACCGTGTTCTTAAATAGAAACATTAAACATTTTAACAAGGACCAGCGAGATATCTTACTTGGAATAAAGTCTTTCCTTGAAAATAAACTTCACTGTAAATGCTGCACTCCCCAAACAAAATCGCTACCCTTTCACGACCTGACCCAATCATAACCTTCGACATGAGCGCCGCACTTTCATAAATATTGCAATATGCACCTTATCGTAACGACAAATGGTCCAATTTAGGTAATTGGCTGTTTTATTAATACCTCAAGAGTTGTCCTCTTTGCCCTGGGTGATATTGTTACTTGATTTCATTTTTAAGAAACAACTCGAAATATTTTGAGAAGAATTTTGTTGAAAGAATTTTTAAACAACGAAATATTATTCTTTACCTACGAACACCACGTTTTATACTTCTTTCTACTCATTATAGTGCAGTGGTTTTAGTGCCTTTATAATAACGTGTGTGGTTATTGCAAAATAGACGCGGTTGTAATGGTTGCTGTAACATTTTTTGTAGGCGCTACAACCACAAATCTAACTGACGTGAATACTTTTTTTGTATATTTGTCACAAGCGAGTGTCCGTAAAATATTACCGAAATACGCAGTAAGATTGCTGGAAATTGAAATACCTATTTGCTTATTTAAAAACCAAGTTCTGAAATGTTTCCTAGTGCTGGCACAACTAGAGCGATAAATCAAAAAGCAATAAATTATTCTGAAGAAAACTTTCTTTAACAATATCCCAAGATTGCTGAGATCTTTGAAAAACGGAGATAACACAGAGTATCCAAAGAAAACGATAGCCTTAACGATATTTTCTCGGGAAGACACTTTTAAATGTAGTTAAACCGAGTTAAACTTAGTCCACGTTTTTTCGTTTCGCCGACTTGAGCTTAAATACAACAAACAAGGATGCTTGGGTTCCGTGACTTAAATGCTTTGGAAAATTCTCGAAAAAAAGAGATAAAAATTATGTTCTTTAAGTTGGAAAATCTAAAGTGTTGATTACTGAGATCATAATTGGGCACTGCGTTACAATAGTAATAGGCGATATTAAACCTTATAAAACTAATTCAAGCATAAAAAAAATAACGACATTTTTTCAAACAAGTATCTCGGAAAGTACCTATTTGATGCTTCCATCGTTCTCATAATCAAGATCGAACACATCGTTGCTGACCGTAGGCGGGCCATATCGTAAAACCTAAAGTGGATAGTAAAAGGACCAGCTCTTCGTAAATATCTCCCTAAGTTATTTTTTACGATACCCCAAGGATACAGGTGGCTGTGTACCAGATACCACAAGCTATGACAGTTCCTAAAAGCATTAGGCTATCACACTTAAAACGCAATATTTTAATATGCCTTTCTATTTTCAGCATCCATAGGGAACCCGGTCCCTCTGGCCCTCAGTGCCCTCCCTGTACATTAGCATAAATTAAGCGAGAGGAAATTTCAGTGTCGACGCAAAAAATGTGTGAGTTAAAAAATATGGCAATTTAGCTTAGCTTTAATTGCTTTGGGACCGAATTAATTGTAGCCGAGCGATGCTTTCTTGTTTATTTTTTTGTTTCCTTTTGAACTAACGTTATAAGGAGTAGACTAGATGTTTGAAGAAGGGTTCATTTGTTTACTTCGTTCGCCGAAAGGTAATTGCGTTTGGGTTTTTTGGGAGGAACTTATTTAATTTACAAAAGTAGGTTGTTGGGCTATCTAGGTTTGGGGCTGTCTGTAAATAGGGATTTTCTTTCTTATTTATTAACAGACTTCGAAACTTATAGCTGGTAAATTATCATTCAGATTTCTGACTATTTTTGTTTAAGCCAACTCTAAACAGCTCTAAATAGTGTGTCCTCCACAGCAGTTGAAATACGAAATATGTCGACATTATCAGAGCTACGTATCCACCATCAATCATGTCTGCTATTTATCACATGCTCCGTCACTACAGCTGACTACATATGACGCAGTGTACCGATGAGAAATGCACGAACTGTATTTTAGCATCAGATTACTTATCCAGGTTTTTAGCAACAGTTACGGCCAGTTTCACAGGTAGATAGAGTTCTAAATAGCTATGACAGATCATGCCATTAAGTAATCAAAATTAAAAATATTTCCATGGCACTCTCATTCCTCATTTTATGGCACTATGTTAGATAGCTATTTAGAACGTAAGAATTTTATATTATCTTTCTGGTTTCCTGGTGTTCACAAATCTGTCTTTTTAAGGGAACTTGTGACTACATTGTTCAAGACTGTTTGTTACCCAGCAGTATTGGAAATGAAAATTATTGTGTTCCCACGTAAAAAGAATACCAATTACAAGTAAGCAAAAAACAGCAATAAACATATTTACTCTCTAAAGAAGCAAAGAAAAACAAAAGATAAATTCTACTAAAGAGCTAATTTTCAATTTTCTTTTTGTAAATTGGGTCTACAGGTACCAGGCTAGTTAATGAAAGACCCAGAAACCAATTAACATACTCCTGCAAGTTCAGAAAGACTCGGAATTGGTTTTGTAAGACAAATGGTGGGACCTTCAGATAGGAAGACTTGCTATCTCCTAATGGAACTAAACGATTGCATTCTAAACAGGGGTCTTCAATTAGTTCAAGTTTTCTTATTACATTTTCGTGATTTTCATTGGAAGTATCTGTTACGTCTGATCACTTAGTAGTTTCCTTAATGAAGGTAGAACAAGGAAACTTCAACCGATCCAAAGAGGTAAAATCTGCAAAAAAAAGAGCATTTTTCCACTAGTGATGACAAATATGCTGATGAGACTTAAGCAATCACCCAAAAGTTTCTAAAAATATTATAGATGCATAAGTATTGACCTGTTTTTTAATTTTCTGATTAATTATTTTTTTGTATTCCTATTTTGTTTACGGGCTTTTATCAACGATATGTCGGCCCCATCGTCAGAAACAGTTTTCATTAAACAGTTATCAGAGATCAAATAGGCTGCACTAAATTAGACACCACTAAATTGATCACCACACAAAATAATCAGATCTCCAGGCTCATAAATACAATGTCCTTTATAGTGAACACTTGAGTTTACTCCGTTATGCAGCTAGTACTCCCTGGGGCACCATCAGGACTGCGGTCGCGAACTAGATTAGACTGCAGTGCCGGTCTTCTGATTTAATTTACACCAACTAAGCACCGTTCTGTGGACTGGTGTCATAAAGTGAAACAGGGAAAAAATATGCTGTGTGTTTGAATAGATAGTAATGCATTATTTTTTGTTATAGTCTTCGGCAGGCATGTTGAGATTGGCCAATTTGATCCAGATTCTTCTTGTCAAAAGGGAAAATAAGAATAAGAATTAGATCTGATTTCTTAAAAGTTCACATAGCGCTACGCCACAAAGATGTACCTACATTTTTAAGAAAATGTTAGGCAGCATAGCCTAGCAACCTACAAAGCCATAGTATTCGACCTATTCAACTGACGAAATTAAGTCAATTGGATATAATGGCCTTGTAATATCATTCTCTATTCAACTGTTATCTTTACTCTTTTATCAAACTTATGTAATCCCGTGGGAAATCAATCATATCTTGAACCATGAGTAAGGTGCTAACAGGACATACCCAAACTGTTAGCGTAGTCGTATTCTGTCTCAATACACGCTATGTAACTGCTTATTTCTTAAACCTTACTTATCTAACATCCGTCACACATCTGTCTAGTAATTATGTAATTATACTATATGTTCTATATGTAATACATACTTCAGGTCAGTTACCACCGTGAGTCATGTCGTGTGGTTGCGAAAGTTCCGAACTTGGAACAAGAATCTAGTTGAAGTTGAGCGGATAATTAGGTGTCACAAACTTGTGTTGCACTTTGCTCGAATGTTCTGCTATTTGCAACCACTTTTGTGTGTTCCTTTAGTTGAATAACTTGTTTGGAATACTACCTACAATACAATGTGGTTAACATGATTTTTGGTGATAAAATTTTAAAGCTCAATTTTGAGAGCCAAAAACATTATTTTGGATACATAAAGTCGCATTGATTTAAGACTGTCCTGTGTGAGCGAATAGGTCATGAATATACATACTGAAGACCTTTATAAAATACCCTTTAACTCAATTCATACTTGCAAAGTCATAGTTATTTGGGGTCTTATAGTAAAACTAGTCAAAAGCCCTTTTAAGATGCCTGTCCAAAATCCAATTAATATCATAATGCATACTAATTGGCAGTCCAGTGTACAGTTGGAGCATCGTTTGTAGAACGTCATTACAAACGGCTTTAGAGCATCTAACCAACTGGATGGTGCTTTCTCTCTGGTAAAAATCCCAGACACATATGCGTCAAGTTTATGCTTGTGTGTTGATAATTTTGTCGTGATCAAAATGCATGAGTGAGCTATCACTAAGAGTTTAAGGGGCAAAACATCATCTTGCCTGTTTGCCAACCTCTACTGCCCTGCTGAAGAAACGGACAAGACCATAGAAAGTGGGATATTATGTAAATGCCTTGCTCGGAGATGGGCAGCATCTCCGTAACTAAAAAATATCCCCCATTGCGCTCCCCAACACCCATGCCCTGTGCGGTGAGTATGGGTAAATCCTCCCAGCTTGGGTAGGCCTTTATCCAACAGTGGACGTTTTAGGCTGTTACGACGAGTTATCACTATTTTTAAGCCCTGCTTCGCCCTCCACGTCTAAATTGTCAGTCCTTTTCACAAGTGCTTGTGGCGGCTCCTGTCGTTTAAATGGTCTAAGCAGTCGTCGCTACTGGGGCAAACTATGAGAAACTGTCTTTTGTTTCAGATAGGCGATCGGACACTGCGATACGTTTGATTGGTAGGTTCCTATTGTGGAATGCTGGCTATGGTTTGTGAATTGGGTAGGTTTTAAAGATTGATTATAGAAGAGAATAATCATTTTATAAACATCAACAGAAAACCTCAGTGTCTTTCTTATGACATCATCATCTGCCTCATTTGCCTAGCCTTTTCCTAACTATGTTAGGGTCGGCTTCTAGTCTAACCGAATGCTGAGAACCAGTGTTTAACATGGAGTGACTGTCTGTCTGATCTCCACAACCCAGTTACAGTTAAGACTGATTGTCAGACCTAACCTATGTTACACCATCACCATTATATTTTTTCTTGTTTGCTACTTATATTTGATTGAAAAATAATTGAACACGTAATTCACATTACAACTATAGATTACGACAACGAAGACAAAAACTACGAAATAAAAATATCAACATACCCATTAGGTACCATGCTACAAAGACTTGATCATCAATGACTTAACTACCTACCTGCCAACATCTCCATCTCCCGCCAAAGCAATCCGTGCCTCCCTCATCCCGGTCCATTGGCGTCGTGATCACATTATGATAATATTCATCTCATAATTACTGGAGCGAGGCTGATGGAGTACTCGAACGACAACATTAGTCGCTACCCTAATACTTCACCAAATTATATCAATTTTAATTTATTTCAAGTAGCCATTTTGTTATTTCTGTTTTTGTTACTTTTAAATTGGTATTCAATCTATACTAATATATCAAACAGGTAAAGTGTGTACAAGCCGATTGTCAGATTTTTAGATGGGAAATCATCAGATGACCCTTCTCGCTGTGGATGAATTAGTGTCAGATTTTTACTGACTAAAATCCACCATGTTCCTTCTTGAGCCCTCTGTCTAGGTATAAGGGCCGATTTTCTAGCTTCTGACTATCCGTAACAACTGCCAAAGTTATTCAAAAGACAGACGGGACCCACCAATTAACGTGTCTTCCGAAACACAGAGGAACCAGTTATGTATACCTTGATGGTCTATGAATACCTGTAGATATACTATAACCTATCCTTATCGACTGTAAGTATACCTACCTCATTACCCACAAACGGCTCCCACCATTTCAACCCTTTACAAAAAAAATCATGTTATCAAATTGTCCCGCCTTATCACGCCATCTCGTTATCACTGCCATTCCCATATCAGTTCGTATTAATGTAAATTGGGACTTAAGCAAATGGCCAACACGATCGTATCACTTATCACCTTATCAGTTACGTTACTGATAATGATTGTATTACCGCTATTGCTTCCTCGTATCAGTGTGAATGGTTCAAAGATAACATCAAAGTTAAATCGGTCTGTTTGTCGTGCTTTCACTGCGAAACTACTGAACTGATTTTAAATAGGACATAGT
The DNA here is from genome assembly GCA_002382865.2 of Heliothis virescens. Classification (NCBI taxonomy): domain Eukaryota; kingdom Metazoa; phylum Arthropoda; class Insecta; order Lepidoptera; family Noctuidae; genus Heliothis; species Heliothis virescens. The sequence continues at coordinate 1,393,614 of NWSH02000535.1, forward strand.
TTACAGACTGAGAATGCTGAGAATGGACATAGGCTACTTCTTATCCGTGTGCGGGGAGTAGTGTCCTCGGTAAGCGAGTGGAAACGTGGAAAACAGCTAGTATAGACACAGCAGGATATGAGTAAATTCCTTTAGGAAGTGCGTATGAATAACAGGATATATCTTATTCGGCATGGTTTGTAGTTTGTACATACTTAGAATAACTTATAAGCAGTTTCCTTTTGAAAACTAAATGTAAGTTAAGTTCGTAACGTATCATATTTACAACTATCTCGTAAGTTAAAAGGAAGTTACATTTTACTGCTACAAAATCATGGCAAAAAAAAACCGGCCAAGTGCGAGTCGGACTCGCACACGAAGGGTTCCGTTCCATTATCTTTGTTTTTCATACAAATATATGAATAACAAACTTATAATTTGCGGTCACTGAAAAAGTGCTATATCTCGAAAACTACTGACTGTATCTTGTTCAAACCAATTTTGGTTGGTAGTTTTTATTGAGATCTATAACATATATTTTTTTCAGATTTTTCGCTCTGGTAGTTTAAGAATTAGAGGGGGGGGGACACACATTTTGGCACTTTGGGAGTGTCTTACGCTAAAATGATTGACTTTAGGAAAAAGTGGTTTTAGAAACCTCAGTACCATTTTTTAAGACCTATCCATAGACACCCCACATGTATAGGTTTGATGAAAAAAAATATTTTTAGTTTCAGTTTCATGTATTGTGGGAGTCTCCCCCTCTTATTATTATTAATTTTATTTTATTTTTCTAAGATATCGGTAAAGCGCGTCAATGAAATACATTCTATCTCTTACCAAGTTTTAACTTTGTAGTTAGTACTCCTACATAGTGTTTCGGAATTTTTAAAGTGTGCTGTGACATACTGTACGGACGGACAGTTCAGGACGACAGACAGACAGACAGACAGACAGACAGACAGACATGACGAATCTATAAGGGTTCCGTTTTTTGCCATTCGGCTACGGAACCCTAAAAAATAAATATGAGAGACTTGATACCGAATCAGCAATATTGTGCGAATTATCTCATAAAATACAATGTTATCATTGTCGCGTTGTTTTTTGTCAAGTTGGCTATAGTTCAATATGTGTGTGACCCAGATTATTGAAAGAAGTGAAAGGTGACACAGATCTAACCGTCTCGACGAATTGAACTGCTATTTTGAGCTAACTGACAGCTGGCTCGTTGGTCTAGGGGTATGATTTTCGCTTAGGGTGCGAGAGGTCCCGGGTTCAAATCCCGGACGAGCCCAAATCTTTTTTTTAATTTTCTTACGCATTTCATAGTATTTTTAACCAGTTTGATTCATTTATGAAGTATTTTGGCTCATATTTTCATGTTTCCTAAGCGTTTATGTACTAAATCATATTTCGTGAAGAAAAGTAAGAGTTTTTTTATATAAATCCTGATTTAGGCCGCGATACGCGTTGAATAATATAGCAGATACATCGCTTGACATTCGCACTTGCGAATAAACAGGAAGTGTGGGGGTGTTGGGGGTGCCAGGGTGTTTCAGGGGGTGTTACGACGTGTTGTATTGTACATTCGGATTTAGTTGATTTTTATAATTTATCTTTCTTTAGCTACATGGTGTGTTTTCGTGAGGTGAAATCCGAATACTTAGGTATGAAACATCAACAACGGTGCAAGAATGATAATAAAACATCCTGTGTGTACAGAACACATTCTTCTACATACATAAATATAACAACATGTTTTAAAAAATATAGTACTTAACAAAAGTTGAGTAGCAGATGCACATGAACAACCTATCTATAGACTACTAGGTTTTCCCACGGTTTCACCGGATCACCGGATAAAATATAGCCTATGTCACCCGGAAATAATCTAGTTTGCCAACAGCGAAATATTTTTCTAATCGATTCATTACTTTTGGAAAATCGGTCGATATCCAGATACAGAATAGCTACGTACATACATTAAAATAACGAAGGTTTAGTCCCCTGAAATTGCAAACAAAATACAGTTTTTCTGTTCTTACAAATTCTACTAAAACACAACACCACAGCATCGTTTAGATAAAAACCTCTTCCGAAAACAAACAATTAAGGTTGATCGACTGCCGCCGTCTAGTGGCTAATTAATAAAATGACCGGCTAAAATGTAACCGACACATTTCGGCCAAAGTACGAAGGTCACAGACGTGAATGAGATCGCCCGGGATAAAGTATTTACCTGTCCCTTGCTTTCATTAATGGGAAGATGACCTATTAAGACGAGAATGATAATATAGGTACAAATTGTACAAATAATTTTGTAGTTTGTCGATTTTGTTTGTGGATGGGTAGGTATATGCAAAATAGATACTTATTAATTTATCAAAAGTGATTAGTAAAGATTTTTTGATTAAAAACAATGTTTAAGAAACCATATTCTTTTGTTGGTAGCTAATAGGTGTGCTAAACATGGAATTTCCAGTACAAAACATCTCCCATTGTTTAAATTTTACAGCGCCTCTAGCGGCCTTTTACGAAACTAAAATTTGCCATACAAAAAAATTGCGTAATCGGTATAGGTATTGATTTGAACTCATGGTAGAGGTACTGTATCATTCGTAGCTAAGTAGCTAGTTAGCATAAAAAACCGGCCAAGTGCGAGTCGGACTCGCACGCGAAGGGTTCCGTTCCATTATCTATGAAAAATAAACGTACCTACAAAAAATTACTTTGTTTTTCATACAAATATATGAATAACAAAGTTATAGTTTGCGGTTACTGAAAAAGTGCTATAACTCAAAAACTACTGACTGTATT
>NWSH02000535.1:1399713-1410986 GCA_002382865.2 Heliothis virescens
ACAGACAGACAGACAGACAGACAGACAGACAGACAGACAGACATGACGAATCTATAAGGGTTCCGTTTTTTGCCATTTGGCTACGGAACCCTAAAAAGGTACAGAGGACAGCAGGCCAACCTACCCGAATATGTCAAAATTTACCAATCGAACATCAATCTTCCACTATTGTGATAAAGTTGAAAATCTATTGAAAAAATTTGTTAGATTGAGGTAGGTTGATGTGCTAGCGTCTGTACCTACTTTAACCAGTCATGCGTACCATGTGTTATTTCACATAATAACCGGGTGAAGCCGAGACGTCAAAGTGACTCGCACCAATTTGTGTAAGTATAACGAGAAAAGTGATACGTTTTCAAGTAATAAAATTTTCGGCGAGTAAAGGAAAAACGTTTTTATTTATATAAATGTTAACCGGTATGATGTCTTGATGTTTGAGAAATATTAGTGTCATGATATAATGGTAGGATCCTTGAAAATTACATCATAGACTAGGTGTTCTTCGCGGTTCTACCTACGTACCGAGGTAATTACTTCCTGCACTCCCGTAAAAATAGATAGACCGAGTTGTCAAACTACGGGAAAATAACTATATTTAGGCCCAAGTTTACTGACCACATAAACGTAAATTTTCTTTCTTAATAAAAAATGTTTACTATGAATGTTCAAGTTAAAGTTTCAAAGTTAACAGTTGTTCTAAGAAAAACCGACGTTTATATTGTCGATGAACTTAGACCTTAGCCTAGCGTTAGTTTCTCTTTCTAATGATGAATAAAATGATATTAGTGAAATTCTTTGGTGTCTTGTCCTTACATTATCGAATTTAAAAAAAATGTCTTCGTATAAAGTATGAATAAAAACATACTTTGACTAACCACTCCGACATCTACCACGGTTATAAAAATAACTATAATCAACAACAATCATAGCACATGCAATTGTAAACATTTGATAGAGAGCGTAAACTAAGATATTCTTATTATTTTCTAGATCATTCCATTGTTTTACTCAATACCTAGTTATTTTTTGAAATGCGTGAATAGACTTTGCTCTCACAAACGTCATGGTCATAATTTCGAGACACTAATATCACGAAAACTCGTCGGTATTACTGCATTTTTATTTATTACCTGTTTTCCCTTGGTTTCACCCGCGGCCCGTGGAAACTACTGTTCGTACCCGGATAATAGCCTGCGTTGCTCTAGGATAGTGTAGCTTGCCAACTGTGAAAGATTTTTTCAAAGCAGGTCAGTAGTTTCTGAGCCTTTAGGGCAGGTTACAAACAAACAATTATTAAGATGTTTTATGTCATGAAAGGGAGTGAGCCATATATTATGTATGTACGAAATATACGAGTACATCACCTTTTTTAAAAACCCCTAATTACTAGATATTGTCCTAAAGATTAACCTAATTAATTTAATTAAAAAATAACCAGATTGACAAAGTCACCTACTATATGAAATATGTGACTTACTTCACACATAGCTAGTATGTATGCCGTGGGAATGTTTGTTTGTCTGTTAATTAATTTATTTGAGAAACCCGCATTGTCATTGATACGTGTCGACATGATGTTGTCAATGAACTTTATACACTCGCGACCAATGAATTTGGGTCAGTTGCAAATTACATTTTTCGAAAAAGTTACGTTTATTATTATCAAGGTTAATTGCACTCAATATTTTCAAAAGTCAAAGTCAAAAAGTATCCAAGAATGACTGAATAGATAAAAAAGTCTGTCTAGTGAATACAGCTATGTTTATTTCGTCACTGACTTCTAGACCGATACCACCTAAAAGTAGTTTTTTTTTAAGTGGTTGGTTTTTCTTAAGCTTTTCAGTGACTGATACCTGAAGTGGCAGTAATGGGATATCCTCGGCAGAATATACTTTCATATAAAAATGATATATCAAAATCGGGTCATAAACGTCGAACACACATACAAATATTATATCGAATTGAGAACCTCTTCCTTTTTTTTAAGTCGGTTTAAAGAGAAAATAACATTTTCCATTTATAATGGTCATTTTTACCAATGAAGTATGATATGTCTAGAAACATTTAAGTTTATGAGAAATATTTTTAAGTAGTTATAGCAATATATACGGCAATTTTTTTTACATCACCAAATAAATAAGTACCCTCACACCAATATAAAAGCACTATTCAAAACCCAGCACTTGTTTTAAATAAGAATTCAGCCCGATATTTATGAATAACGACTGAAACCTGCGCACTGTAGATATAACACAGAGCTGTTAAAACCATATATTTTTTTAAATCGCTTCAGTAAGCTTCAATAAAACTGTAGTATTCAAATATAAAAACCCTAGTACTCAAGTTATGGCCTATTCAGGTAGCATGAAGGCTATTAGCAAATATTGACTGCTGCAGTTAACAGTACAGAGGTATTTGTACGAATTTTCATTGGTAATCTCCGATCAAAATATCGGTGGACGAAAACTAAGTTTTCATGGAAACATAACAGTAATACCTACACATTATTTACCATTTATTATACTGGAGAAAACAATATTGATGATATGATATGATGCAAATTAGTACACAATTATAATACCTTCAGACGAAGTTTCTGTTCCATACACAAGGGAATTCACAAACAAAACATAATGCCACAAACAATAATCACCAAAGGATAATTCAGACTGAATGAGCTACAGGGTGGGTACAGAAGTAAGTCGCAACATCCCTTGTAGCAGTTGCAGCAACGTGCGCCGTTTGCATACTAATGTTGCTGCAACAACTAAGCCGCGTCTTACGCGCTCATGTTTATTGAACAGCTCTGACGAACTTGAACACGATATTAAATACTATGTTAATATCTTTAGAAGGTGTTCAGGTAGACGTTGAATAGAAATTAAAAATAATAATTTCCGCCGGTTATTTTCTTCCATAGTTTCCTCGCACCCATCTGTGTAACGCTCACTAAAACTTCCACTCCAGGTTTAACTAACTTAAGTTTTCCAACTCTAAAAATAAATAATTTACCTGTTTATAGTTCCAATAGGAAAAAGCAATTTTTTTCACCAATAACTCGGGATTACTTTAGAAACTCTCATTTTCTAACCCGTACTCTCAAAAGAAAGGCTAAGCAGAAAATGATGACCCTCATACACATAACTATGAACATGCTGAAAAAAGCTAAACGGAGCAACTCCAACCCTTAACAAATTCAAGCAATATAAAGTCGATCGAAACACACACTGAAACATCAGTCAAAGCATAAAACAACAACATACCAGACAACCAGGTATGATACAACACACAATATTACCTACTATCAAACTAATATTTTCCTTGCCTAAAATTCCCGGCTCCCGGAGGACAGAAAACATTTAGGCTACATTGTCTGCACCCCCCACCCTCCCTGCGAGGGTAGGATTGCCGATTTACGTCAAATATTTACTGTACACATTACCTGCTGCTTATGACAAATACATTTTGTTGTGTTGGTATTTTTACTTGTCGTTGTTAATCGTTCGCCTGGCGGGATGTTTTTATTTATTTTATCGGGTGTCTGTTTGTTATGTAGAAGTTGGTAAATAAACAAAGAAATAGGATACTAAGGACTCGTGTCACGGATTCCAGATGAAGTTCTTTTATAGCTATCTGATTGACAATGCCGAAGAAATGTTTTCAATTTTGAGTCTCATTCTATGGCATAGTCTAGCTCTTTAGAACCTGGAACGTGTAAAACGGGCTCTAACTATCTTCTGCTTGTTACTCGTGGGCCAGATTTGGGAGATAAGTTACAAAAAACTATCTTATCGTATCTGGTAACAAACACGTACATATCCTAAATATGTCAAGGCCAAATTAAGGGGTTATTGTACATTCGTCACAAAGTAAATTCGTCACATTTTGAAAAATCCATACATTGAAAGTAAATTCGTCACATGTATAAAAAATATGTGTAAACTCGTCACAGGTTCAAGAGGGTTATTGTAAATTTGCCACAAATCCCCAATTAACATATTTTTTCTTTAAGTAGCGATAGCAAGCAAGATTTTCGCTCTCGGAATTGAATATACTCCAGCACACGCCATCGTGCTCGCTCGTTCCCTGTACCCATCCCTTTTGTAACAGTATCAGTCAAACGCATCTAACAACTTATTAGCTCAGTGACTCCCTTGACCTTGTCGATCTGTTCCAAATATGATTTGTGATAGCACCGTCTTTGAAAAAATGGATCTTGATCAACCTGGTACAAGCTCGAGAAGCCATGGTATATACATATATATATCTTCCTGCTCTGTTCCCAATTTTATTTGGGGTCGGCGCAATAAGTTCTGCTTCCATTTCTCCCTATCACTCGTCATACCGATATTCACTCCTTTCTTAATCATGTCATCTTTCAAGCAATCCATCCATCTTTCCATCTACATTCACTCCCATTACACTCTTTGTGGCATGCGTTTCCTCCGTCCTCATTACATGCCCATACCATGCCGCTTACCTCTCATCTTTTATGTGATTGGTGCTACTTTCAGACTTCCTCCAATGTACTCATCCTTCATTTTATCCATTCTTGTCACACCACACATCCATCTTAACATTCTCATCTCTGCTACATGCACTCTCTTTTCATCCCTCTTTTTCAGTGGCCGACACTCTGATCCATACAGNTACATTCACTCCCATTACACTCTTTGTGGCATGCGTTTCCTCCGTCCTCATTACATGCCCATACCATGCCGCTTACCGCATGCCGCATGCCGCATGCCGCATCTTTTATGTGATTGGTGCTACTTTCAGACTTCCTCCAATGTACTCATCCTTCATTTTATCCATTCTTGTCACACCACACATCCATCTTAACATTCTCATCTCTGCTACATGCACTCTCTTTTCATCCCTCTTTTTCAGTGGCCGACACTCTGATCCATACAGGACGACAGTTCTTATTACGGACTTGTATATTTTACCCTTTAATTTGAGGGGCATCCGTGGATCGCAAATTGTACTTGTGACCTGTCGCCATTTCATCCATTCGCAGCTGATGCGATGGTGATGTCTCGGTCCACTTCGCCATCACTCTGGACGAGTGGCTCAAGGTACCGAAAGTCGGAGCAGAGTAAGTAATGAGAGTCGGTAAGGGCATGCGGCTAGAGTTATGGTCACAGGTCTAGATTGACAGTCGAAGTCTCTGTCTCGACTGTCTCTGTTTTGCTTGTGCTAAGTTTCAAGCTTACAGTCTCCAATCTCAACCGCCATGCCTCCAATCTGCTCTGGACCTCGTTGGTAATGGACGCGCCATTACCATCAGAAAGAAGTATGGGCTAAGAGCCGACCCCTGATGTAGGCCAAAGCCCACACTGAAACTGGCGGTAGTGCCCGCTGTGGACCGGACTTGTGTATATCACATCGAGAAGCCATCATGGTGTAAGTATTTTATTATTTAATATTGTTGTAGGCAAGTCAGTAAGTCGAGATCTGTGATTCTTTATAAATGTTATGTTAAATTAAAAAAAAAGATGATGATGAAATTATATGAATATAAAAAAAATATTATTGCTGTGATTTTCTTTCTATTGTTTATCTTAGTATTGATAAGTTTTAGGCAAATCGTTCACTCGAGAACTGTGATTGTTGTTATGTAGATGTAAGGTAAATTATTAAACTTGATGTGATTTTGAAAAATATACTTAGAACATTTTATTCTACTTCTTGTTATTTTTTTGCTATCGGTGCGAATAAAAACTATGTGACGAATTTACAATAAACATAATTAATATATTGGAAATTTAATAGAATTGTGGCGAATTTACACATACTTTTTTTCGTGACGAATTTACTTTGTGACGAATTTACAACAACCCAATTAAAGCCACATAATATGTTAAGAAAAAAGTTAAATAATACAATGCAAGCCATTAATTTTGTAGACGAGAATGCCATCTCACCAATCTAAAAAAAATCTCTGTTCTATGTTACACTTCAGTGGTAAAAAGAAGACATTAATGTGGATAACGAACAAAACGTAATCAAAAACAAAGCGATAATCATCCATGGAAAGGCTGATGTGGTAATTTATACGGATAATGATGACTTATGCTAATGATCTGTCGACTGCTTTGATGAAATCGAGCCTGCTATTTCGAAGGTGACAATTAGCTGTTCAAGTGGTTTTGCATCACTTGGAAACTAACTGACGAATTACGTTAATAACTTTTTCAGAAGTAAGAAACCTTTTGTTTTATATAACGTCTCTTCTTTTCGCGTGTTTACTTATATCATATCATTACCTATATGTAGACTTTCCTTTAAATCGCCAAATATGATATACCCAAATACAAAAATGAGGATATATTTCAGAAGTCAGTAAGTCCGACAACTAGTCTTACCAAGTGGTATCGGGTTACCCGGGTAACTGAGTTGAAGAGGTCAATTAGGCAGTCGCTACATGTAAAACACTGATACTGCTGCATCCAGTTATACTTACTGAAAGCCGACCCCAGCATAGTTGGGAAGAGGCCAGGGCAGTTGACATTTGCCATGATGTATTCCAGTTATCTTAAACTTCAATCATCATCATCTGCCTAGTCTTTTCCCAACAATCTTCAAGACTATACTATACTTACATCTAAACTTCAGTACCATTTACAGAGTGCTCATCTATTCCTCAAAACCGATTTACCGAGTAACACGATAGCTAAGAGGGTTGTTTGTTTACCATCTAAGTAATTGCATAGAAAAACGTAAGCAAAGCCGTACTAAGAACCTCTTAAACGTAACTGCAAACAAATATAATAAATTATCGCGGAATCGCGAGATTAACATGGATACGATAAAATATTTAATTTAATTTATCCTCATTTGCAAAAAGGGATGAAAACCCTTCAAGTGCGTGTTGGTTTAAGTGTTAAGGATTCCGTAGGAAATTAATCTCTTGTTATTTACGTAGGTTGTTTAGGCATATCGTTTTACGTTCGTTTTTATTTTTTTTATTTTTTTTGATCAGATAATTTTGTTTCAACTCCTATTAATGGCACCATCAAAAACAAATAAAACCATGAAAGACCATTAAGTTTGTCAATAATAGAAGATTTAAAGATGGTGGTGGATACAAAATTAATTAAATATCATCTTGAAAAAACTTTCATGAAATTGGTTTAGTAAAATTTTTTGTCACAGAGAAGGACTTCAAGACATATTTAATGAGTATTTTTTAATATTTCTATGGAACCCTTATACCAGGGTACCCTTTTGATCCCTTCTTAGTGGATGCTTACGTATTTACAACCGGAGAAAGGATTACGAACACACATAACCGGATTTAGGCGAATCTATTAGCGAGTAAGATCAGCATTGTTTTCTTTTGTTTACGCTAATGCGTTGCTCTATGAGAAGGGATTTTGTAACTTGAAACTCAGGTTTAATGCCTGTCTGGATTTTTCGATGCTTTGTAGTATTTGAATTAGTTTAAGCAATTGCAAAAATATTGTCCTGTATTTACAAACTGTTAAGGTACAGACAGTAGGTCTACCAACACGAACCTGTCAAAAGATATAAGGTTGAAAATCCGTTGAAGAAAACTGACTGATTGGGGTAGGTTGACGTGCTGGCGTCCATACAAAATGTCTATCTTAACTGCATATTGCCATCTCTGAATTTGTTATCGAAATATTTTTAATTTCTAATTTTACACTGTAATTTCCATCTTATTAATAAAATTATTACATTCCTTATCACAGAAAATTGCATAAAAGAAAACTAAAGATATTTTCTTTCTTTACCTTTTCTAAGCAAACATTTTCATGTTAATAGCGAGGTAACGGATTAACTTGTGTTACGCTACGCTAGTTACTGCTTAGGTTACAAAGTTATCTGCTTTTAACCAAGGAGTACATTTTCTAAGAAATATTCTTAGTACGCGCAGTCTTCTTAAGAAAAACGTGTTTTTATGAAAATAATAGAACCTCGGTTTTGTTGTGTGAAGTTTTCCTTTAACATAGATTTTTTATGTTTTGCTATTTTTGTATATATATTTTTATATGAACATGCAGAGGTTTTACTTCTTCTTTTTAAAGTTATTATTTTGGGTTAGAGCAAGCCATATTATAGTAAGTATAGTAATAATGAGTGACACTGTATAGCTCATCTGATACCTTTAGCACTATTGCTATTTGAAGACAAATATTGACAGTCAGTTTCACAGTTTCCAGATAAACTTCTAGATTGCTATCTGACAGATGATGTCATAGAAGAGTTGTCAACAGGTCATAATATCCCACAAAGTAATTTCTGATGTCCTTGTTTAACTCCGAAACTTCTTAAAATTTAAATGTAACTGTAAAAAACTTTTTATTGCAAAATATCATAGTTTCGACAGTTACATTTGAATTGTAAGAAGTTTCGGAGTTAAACAAGGACATCAGAAATTACTTTGTGGGATATTATAACCGCCAATCATAAGATCACGCCTCATATTGAATGTTAACTTAGGTAAAACATGAAAAAACCATTTATATTTGAATTTCCCGCTTCTAGTGGTCTTAAAAAAACAATTCTATGGTAAAAACGTTTCTATGGCACTAGCTATCGAGAACTTTATCTGGAACCTGGAAAACTGGTCGTTAATATCGCGACCCGACGTCAATATTTTTTGAAGTCAAAAAAAAAGTCACATCCACACAAATCTTTCTCTCACCATTCGCGTTGTATTGAGTTATTGGCGATCTTCGGTATACGCAACAACCTATACGACATACTCAGACACTATGCAAGAAATAGGACAGTAAACTCAACTCTGCCAGACATTGGTTAATTTAATTTTAGTCAACTTTTTAAGCTTCTAAAGAGGCGCAAATTCGTGTACCAGCATAGAAAATAAGTTCATTTAAATGTAAATTACGTAGTTTTCGTGTGACACAGACAGTTTACAATATTAGTAAGGATTGCTAGTTCTTGAGATACTGCATGATAACTTATAGACAGAGGAGCGGACTGATATGAGAATCCTGTCCCTGATACCTACTGATACCAGATATTGATAGGGGGGAACCAGTCCTGTTTTACTGGATGCGGAGCTGAAGCTTGTGTGTTCCAGTAGATATAAACTCTGTGGTACTTCTGCTAATAACTTCTCTTGTCGCGGTAAATACAGGCGGCAAGCGCGTGTGACGTCACACTACGTCACAATGCACGCTCGAGCATGTTTCTAAAGTTGTTCAGTGAAAATACTTGCAAAGAAATTCACGGTAAACGTTATACTTATGCTAACATCCCGGTCACCCCAAATGTTAGGGAACTAGTTAAAGTTACACGTTACTTTATGAATAGATTTTTGGAATTTATCGTAACTTACTTCGTAAAACTTTCAAGTGTAAACGCGGCCTTTCTATTCGTAATACCTAAGTCTGGTTACACTTACTAGAGCTTTCAGCTGAAATTTTATTGATTATTTTTGGCAATGTTGAATTGATATTGTCAATCTAATGAATTAGGTAGGTTCACTAACTATGACATTGAGAGCTCTTGACTACGACAAAGCCGCGCGGATCGATCGATCATAAGTTTAAGCAACGCTTGGGCGCGGTCGATCCGTGGATGGGTGACCATCTTGTCATATCGAGTTCTTCTGTGTTTCGGAAGGCACGATAAATTGGTGGGTCCCGGCTGTCATTACGGGTAGTCAGAAGCCAGAAAGTCTGACAACCAGTCTTACCAAGGGGTGCCAGGTTGCCCGGGTTACTNGATCGACTAATATGTAAAACACTGATTCTCAGCTGCAACCGGTACGACTGGAAGCCGACCCCAACACAGTTATTTGCCAATTTGCCCGGGTTACTGGGTTGTGGAGGTCAGACAGGCAGTCGCTCCGTGTAAAACACTGGTTCTCAGCTGCATCCGGTTAGACTGGAGGCCGACCCCAATGTAGTTGGGAAAAGACTAGGCATGCTAGGCTACTTAAATTTTATTTAAGTATTTTATTAAACCAGTGCATCATAGAAAAATGCACGTCGTCAATTAAAATCTTATCAAACTACATATTAATATTCTAGTTCACCTTTATACAAACTTTAACTAGAAAACATTTAATTATAAGACATTCACACATATATGTTATTTCGTCAGATCTCCCCGCGGCTATTAGCCTACAGCCCAGTGCATATAGTAGGCGTTTCGTCACACCTAGGCAAAGCTGTGCCCTACTTCATAACGAGTAATGTAGGGGAAAAATTATATGCATATACTGCTCGTATGTGTACTAGGTCTAAAGTTATAGTGACAGTTAATTAATTAGTTCATTGTTTATGGTACTTAGGTGCTGATATATGAATGGTGTTGTCGTATTAGTTGTGATAAGCTCCACTACAAAGCTATATACCTCTAACTATTAAACACGGATTAAAGTTACACCAAGGAATAAATATCATTATTATCATCCCGCTTATTCCTATTTTGTTTGTGGTTGGAGCAAGATGTTTTGTTTTTCCATACTCCATCCATATTGCTTGTCATCTCACAAGAAGCATTATTTTCAGCCAAATCTTTCAAACAAACCATGCATCGTTTCTTTGATCTAATATCTAAGTGGTAGTGTAGGTATTTATGTAAGTATGTTTCAAATACGGTTGAATACTATGGCTTTCACAGACGTACAAATGAACCTATACAATTTTACTACAACAATTCTACGATATCAGCCTATAGGCTGGCAGAGCATCGTCGCAAGCAGAACACAGCTGAGCACGGTTTATTTGTGCTATTAACCCGGCGTGAATGAGGTGAGAAATTGTTACACCGGCTATGAGGTGGGTATGAGATGCCCGTAATTTTGAACATACGTTATTTTGAAATGTAATTGTATAACTAGCATTTTTAATGAACATATAACAATAATAGAATCCACTTAACAAGGTTAGTAATAAAAAAAATATGTGTTAGTCCAAAATTTTTATTTATTATTGAAATAACAATGTGTCTAGTTTTTTGATGAAAAAAATAAAGGCTTCGGTGGTTTAATCGGTTTTCGCATAAAAATCTAACAAAATTCCAACTTCTTTGGTAAATCAAGGTATCCTCTAATAATTAAAATAAAAAAAATAATGTAAAATCTTATGAGATTATGTTACATAGCGCCAAAGTTGCACCTACAAATCAGTACAGTCTCCGCACACTAAATTCACGTGTTCCATTAGCATTTGAGCAGTTTTCTAACAATTCTTGCAGCCGACGTACATTTTCTTCATAAGACATCTTGGTAAACCTCAAATAAACTATAATATTAAATAATAAAAAAAAAA
>NWSH02000535.1:1413719-1429386 GCA_002382865.2 Heliothis virescens
AAAAAAAAAACATAAACTTAATGTTAACCCAAATATGTAACACCGACTACGAGGTCGGGCATAACATACCCCAGCAGCGTTTACGCTCATGTATCTCCAGTCTCCGCCGTCACAACACTGAACTTGCTGTCGTATCACGTCCCCTGCACCCTTACCTCCAGCTACTACAAAGGCGGGACTCACATAGCAACGATAACATTAAATAATTTGCGTTTTAAAACATCGCGGGTATGACATACCCCACCTCACGCACGCCGGGTTAATACCTATTATATGAATGGCCTAAGAGCATAATATTTATATTAAAATTCTCAATGGACAATAGCATTTCTTTATGTTACCTATCTCTTACATGTCATCTAAATATGCAACTGAAACAGCTATTTTGCTATGTTTATTGTTTACCTCTATAATTAAGTAAACTCTTTCAAACCGATGTGTAAATATGAACCATTGCTTGCAGCACTACGTAGTAGTACCTAGAAAATCAGTAGAGATACTAATAAGCACCAATTTGTCTGTCGTGTCAACAGATACTAGTTGAAAAGTTTGACATAGGTATCTCCTTAAATATATCATGTATGACTCAGCCGCTTGGTTATTACCATCGTTGAATTAAATAGTCGTATATTTAATAACGACAGTACCTTATTATGTTCATTAAGTACATGCTTCCTATTTTTTTTTCTTCATTTGGGGTTAATTTATAAACTAAAGCATGTAATAACCACTTTAAAAAAATAGCTATTTAAACATCGCTTTGACATCACAGGCGTCCAATTTCTGCACTGTTAAATATTCTGTGGTCTCTCACTCAAGGGAGGGGCTAACAAATCCTTTCTGTGTCAACTCCCATGCAATTACACCTGGCCCTATGTTATTCTTATATTCCCTAAACACAGCTAACACCTTCAATATAAGAAAATTAACTTGTCTAAGTAAACGTTATTAACAAACCCGTGACCCAGAGGTTATGTGCGGAGTAGCAGGTTACAAACCTACAGTATTATTATTATGACACACCTAACAATGTTAATTAAGAGTATTTTCTTCCATAGAACTATGGGGTTAAGTACCTTATACTATTCGCTCCCATAGTAGCAAAACTATTAATTTACTCACAGAAATGAATTTACTTATTAATTTAATTATTCTCAACACGTTAATTAAGACCCATATTGCTTAAGCTAGCCTTTTCCCAACTACGTTGGGGTCGGCTTCCAGTCTAACCGGATGCAGCTGAGAACCAGTGTTTTACATGGAGCGACTGCCTGTCTGACCTCCACAACCCAGGGCAATCCAATACCCATTGGCAAGACTGGTGATCAGACTTTCTGGCTTCTGACTACCCGTAACGACTACCAAAGAGGGTCAAATGACATCCGGGACCTACCAATTTATCGTGCCTTCCGAAACAATGAAAAACTGCCATGAAAAGATGGTCACCCATCCACAGACAGACCGCGGTAAGCGTTGCTTAATCTTATGATCGATCGATCCGCCCGGCATTAACTTAGCCACGAACTCTTCCTACGACCTATACGTCTCAATCTTTATTTTAAAACCTAAAAAATTAAGTAGGTACTCGTAATGGCGCTTATGCCATTTGGCTGTTGTCACAGTCAGTCGGACAATTGCGTTGCGTAAGCGCATTGACAATTCAATGCACTTTATGTAATTTAGCGAAGAATTTACCCATGTGTGTGCAACTGTTCATGTTGCTACCGAGTTTATTGTTTGAGAATAATTCTTGATGTCACAAACCTTTATGTTTAAAATTAAAGCTATGTATTTTATGATTTGCTTAGATTTTTTCCAGTAACCCGTGTCCAACTCTTTGCGTCGTATTCTTTAGTACTGATAGTCGTGAGCTGCCTTTTTCATCACTTACTTCAGGCCAGTAGTACCTACTCAATTTTACACACAGCAAACGTCTACTTAACATCGTAGCCCAAAGAACTACTTTTAAGGAAAATTCCTAAGGCACACGTCTCACCTTAGACATAAGTTTATAAAAATAACTGTAAGTACAAACATCAGCGCATTAACCTACCACAATCTGCAAAATTCTTCAATAAATGTTCAACCTTATCACAATAGTGGAAGGTTAATGTTCGATTGGTAAAATGCGACAGATGCAGGTAGGTTGACCAGTTGTTGTCTATAACTATGTATTGGACATCTTCTTATAACATTTTTTTTGATAATACTTCAAGGACCTTAATGAAATTACTAAAGTTATCAGTCACACTAGCTAAACGTAAAACATGTCCCACCTTAAAAATATCCGCACCAAATAACATTTCACTTAAGAGCAGAGCAATTACGAGCGGAGTCAGGAAACAGGACATAGCTGTCTGCAGGTCACCTCGCCGGACATAGCCTGATGCAATCACTAGTGCTCACTACTTATGAGTACCGGCTAAGTGGTTAAGCTAAGTAGGTAATCATTTTAAAGTTGGTGTTTGTGTGAAAGGTTAAAAGGAGTACAAAATAAAACCAAAGGTTTAGTCAATAAATCAAAACCACCAAAATACTACTTACTTTACTAAGTAACCACCAAAATACTTACTAAGTACTTACTTAGTAAAGTAAGTAGTAAATATTTTGGTGGTACATACCTATAGAGTCCTTTTCATTACGGAGTCGGTACCTACGATCATTGTTCAAGTAGTTTCATAATTGATAATTTCAGGACAAAATAACTTTTCTGAAAATGCGCCAAATAACATCGCTTCTTATTTCTCTGAATATTGATTTGATTTGATTTGAATTTAATAGTTTCTCACTTAGTATATTGGTAGAATTTTTTCATACATTTTGACAATCGTGAAGTCACTAACAGCCAACTTCTGACAAACAGTGCTACACCAAAACCATATTCACCTAATATCTGAATATTCAAAAAACTTTTCGTTCACGAGTCCCAACGTCAAATTAAAAACTAAAGCAATAAATTACAAAGTGTCAGAGGTTAATTATAATAATTAAATTGCACCCACATACGGCAAAGTTCGCCCAATGCAACAGTAATTCAGATTGAATGCATCATAATTAGTAAGACTGCATTTTGCATAACGCGTATCTAAGTGGAGCATCGTGAAGATATGACAGCCTTGAGGTAATAGTGCTCTGAAATAATATTAATGGTCTAACATTACAAGTAGGAGAATGTCATTAAAAAAGAAATACCGCTATTCAATGTAATAGGATTTGTTCTAAGATTGGTATACCTGTCGGTCTTTATCGAAGGTAAATATAATATCTATAGTTTGTATGTTTGTCTATCTGCCACGCTTTCATGTCTAAACTACTAAATCGATTTAAAATTTTGGAACACAGTACACAGTTAGCCTAGGACCTGAAAAAGTATATAGATTTATGTTGTTTTTTATTCAGTTGCAAGAAGATGTTATTTCAGTAAGTGGGTGAAACCACGGTGAACAGTAAGTTCAAAAATAAAAGTAAAATATAAAAATTTTAGTACAATAAGCATTTACCAACCATCGCGTTGTTAAGTTTACCTTTATTTTTCTGAGAATTATTTAAGTTTTTACTTCACGAAAATTCAGCACTAAGAGCTCAATGAATTTCAGGCTAGACTGCACTGTGAATACCTAACATAATTTCTTTTAAACGTTAATATCAACCCGTAAGAAAATAGTTACCCTTCACCCTCCACCCCTGCAAATAGCTAAAATATTTGAAGCATCCCTTTAAGCGACTGCGGTCATATTAACGCTCTCTTGTCTTACTACATATTTATATAATAAACTATAGTATATTTATTATGCTGCTAGGAGACAAAAGCATTCCACTAGTGCATTTCTGTCGATACTTTACTATACAAGTAGTATAAGATGCCATACATTCTGTGCATAAATAAGGTACATCTTTCAGTCCATTTTTTATTTTTCTGTCTCTAACAATGGTCGATAACTATGAATAGTGTAAACATTCATCATACTTTTCTAGCTACAAGTATGAGGGCTTGAAAATAGGTTTTGGTCTCCTAAATCATAAGGGTGGGTCGCACTAACTGTAAGGGTAATCAAACCATAACCTGTTTATTAGAGAACTATTTTCTGTTTAGATGAAAAAATAAGAGGAGACGTGTTTCACGCGAAAGCAGAAATTGAGATCATAGCTCTTTTGTTTTATTTACCTGAAAAGAATCAGCAATAGTTATCTAACTAATCCATGCAATACAAAACAAAAACAAACACTCACTCGCATAACGTTGACACTAAAAAACAATCAATAAATGCATTCCACCAGTTCTTATGGTCTACTTGTTTCTCTAATCAATTACAAAATACTAAAAAAAGATTTATTATAATATTCCACATTAGCTAAATCTTCATGATTCACTATCCCTCTGCGCGAGAGCATATAAGCTCGTCGAGTACGGCCACGCATGCGCAGTACGGTGTAGTACGCAGTCGCGTAGCGCACTTCATGCCGGTCGGACGTTTCGTGACAAAATGAAGCTGCCGGTTAGTTGCACGTGGAATTTGTGAATAAATTAATAGTTCGTGTTATATCAGTGTTTCAGAAAAAGGATTTAAGCTTTGTGATTTTATTTGGGAGCTTCCAAAATAATAATACGTCTTTGAGTGTCGATGTTTCAGTTCCGCCCGCCCGCCCAATCCTATAGGCGCAAGGCAAACCCCAATTAAAATAATTATGTATTTTTAGCATTATTTGAAAATGGAGATAAATGACATAAATAGAAATTAAAATTTTAGGAAACCAAAATTGTATTCATGAAATTGTTAATCGTGCCTTTTCTATAGATAAGTAATGAGAAAAGTTAAAACTTTATGCAACAGCACAATATCAATAGCAATGTCCAATTGAACCGATATTGACTAATAATATTAATCATAATTACCTTAAAATTCTATCTAAGCTTAATGAGCGGCTAAATGAGAATAAAACTTCCCTGATTAACCACAATGTCCTCAGATATCGATACTGGTGTTAGTGGCGCTAGGCCAGGCGGCGTCTTCCACCACCAAGCCTGCAGCAGCCAAGAGTGCTGGCTCCGAGAAGAATACCAACCAGACCAGCAAGCGAGAGCTGCTTGAGGGGAACTTTGGAGACAAGAAGGAACTGGGAGTCAAATATGGTAAGTTTGGCATGTTATCTTTATACAACTGGTCAAATTCAAGGACGTAGTAAAAGGCAATTAACATTCAAATACGGCTAGCATACACTGACGAATTTCGGTAAATAAAAAAACTTACTCATTTTATTGTTGATTTGGGTCGAGAATCATTAGCAGAACTACGTCCTTGAATTTGACCAGGATGCAACTCAACAGCTTGTATATTCTTCTTTTTTACTCTACTACCAAAGGTTATGCTTTTTCAAAAACTAATCATTTATTTAATTTATGCCTTTAGAGGCACTTATGAATGTCCAAAAATATAACCAAGGTTGATTCTTATTGCCCATTTTTATGTGCTCTGTGAAGCTTCTTCGATCGTCGATAAATGGGCTATCTAACACTGAAAGTTTTTTTCAGATCAGACTATTAACCTCTTGAGATTAGCGTGCTCAAGCAAACAAACTTTTTAGCTTTGTAATATTAGCGTTCATACATAATATGATAGATTTTGATAGGTTCAGTATCATTCAGTTATAACTAATTCAGTTCATTCAGGATTATATTTTTGTTTCGTCAATTTAGATACTTACTACCTTAATTTTAGAAACGAAATATTCGGTTACTTACATCTCTTCAATCTTCTTATATGAAATAACCAAATTTTGTTCAAATTCAAGAGTAGACACCAATTTTCTCACACACGCACCAATAGTTAGATCACTTTTTTATTAATATTTCATTCCCGCGTAAATATAAATAACTACGCATTTTATACTTAAAAATATAATTACTTTGTACCATTATTAATTATCTTTCTTCAGTACTAAGTGATAATTAATATCTAGCGTATATCTCATTAGTGTCGGTTTCTTTGACTAGTAAGTAATTATTACTATAGATAATATTTCATAAAGATTTCTAGACTTCTTGCCATATTAGAACTACGACTGCCTAAGGCGCAATTAACTTCTTTTGTTCTCAAATTACTTCAATAATTAAAAGAATATATTTTTTGTACAAAGTCAGTTATAAATCCTATATATTATACTTAGTCATAAAAATTAACAAAAACCTGTATTGCGAGCTTTAACTTGATTTTGGAAAGTTTAATATGAATAAAATAAAAAATATTTAATAGACTCAACCCTTAACCGTAAACCTAATGACGCATTTAAATCAATTGTAATGCACGCCATTAAGTACCTATGATATGATTTTTTATCATTTTTCAGGCACTCATTTTGGTTTCGCGTCTACATCCTTTGACAGTGTTTCAGTTTCATACCGGGGGAATTATAAAATATTTTAGACGACTACAACTCCGTATTATGATCCGACATTCCACAATTTCGTTTATTTACAAAACAATTTTTGAAATTATTTTTTTAAACTAGCTGTTTAAAAATATCCGTTCGGATACACAAGCTTAATGATTCCCTTGAATCTATCCAGCTAACAGACTTTATTAAAATTATTGTGTTCGCGACTGTCTGTTTAAAGTTCGCAATATGTACATACGAGTACAGAACCTCCGTGTTACCAAACAGGATAATTGAATTTGCTGAATCAATGATTTCCTACATTGAATTTCATTTTGCTATTGTGGGGGAGATTAAAAATTACGCTCGCGCTCGCTTGCCACGACTTTGGATATTAAATTCTTATAAAACTGTTCATAGCTAAATTCTTTGGTAAACAAAGATTTATAATGGGTATTATATTTGGAGGATAAGCGTGTTTTTTAAACATCCTATTGTTAAAATAACTATTGATGTATGATTTCGGGGTAATAGTGAAGCGTGTACGTGTTTTTCGTTATAAGCTATCCAGTTGAATCATTGGATAAACAATTATTATACCATCCCAGCTTCCAACCGGGCGGATCAATTCGATCGTGAGGTTAAGCTTAGCGCTTTCGGTCCGTGGATGGGTGACCATCTAGACATCTTTGGCAGTCGTTACGTGTAGCTAGAAGCCAGAAAGTCTGACAACCAGTCTTACCAAGTGTCTTACCGAGTTGCCCGTGTAAATGGGTTGTGGAGGAAGATAGACAGTCGCTCGATGTACCTAAAACATTAGTTCTCAGCTTCATCAGCTTAGACTGGAAATTGACCTCAACGTATGTAGGAAAAAGCTAGGCAGACTATTATGATGATATTAGTCACCTCGTAAATCTCCAACCCCACACGGGCATTAGTAAAAGGTAGAGAAAATATATATTTGCATCTTAAAATAAACATAAACCTCTTCAGAGAATATTGTGTGAAGCTCATTACCCAAGAGATGTATAGGGGGCGTTGTTTTGTAATTAAAACTTCCCACATTACATTCTACCACGTCTTTACTTAATCCGCCAAGTTTCAAAGAATTTATAATTATTATAAATGGCAACACCATTTAACTGAACTTTGGACGCATTAACATTTGCGTCTGTCTCAATTTATATAAACAATAGGTAGTGTTAAATAAATTGCATAAATTATTAAAATATTAATGACGTTAGGTAAATAGGTAAGGAGCTTTTCAGAAGGTACTCCTTGATATGGTGTATTACGAGGAGGTTTCTGTAACCTTATATAATAAATCATTTATTTCAGATCCATCCTAAGATTACATACTTGTAGAAACCTAAAATGTAGTTGGATCTTATTCCCAATATTCGTCACCGATTATTATTGAAATTAAAATATATTTTTTTTTGCTAGAAATAGATATAATAAATTCTTATAATTTTAGTAATTAAATTAACTGATTAATTATTATTTTACAGCAGTATCGAGTTCCACTCCAAAGATCGACATCAGCAATGACCTGAAAAGGATCATTACAGACCAAACTTCAGCTGCTGTAAGTACCTTCTAGAAAATAAGGTAATTTTATTGCAATGTGTAATACTTACTTCCAAGACAAATATTTTTAAATTAAGGCCTTTGCAAGGACTTATCAATATCAAAAATATAAATTTCATTGATTCTATTATAGTTGCCCATACCCAAATTAGCTTCCTATGGTTGAAAAACGGGCAAGACTCCAAGGTTTCAGTTTTTCATTTCCTCCATCATGATATTTATGTATATAGATAATACATACACAGTTTTACGAATTTCGTTTTTCCAAGAATATGATATTCAGCAACGGATAAGTTTATTATCAAAACAATTCATTCAAATTATCTTATTATAATGAATTCTTCATTGCAAGTCTCACTCACTCATCAATCAGCTCTCGAGTGCATTATTTCTTAATGCATAATTGCATTTGTTTACATATTTCCTGTTTCTCAACAATACTGGATTATATTGTTATGATGCAACGACTATTTTGTAAATAAGACAAACTCGCGCTCGTTTTTGTTGAAAATTCTTTACGAGTGTGGTGTAGTATGATTCAACAAACAATACTTATATGTTTTATGTTTGCATAAAACATATTTATAAATAACATAACATTTAAAATATTTTAAACTATTTTTATGTCTAAGACTTGACTTGACTCCTTCTTCGCATACGATACTTCCTCCATAAATGGGCTATCTCACACAGATTTTTTTCAAATCGTAGTCTGATTTCTCCTTTACTAATTAAGTATATTATACTTTACCTTCTAATATCATGGGGTTAACATAAGTTATCATCAAACGCAATCAACAAAGCACAAAAAGTCATACTTTTCTCAAGCAACTACCATTATTATCAATTACAACAATGTGCGAGCCTACTCAAACATTTAGACATTACACAAAGCCAATAAAAGTTGTTGAAAAGCGTAACATCACCAACTATTCATAAGGAAACTTTTAAAAAATGTGTTGCTCCACAAAACGGGAGGGAGACTTTTTACGGCGCGCCAAGTACGGCCAAGTTTATATTAAATTTCTTTGAAGTTGGGCGAGACGAGGTTATGTCACCCTTGGCTCGTGTTATGGGGATTTTGTGGGAACTCCACCATTGTGCGCTGTGAGGGTGTTACGGTTTGTTTATTATGAAAATGGATGTTGAATTGTGTGGCGGTTTCAAATGTTATATGTACTTAATTGTGGGGGAATGTCTCTAAATAAGAATAATTGAGTAACTCAATTAATTTCAACATTTTTTTTCTCTCACGTATGACATACGTATCGCTTACAAATCTCAAAATTGCAGGCAATCGTGAAAATGTTGCAACAAAAGCACTACAGATGCTTGCTAAAAAACATACTGCTAAAGTTACATTACAAAAAACTATGTAGGTAGGTAGGTATTATGTATAACGGCTTCCCAATTATTCACTTGAAGTGTAATTATTTTGCAAAATCACAGTACAATGACATGATCGTGTCACGTTTACGTCAACATTACAAGATATTAACATACTGACAGACAGACAGACATTAACATTGTTATGACACACATATTATGTATGTGATTAGTGTTAGGCCATCTTACTAACTGTAGTATAATTTTTGATGATTATCTCTAGAGAGAGATTAATGGCAGTATCTTTAAAATAGAGATTATTTTTAGTCATCCGTATCAGCCTTTTTTATCGTCCCAGAGTGCTGGACACAAGCCTCCTCTCACACAGAGAAGGATTGAGTGTCAATCACCACGCTTGCAATGCGGGTTAGTGATTTCAGACTTCATAGTCCATGTTTCCTAGAGATATTTTCCTTCACATTCAATAACTGATTAGAGTCCAAGACATGGGTACTTAGAAAGTATTACTACTTACAAACTTACAAAGTTTCATTGGCTTACCTGACCTGGCCACTAGACCACCATGACTTCAATAATAATATGATATTTCTAGGTCACCTCATCTGATGCTGTCATGTTCATAACACGTAAGCTCTAATTAATGGTGTTCATTTGCTTTGACCTTCACAATTCCTAGTTGATACCAATCCGTGTATATCATACTGAAACATACCTGAGAAAAAAAATAGAATGCTTTAGTTTCTTCAGGACTTGAGCCCTAAGATTACACATAGATAGTTATTTCTTTACGATTTTCTGAACAATACAATAATGCTAATCTTGTATGGACTACTACATAATTTAAGTAGGTAGTTAACTAAACTACTTATTACCTACCAGAGCTTTCTTCATTCGACATAATTATGAAGTTTTTACATAATAAAAGTTTGGCCTAGCGATAGAATTAATTCGTAAGCTAGCAAACAAATTAATTATAATTTCTAATTTATGTATGGAACCACAATTCGGTGATGATGTGTCCTTGGGAACCTACGCCAGGCTTAGGACACTGTGTTTATAGGCTGACAAACAGACAATTAAATTGTAAATTAGGA
Source organism: Heliothis virescens (assembly GCA_002382865.2). NCBI lineage: Eukaryota > Metazoa > Arthropoda > Insecta > Lepidoptera > Noctuidae > Heliothis > Heliothis virescens. The sequence goes on from NWSH02000535.1 coordinate 1,424,123, forward strand.
AAAAAATAAGTTGATTATTATTCGATAGTTACTTCTACAGAAGGTTATTTATAAATAATTGGTTTTGAACGTGATTTAAAATGATTATTTTCAACTTGGTATTACTTAGTTTTATTCAATGTTTTCAGTTTTTTAATTCAATAACTAACAAAGCCGTCTTATACTGAAAAGCCTTTGATTATATAAATGTCTAGATGGAGCGTCGCCCTACAATCATAACAAAGAAAACGTGTCAACAATTTTCGAATCGAACGTTCAAATTTTTGTATGTGTGCGTGTGGGCGTGGTTTAACACGGCGCGTCTACGTAATAATGTTACCAGCTGCTAAGATTCTCCCATAAATAACAATAAAAAAAATGGTAATTAAATAAGGTTTATTCAGGAAGTATTATTCAGTTTTAGTTTTTTTAGTCTTATTAAGATGTTACTGTTTTAAATAAATATTTTTGATTTAGTTGGGTGGAAGAAGGTTGTAGTTAAATGAACTAAGTTAATTAAGTAAATATTACAATATTTTAGGCATTATTGAAAAACTGAAATGAAAGATCACAGAAAAAGAATAAATTTTAATTGAAAATAAACACGTTTACAAAAAAATCAAAGTCCCGTAAAAAAAAACAAAATCAGTGCCCATCTCTTTGTATTTGTTTTTTGAACATTTTTCTCTTAGAAGCTAAATTACTATTTATATTTTCTAATTTTAGTTTGTGGTAGTATGTACCTTATTGTAACATACTTTTCTACGATCAGTCTCATCAAATTTACTTGATGTAGAGCCTTTAATAGTTTGATCGCGAGTAAGACCCGGATTGTTGTCTAAAATATTTGTGCAAATCGCGAAAGTTTAAAAACATTTATACATGCAAATATACATGCAAACATACATGCAAACATACATGCAAACATACATGCAAACATACATACAAAAGATACATACAAGATACGCGCATAAAACATAACCCTTCTTGGCAGTCGGGTGAAAATGTCTTTGAGTTGGGAGAATGAAAAAAGGAAACTGGCAACACTGATACAATAGGGCGCGAATTGGTACTCATAATAATAAATATTTGGTTATTTGAAAAAAGGTACATTTTGGTAACTTACTGATGATAGGTGATGTGATTGGTACTTTTCAACCTTCCTTTATAATTCCGGCACACTTTAATTGCACATGACTTCATTTTATCTCTGTTATTTATTTTTTTCTTAGAGCGCGTAATACGAGTGAACACTAAAGTGACACGATCCGTACTGATTGGCGGGAAAGCACCTGTCGGGAAACAGTTCCCCGACACTTTTTTACCTGTTTGCGCGCACTTGACGCTCCATCTAGACATTATATAATCAAAGTGAAAAGCATATTCATATCGAACCAGTCGTTTCTGAGATAGCGAGTTCAATCAAAGCTCAGTTTCTTATTAGTCCTTTTTAATAAAAGTAAGTTGCTCTTAGATGTTACTTTAAAGTATGCAATTGACAAAGCACATTTATCTTCATGAAGCCATCCAAGGTCAGCTGAAGCCACCATCTTGAAGCATACCCGTTCTGGGCTATTAACTCGCATAAATGTTGCAACGCTTGAGAACCGGGCCAATGTTGCCAGACTCGCTAGTGTTGCCAGCTTACTCCCACCATTGTGGTAAACTAATTTAATTAGCAAAAACATTCTAGATTAGAATGTTTTCAATGTCTTGAGATATTTATTGCTTAAATTACGGTCAGTCAGAAATTAAAAATACTTGAACACTAAAATAGCCTGGCTGTCAGACCATTAAAAACTCGCTCAACGCAGCTTTTGTATTTGATAATTTGCTGTTTTGTATTTTTTTTTCTAATTTCATTTGTGTTAATGGAGTTTTATTGATATCTGTACTTTATAATACATCCGTTTTTAATTACTATAAAGTTTTGCTTAATTGTTTATTCTTCAATCAAGGTGTTTAATACAATACTGGTCTTCCTAATACTATTATTTCAATCAATTCAGCGATTTCATTATAAAGTTATTTTTGTAAAAAAAAATTAAGCAGATAAATCTATGCGATTATAACTTTCAGAAGTTTTTGTAGCCATCCCTTGTGTTACAGTATAGATTACTTTATAACTAGGTATAACAAGTCAATTATAACAAACATAGATCATGTCACAGATCGGACAGGTAGTTAATCCATTCACTATCGCTCGCTATTAATACTTTGACGTAACACCTACTTAAGTAGTACGTAAGTAGTACAATAGCAATAGCAAGTGACACAGTGTAAGATCGATGTCAACTTCTGTAAGGCTCGTTTACATTCTATGCTGTTTGACTTTATGCCTTTTTATGTTATAAGTAGGCAAAGTTAAAAAAAAGTTGCGAAAAGGCTAGGCAAATTATGAAGTAGGCAAAGTTAGTTCACAAAGAAGCGGTAAATAAGTTACTCATTTTTTTCTTTCTTAATTGCTTAAATATGAAGAGCTCGTGGCTAAGTAAGAGCTCATGGCTATGTCAAAGCTGCGCGGATCGATCGATCATAAGGTTAAGCAACGCTTGGCGCGGTCGGTCCGTGGATGGGTGGCCATCTTTTCATAACGAGTTCTTCCGTGTTTAGAAGGGCACGAGGCACGATAAACTGGGGGGTCCCAACTGTCATTTGAACATCTTTGGCAGTGGTTACGGGTATTCAGAAGCCAGAAAGATCCGACAACATTTCTTACCAAGGGGCCAGTTGCCCAGGTAACTGAGTTGTGGAGGTCAGATAGGCAGTCGCTCCATGTAAAACACTGGTTCTCAGCTGCATCCGGTTTGACTGGAAGCCGACCCCAACTTAGTTGGGAAAAGGGTAGGCAGATAGATAGATGAATATTTTTATCAAATTATGATTAAAAATAGTGTAATATTTGCTATATGAAAATCGAATTAACCTTCACAGCGGTAAAACTTTGCCTACTACATTATGCTAGTACTACTCTGGTTACGCTCCCAATCTAAACGCGGCATCACAATGACAGGTGATAAAGACACTGATCGCCTTTCTATCGCTTTCAAAATCCCCTTCAAAGATTAACCCAAATATGACCACAAGTATAGATTATCTTTCTCATAAAGAAACACTCGATTATTTCATTCAATTTACCTTATCTTTTGGATCTTTAATACGTCCTTTGTGAAATTGGATAGTCATGTAATGATAGTGATTGGTTGTGCGAGATTTTATTGACAGATGTGATTGCTATTGCTATTGAGTTACGTAATAGGGACGTGACGTAACAGGTTAATGTGTGGACCATGAGATTGCGAACTGTTACATATTATGACACCTTTATTAGCGAATTGCTGACCAAATAAAAATGTATTTTCTACACTGTACTAAAACTAAATAATTTTATAGAACCTAAATAATATGAAGTATCATTATAAGTAGTAATGACACTTCATATTATTTAGGTATGTTATAAGTGTGTAGTCGGGTAAAGGGATTTCTTAAATGTGAGATATTATTTTTTTGTAAAGTGTGCTTTAAATTACCTGAAGCTGGCTAATAGTTTTTACAGCCAATAGCTTAAAAAGCAAATTGTTGTGCTTTTAAAGTAAACCGAAATCCGACTCATAACAACAAAGTCTACACTAAGTCCCACACCTCCATTTCTCATAACTTCATTAACAGTTGAAATAAACTTTCATAATCTTTATTGCCTTCCGTTTGGCTAATTTTGAAGCGCGCCCGATTTCTTACAAACTTCTGAAAAAAAGAAAGTACCTACGTACCAAAGAAATTAATTAAAAGAACAACTTTATTAATTTCAATCATACGAAATTTTCACCAAGTTTTGGGAAATGTTATATTTAAAGTTCGCTCCTGTTATTTTTTGAACAATTAATTAAATTGTTTCGTGTTTTATGTGAGCTTAATTTACAATATTCTTTTATTATTAATGAATAGAACCGGGGATAGCACTACTCAATCGCTTGTTAGTAAATAAGTAGTCTAGCTAGTCTGTACTATAATATTATAAAGAGGATTTTTGTCTGTTTATTTGTACCCTAAAACTCCAGCACTACTAGACCGATTTGAAAAATTATTTCAACCTTGAGAAGCTAGACTATTTTACCCGGATACGGGCAGTAGTTCCCATGGGACGCGGGTGAAACAGCGAGAAAACAGCAATCATTAATAAAGAAATGAATAAAGGATCCTTCTTGTCATTTGAATTAAACCATATCATTCGATCGAATTTTAATTCTTCGCCCACACAATTCCCACTCGATTACAGATAGAAAAAGTATTCGATTCCGCAAACACTAGTCGGATAGTGATTAATTAGGAGCCGAGAGCTTTTTACGAACCGTGGGCTGGGGCACTATGATTGATCGATGCGATTACAGATCAAGGAGCGAAAAGAATCGAGTTTTGGTGTCTTGATCGAATAAAACTTCACTATTCTGTAGATACTTTGTTAAGTTGTGGCGTACGTGAAGTCGTGGTGGCCTAGTGGGTAGAGCACCAAACTTTCAAGTGTAAGCGTGTGGGTTCGATTCCAGGTCAGGCAAGCACCAATGCAATATTTTAAATACATATAAAAATAAATGTATTTTCTAAGTATATCATAAACAATAATGAATGGTTAGGAAAACGGTGAAGGAAGGTAAAGAAAGACATCTCGATGAAACCTGGACTACATACTCGGAGTCTGAAATCACCAAGCCGCATTGAGCAAGCAAGTCAATCCTTCTCTGTGTGAAGAAGAGGCCCAGGAGTGGGACGAAGTAAGAATTTTATTGCCGAGTTTTTTTTCGCCATTTAACATACTTCACATTCCTAAACTATACAAATGCTAATCAGAATAGAACAATCGTTACAGAACATTTACTTATAAGCACAATACGACCGATAAAACAGTCTTAGCTAAAGACAATAGCTTCGTATCTCCATCCCTTATTTCTCTTATTAAAGTTCACAATGGCGTTCCATACGACGATCTCATAAAGGCTTAAGTCGTAAATTGTAACGTTATTTGTTAACGACGGCCTTCGAGACAAATACAACAAATTAATTAAGACATTTTGTACTTTACGTGTTGTATTTGCTGAACAAACATTGTTGAATTAAATGTAAATGTCAGCGTCCGTCAATTGTTAGGTCATGCTAAAGTCCTGCTTTTACTACGGTCAGTCTATGTATGAGTTTCAAGTCGTCTGAGAATTTAATCTAACTAAAAGACATCGCCGTCCCCACCGAATAATATCGTAATCGATTATTACGATAGAAGTGCTTTTATGGGG
>NWSH02000535.1:1429486-1447005 GCA_002382865.2 Heliothis virescens
TTTATTTTTCCTGTAAAATTTTAAATTTTTGATTACGATATTATTCGGTGGGGACGGCGACATTAAAATAGTTCTACTATTGAGACCAACAGTACCTATATCTTTCCGACTAATATTATAAATGTGAAAGTTTGTATGTTTGTTTATTACTCCTTCACGCAAAAACTGCTGGATTTATTTTGATGAAACTTGGCAGTAATATTCTTCTTTTTATCCGGGTACGGGAAGTAGTTCCCTCGGAATGCGGATGAAACCGCTGGCGGAAGCTAGTACTTCATATTACAAAAAAATATTTCAATATTTCATATTTATTGAAGAAGTCTCTAGAGTTTATCCGGGTACGCGGAGTAGTTCCCACCGGATTTAACTTGATGCACTGAATTTAAAATATCACATACATTTACACCCATAACACAGGCCTGCAAAATGAGAGTCATAACTTCCTCTCTGGAATTTGATAGCTGATTCTAGGGTATTTTGGTGCGCTGATTACGAATATGAACTTAGTTTTTCTCTATCACCTCCAGATTTTTTAAAAAAGGCACAGATAGAAAATAGCAAAAAAACAGAAGATTTCACATAAAAATATATATTTAAAACAGATCGTAATTATTTTTAACTTAAAAAACTACTAAAATATAATAACAACTTAACACTAGTCTAAATAACATTTAAATTTCATTTGTGGAACCTGGTCATTTTCTCCTGGAAGCTTCGGTTGTGCGATTTTCGCTTAAATTTCCGGTTTGGATCGTCGCGCTTCAATAACCAACAATAGTCCGCCATCATGTTGATATTCCATCTTCCTTGATACTGGACTTCAAGCTCTTTCAAATCTTCATGAAATTTTTCGCCTTGTTCTTCGCTAACGGCTCCTAGATTTTCTGGGAAGTAATCAATATGAGAATTTAAGAAATGAAGTTTAATGCTCATATTACAACCCATTACACCCAAATTGGAGATAATTTTGGCCACTATTTCTTTATAGTCGGAGCTTTTATTGTTCCCCAAAAATTTTATCACCAAATCACCATCCTTAAATGACTGCCATGCTTGCAACTCGATATCATTAAGTTTTTCATCAAACTTTTCATACGACATTTTGAGGTGCCCAAGTTTTGTCTTGGTTACTTAAAACGAATCCAAAATAACTTTTATAAATATTTTTTACAAAGTCTGTAATACTGTTTCGTTGTTTTATCACCATAAATTTCCCGCAAATATAACAGAAACAATTAGGAGAGTTTAAACAACTTCGCGATGCCATTTTAAAGTTTATGTTGCAAAATGCGCACTTCAACTGTTAAATTTCTAAATCAGTGCGGGAACTTATACAAAAATCCTTTGGTTTATCTTAATTACACCTTTTTCTGATAATATTCATAACAATTTGTTAATATTACCAAATAATTATGTAATAATGAGCTCAGTACTAAATTAAGCCAAAATGACCCGTTTTTGACATGTTTAATGCGAATTACTAATACTTATTATGTAGTAATTAACAAATTACTAATTGGCGTTAATTTCTATGTTCCCTTACACTAATTATATGAAATAAAAATTGAGCTGAAGTAAATTAATAACATTTTAGACATTTCAAAAGGTAGGCGCTCAAACATTTTAAAGCAAAATCTTAAATATTCCATATCAAAAAATCCTGACGTGATGGATTTTTTTTATTATTTTTCTCGTAATCAGCATATCAGAAACTATAAAAAACGTTACTCAGATTTCAAAGAGGAAAACCATTGCAGACCTGTGTAATCTTCCTACCTAAAACATACATAAGTCACCTGTACACTTGTCCCTTTAAGAAATAAGTCCACTTGCGCGTGCGCAGTGAGAGTTGATCCACCAGTTATACAACACATGAGCAACTTGTAATAGACAACCGGTCATACAGATACAGTTAATGTGATGTAAATTGGGACAAACTGTACTACTGATAAATCTATGTAGATATCGAAAGTGAGAGGACTTTATATGCATGCGCGAACTTAAACATGTGTGACCTATATTTTGAGGAGTATTGGTCACTATCTAATTTCTGTCATAGGTAAGATAATATCAGACTTGCACAAAATCAGTTTAAATATTTACACAGAGAAAATAAATTTGTTTAATTCCTGCGGTTTTTCCCGCCTGGGAACTCCGCGCATCTCGATAAAAAATAGCCTATACATGGGCTTCCTGGGTGATAAATTGGGTATCTAACACTGAAAGAATTTTTCATATTACACCAGAGAATAATTCCTAATTTTAAATGTTTGTCCAGATTAAGTATACATTTTTCCATTTGCTTTTGGGATAACTGAACTATATTATAGTGTTAATAACTACATCCACTCAGATTTAAAAAACCGGCCAAGTGCGAGTCGGACTCGCGCACGAAGGGTTCCGTTCCATTATCTATGAAAAATAAACGTACCTACAAAAAATAACTTTGTTTTTCATACAAATTTATGAATAACAAAGTTATAGTTTGCGGTTACTGAAAAAGTGCTATAACTCAAAAACTACTGACTGTATTTCGTTCAAACCAATTTTGGTTGATAGTTTTTATTAAGATCTATAACATATATTTTTTTTAGATTTTTCACTTTGGTGGTTTAGAAATTACAGGGGGGGGGACACACATTTTAGCACTTTGAAAGTGTCTTACTCTAAAATGATTGACTTTGAGAAAAAATGGTTTTAGGAACCTCAATCTCATTTTTAAAGACCTATCTATAGACATCCCACAAGTGTAGGTTAGATGAAAAAAATTTTTTTTTGTTTCAGTTCCATGTATGGGGAGCCCCCTTCTAATATTATTATTTTTTTATTTTTGTATAAAAATCGTAAAGCGGTTAACATAATACATCTACCTACCGAGTTTGAATGGTGTAGTCTTAATAGTTTCGGAATAAACTGGCTGTGACATACGGACAGACAGACAGACAGACAGACAGACAGGACGAATCTATAAGGGTTCCGTTTTTTGCCATTCGGCTACGGAACCCTAAAAAGCGAGATAACACCAAAATGAACTCAAGATAACTTCACATGCAATATCTTGCTTCTTTACAATCCCTTTGATATTAAACCATGGAGATTAAAACTTAAAATAATTAGACAAAAGTCTTGGTCAAAGGGAATATAAAAATAGTAATGATGTGCCCTTCAGAATTCCGACCAGGGTAGGGACGAACGGAACGTTAATTTGAAAGGCTTAGGACAGACGGTATGACAAATTCGCGTAAATACTTTAGCTACGTACCAGGGACAAATTCTAACACTTATCATTTTACGACCGCAAAAAGTTAGGGTTTCATTAATTTGTATTTCATTGTGTTGAAATAGTTTTTAGGGGTATATACCCCAGGGTAATTAAATTATTAGATATTACTAAGAGTTCACTGTACGTCTGTCCATCAATTGGTTTTGAATCCTTCGTAGATGAGCCTGACTCGCGCTTTGCCGGTTTTTAGATTGTATGTTTAAATTAAGAGTCGTTTATTTTATAATTGAGCCAATAAACTGCACACTCTATTACTTAAAATCTGAAGTATTTCTTCCTATCTCCAATATTAAACATTATAGCTTTAATAACTATCTTAGGCATATTACATCACATCAATTATTGATATTAAATGTATTATAACACTTTATATCAATAATTCAATTACAAATTGATGTAATATTCTAAATGTCAAATGCTTCATACTTAGAATAATTCAAAAGTTTTTTGTGGTCACTTAACTTTAACTTTTTATTGAAATGGGACTTACACACATACAATATTATAGTATACATGTTGCATTTACATAAGTCGTGTTCCATTCACATACATTTCCCGTCATTAGTTTGCCATAAAAAGTGACCAATTTGGTTGAAATTTCATCCATATCCCACCGCCATTGCAACCTACTAACCTAAACTTACAATAATCACGTCAATTTCTGTAATTGCACGAAAAAAACACTTAAAACATAATCTCCTAAAACGATATTATTACGTAAGAGCTTATGTGTATTGGTCTTGGATCATTTAACCACATAGATCCGACATAAAAGCATAAAATTCTACGCGATAATAATTGCCAAATTAGTTGACACGCACACAACATACCTACAAACTAAACTTTTTTTTGGTGGGAAATCATGAAATGACGTGTCTCCTGAGGATGCAGCGTACGGGAGTGTCAGACTCTTAATGTCTTAACCTACTATGTGTTATCTGGAGTCTTTCGTGTATCAGGGCCGCGGTAACTCTTTCTAACAATCCCGCAGCCTAAAGTGGACGCACACATGTACAGACAGGCACATCAACTTTCCACAATGTGACAATTTCTTCAATAAATATCCAACCTTATCACAATAGTGGATGGTTATTGTTCGATTGGTAAAATTTGACAGATTTGGGTAAGTTGACTTTCTAGGGTCTGTACATATAAGTATGATAAACGGAGCTCTCATACCTTTGGCAGAGAGAAAGGCCTGGCGTCTCCTGCAAGTAAAATTATCCAAGGTATTGATGGACCACAAAATATATGTGTTCCGTAAGACTTAATAATTCAATGGCCGCCCTCGGTAGGCGGTCGGTCATAAAAACGCCAAACTTGTGAGAGCCCACAGATATATTTCGCCCAATATATGTATTACGTGTTATAACTTGTAAGGTAGGATTATATCGCGAAAGTCAATTAAAGTGATTACTGTACGATACACATCTGAATTACTTATAGCTGGCTTCTTAGTATCGGTGGTTTATCTATTCATTTAGTAGCCTGTAAATGGGTAATTGAAAGAAGTTCTGAAATAAGAAGTTTTTTGCAATTAGGTAAAGGAATACATCTCGAGGAAACCCGGACTGTAAAGTGTGAAATGACCAACCCGCATTGAGCAAGCGTTGTGATAACGCTCAATCCTTCTCTGTGTGAGTGTGTCCAGCAGTGGGACGGTAAAAAGGCTGATGAAGAGAATTTGCAGTAATTCCGTCGTATTTAACCATGCCAAGATATCTGATTGGTCATTAGACGTACCTATCTAAAAAAATAACTATAGAAAGTCAAGCGGCCATATTGTATTTTAAAATGTCTTCGTAATATAGCAACTGTCACAAGTTTTATCTTTTGTTTAGCAGAATTCTATTATTTGTTTGGAACACAAAAGATTTAAACTATTTTCAAGTAATTTTAAGTTTCCAAGTCAATTTTGGTAAGTTAATTACCTTTTGGTTAGGTTAAAAGTTTATTAAGTTATGTTAAAGTTTGTCTTAGTTTATTAGTGTGAAAGTCATAATTGACTAAGATTATTAAGATAACATTTTGTGAAAGTATTTTTAGGTAGTTACATATTTTTAGATAGCATTTTATCCGCATGCAATGAAGTGCTTCCAATACCTACATGAAAAGCTTAGTTCCATAAAATTAGAAGGAAACTTAAGGCCCATTTACACATTACGATTTTATTGCCCGTTGCTTGCCATTTTAGCAGGAATAGCAGGAATATTTGACAGGCGACCATTTATCTATTGCACGATTACGTTTACACAGTGCAAGTAGCATCTTGATGCAATAAAATGGCAAGCAAGGGGCAATGAAATCGCAATGTGTTAACGGGCCTTTAGCTGTGTGTTCAAGTTCCTATTCTATGCCTTTCATCGAAATTGTATAAGACACTATTTACTTTTTGAGGATTAAACTTTGTCCTATTTAGTCGGTTCGGGTGTAACTAACTTCAGCTGAGGAAACTTTGTTATCGTTAACAGCCTAGATACAAAACTATTTTGATCAAAGCATTTTACCAGTCACTTCCTATTAAATATCTCTTCAACTTATCCATTGGTTATTAAATAAATTAAAATAACAGCTGTGTAATACGTTAAAACAAAATCACTTCTAAATTAGCCTTCTTGGTTCCTTATCAACACAAAATCTGTCGTATTGAAAGCTTATGAATATAAGGGACTCGGAAACATCCAACGAAATTATAATCTTCACCATCTGCTAAATAAATCAGCATTGAATTGTTCGCCAAATTATAAGCATCTGTAGCTACAGGGTGCTCCAAATTATAAGCATCTGTATCTACAGGATGTTATCTTATCGTTTAAACAGTACTTTGTAACTTTGGCGTCTTTATAGGGCGAGGTCAGTGGTTTGTGAAATTCTCCTTAAATAGACTGTTATTGTTTTATTTTGAGTATTTTTCGTGTTGTTATTAACGAGGTTCTTTGAGTGTTTGGTATTTTGTGTGACTTGGATTTTTTCATCTACTAAACGATAAAGTGTTATTTAAAAAGAATTTGCAACTGAAAACAGACTTCAGCACCAAAACATGAGTATGACTTTCAAAACTTATAATCATACTAGCTGACACGCATCCATAGAGAACTACTTCCTGCACATGGACAAAAAGCTTATAACCTTCCTCGATACATGAACTTTTTATTATTTAAAATTGTCAAATCGGTTTAGTGGTTCCTAAGATTAATGCGTTAAAACAAGCAAACTCTTCAACTTAATAATATAAACATACAAATGAATGGTTAAACTGTCATAAAATATTAAAGAAATACATGACGTACAGACGACAGCACATCCAGTTACAACAATCTGTCAAATTTCTTCAATAGAGTTTCAACCTTATCGCAAATAGTAGAAGGTTAATGTTCGATTGGTAAAATTTGACAAATTCGAATAGGTTGACCTGCTGTTATCTGTACAATATGTGTTGACCGTTGCAACAAAACATGGTAATTCTCACGGTTGGTCTGTCACGTAAACGTAACGTGTAAATGTGAATGGTTAATTTTGGAAAAAAACAACAATACAGTAGCAAAGATATGTGGTAATGTAATAATTATGTCTTGTTTTATATTCCCAGATATGATTGAGTGCCAATTGTAATAGTACTTGTCTGTCAGAACTATTTCGCACACCTGGATAATTAAATATAGATTGAGCGCAAATTGCTTATAAATGAAGAATTCTTCCTTAGAATTCTGCCGCCCAGTTTCACAGGTTACAGATAGAGTTCTAGATAGCTATCTGACTAATATTTATATTGCACTATCGCTATTTATATTGTAGTATCGGTTAAACAGCTATCTAGAATTGTACCTAGAAAACTAAAACTAAGCCTAAATGTCTTAAACGTTGCAATGTAGGTTGAAACATTGAAATTAATTTTAGTAACACAAATGAATTTCTTTTTACAAAATAAAACCGAAATTTGATAGTATGTACAATTTACAAAAAAAAATATTAACTACGGAACCTATAAAAAAATAATTAGATAGTTGCCCCCACTCGTAGTAAGGCCGCAACACTTTTAAAAANATTGCACGATTACGTTTACACAGTGCAAGTAGCATCTTGATGCAATAAAATGGCAAGCAAGGGGCAATGAAATCGCAATGTGTTAACGGGCCTTTAGCTGTGTGTTCAAGTTCCTATTCTATGCCTTTCATCGAAATTGTATAAGACACTATTTACTTTTTGAGGATTAAACTTTGTCCTATTTAGTCGGTTCGGGTGTAACTAACTTCAGCTGAGGAAACTTTGTTATCGTTAACAGCCTAGATACAAAACTATTTTGATCAAAGCATTTTACCAGTCACTTCCTATTAAATATCTCTTCAACTTATCCATTGGTTATTAAATAAATTAAAATAACAGCTGTGTAATACGTTAAAACAAAATCACTTCTAAATTAGCCTTCTTGGTTCCTTATCAACACAAAATCTGTCGTATTGAAAGCTTATGAATATAAGGGACTCGGAAACATCCAACGAAATTATAATCTTCACCATCTGCTAAATAAATCAGCATTGAATTGTTCGCCAAATTATAAGCATCTGTAGCTACAGGGTGCTCCAAATTATAAGCATCTGTATCTACAGGATGTTATCTTATCGTTTAAACAGTACTTTGTAACTTTGGCGTCTTTATAGGGCGAGGTCAGTGGTTTGTGAAATTCTCCTTAAATAGACTGTTATTGTTTTATTTTGAGTATTTTTCGTGTTGTTATTAACGAGGTTCTTTGAGTGTTTGGTATTTTGTGTGACTTGGATTTTTTCATCTACTAAACGATAAAGTGTTATTTAAAAAGAATTTGCAACTGAAAACAGACTTCAGCACCAAAACATGAGTATGACTTTCAAAACTTATAATCATACTAGCTGACACGCATCCATAGAGAACTACTTCCTGCACATGGACAAAAAGCTTATAACCTTCCTCGATACATGAACTTTTTATTATTTAAAATTGTCAAATCGGTTTAGTGGTTCCTAAGATTAATGCGTTAAAACAAGCAAACTCTTCAACTTAATAATATAAACATACAAATGAATGGTTAAACTGTCATAAAATATTAAAGAAATACATGACGTACAGACGACAGCACATCCAGTTACAACAATCTGTCAAATTTCTTCAATAGAGTTTCAACCTTATCGCAAATAGTAGAAGGTTAATGTTCGATTGGTAAAATTTGACAAATTCGAATAGGTTGACCTGCTGTTATCTGTACAATATGTGTTGACCGTTGCAACAAAACATGGTAATTCTCACGGTTGGTCTGTCACGTAAACGTAACGTGTAAATGTGAATGGTTAATTTTGGAAAAAAACAACAATACAGTAGCAAAGATATGTGGTAATGTAATAATTATGTCTTGTTTTATATTCCCAGATATGATTGAGTGCCAATTGTAATAGTACTTGTCTGTCAGAACTATTTCGCACACCTGGATAATTAAATATAGATTGAGCGCAAATTGCTTATAAATGAAGAATTCTTCCTTAGAATTCTGCCGCCCAGTTTCACAGGTTACAGATAGAGTTCTAGATAGCTATCTGACTAATATTTATATTGCACTATCGCTATTTATATTGTAGTATCGGTTAAACAGCTATCTAGAATTGTACCTAGAAAACTAAAACTAAGCCTAAATGTCTTAAACGTTGCAATGTAGGTTGAAACATTGAAATTAATTTTAGTAACACAAATGAATTTCTTTTTACAAAATAAAACCGAAATTTGATAGTATGTACAATTTACAAAAAAAAATATTAACTACGGAACCTATAAAAAAATAATTAGATAGTTGCCCCCACTCGTAGTAAGGCCGCAACACTTTTAAAAAACTGCAACAACGGAGATGAAATGTTAGCAGTCTTGTTTCTACTACCAAAGTTCCTAAGTTCAGCGCAAACATTAATTTTAATCTGAGAATTAAGACAGTTACGGTAACAATGATGTATTGTACCGGCTGATAATAACTTCGCCCGTACAAAGTACGCAATGTAAATGATTTATATTTTTAATTTCGCGTTAATGAGTGAACTGGGCTTATGTGTGGTCGATTATTTTGTTAAATTGTGGCTATTAAATTTGCACATTTTGGAGATATATTGCAGTAGCCACTAATATAACATGGACTGCAATGGCGAACATAAATAAAGATCTGTACAGTTTGCTTTTAATTGTTTTGTTATAGCCAATCTGAACAAACAGTATCAATTCTTCAATTTAATTAACTTTTACCTATTCTTTGTATAAAAGTAGGATGACAAAATTTGTATTTATCCCTTTTTTGTAATTTATGTACTTACCGTTTACTATTTGATAAAATTGTCTATCCAGCGAGATCCTCAACAATATTTTCTACGTATATTTTCCCCACTGCACTCAAAAACATAAAACAAAAAGCTCGGCGAACCCTCACGCAAAACACTACGTGACTTAAACTTACACGTCCACTTACTTAAACCTCAGTAAACCCTCGCTGTAGCCTTAGCCCCGTAGCCCCGGAACCCCGTAGCCCCGGAACCCCGGACCCACGGAGCCACGGAGCCCATAGCCGGGGTAATCCGGCGCATTATCGGCTATGACGGCCACGATAGCCGCAACTTTATTGCCTGACGTCCGGCAATCTGCGTCAGAGAGATGTGGCATATAGGGTGTGAAGAAATGTGTAGTAATTTGCCAGTTTTTAGGTTTAATATATATAAAAGTATACTGCATGGGTAGTCTGTAAGTTGGTGTTCATATGAATTAATCTTAGACGCAGAATTTTAAAAATTGTTAAACTTAAAATTGTAAACGTAAAACGATAATGCTTCAGGTTTATACCTGAAGCATTATCAATTTTAAGTTTAACAATTTTTAACAATTTTAAGTTTTAAGAACGCAGAAAATTAAGGTATGATTTACAAGACTACAACCGTAGTGCCGTCCCTTGACTGATAAAATACCATATTTTACATGCGATACTCATAAAGGAAGTACCTAAGTACTAACAGATTGCAATAGGTATGGAATAACCATTCATCAACTAAAATACCAATTTATTAAAACATGCCCCTAATTTATTCGCACTAACTACAAATTGTATTCTAACCAAACTATTCGCACGTTCACTCCAACAAAATAATAACGAACTAAAAACCAATAAATACTTCAATGTATAAACTAAAACTAAAATGTATCTACTTTCAGTTTTAAATACTTTTGAAACGTTTTATTTATCGGCGCAACTCAGGCGGTGCGGACCACTGTGCACTGAATTTAATAAATTACACAAGTTTGTCTACTGTACTAGTTCTGGCTTTAGTGTGCATCACTGAATTGTACCTAGGTTTACAATAGATGATTATGAGGGTACTCAGAA
This sequence comes from Heliothis virescens, assembly GCA_002382865.2. NCBI lineage: Eukaryota > Metazoa > Arthropoda > Insecta > Lepidoptera > Noctuidae > Heliothis > Heliothis virescens. Next base: position 1,440,151 of record NWSH02000535.1, read on the forward strand.
GTCCCATGTCTTAAAAGCTTCAAAAAATTGATGACTCCCAATATCAGTCAATTAAGGCCTCACGAAATGTGACCAGCTTTAAAACTATAAAGCACTGCCTACTTCTTCAAGGACAACCATCACACAGGCACAAAAAATGGCCAACAACTGCCATATACTCCCATACTACCCACGTAAAGTTTTACAGGAAAACTAAGAGCTGACGTGTTCCATTTTTTTGTACCCCTGAACCTTTTTTCCTTGTGAACTAGTATTGGAAATAGACCTTCTGTGGTCACCTGTCAATGTACACCGATTTACCGCCCCAGCATAGACTTAGGGGGTCGATTCGCGCGGCTTCGGCACAATTCGGCAAGTTCCGCCGTAGAGCGCGCTTTGCATATTAACGCGGTGGCATTTCCACGCACTTTTTGCGCACTCCGCTAAACGCTGTCGATAGATGAGCTCGGGTTATTTCGGCGGAGTTCGGGCAACTTCGGCTGTTGTTTTCGGTCATTACTTTCCGAAAATAGAATACGGAATTTTAGGGTTATGGTAATTTTGTTACAAGGCGTGGTATCGATATTATCATACGTAGCATATTGTGAATATTAACGTTAGGAAAATCTGCATGTAATAGGTGGTCTCAAAGCAAATAGTTGAGCCCTCATTCTCGATCCTATAATTAGCTCCTATTCAATGCAATGCCATAATTTTGACCGGCTACACATAATAACCGGCTTATGAGCAACATAATCATTTAAAACCTGTAGTAATCAAAACAATTCCAGCTTTATGAAGGCACCAAAAAAAATGGATAAGGCCCAGACTACTTAGAGCGTAATAAAGTGGAGATATTGAAAAGGTATGAAGTCTAATCAATAGCTCTAATCCGACCTAGTCCGGCCAAATCTAGATACAAATCTTCACTAACTCCCACAAGCATGTATTATGCCAAAAATATTTAAACCATGAGCGTGGGCTAGTCTTAATTAAAATGCAACTGTGTGTTTGTTATTTTTTTTAAAGAAATCTCCTGAAAAGGAAAAACTTAAAAAGGCAAAGCCTACTAAAATAAAAATACGCATAATATTCTATTGCAAGAAAGTCAACTGGATGCATCAAACATACCCCACCAAACTACCACCTCGTCACATGCGCACGCGTCGCAGTGCAGTTACAACATATCAGCAATTAAACACTGTTAGCCCATAGCATTGCCTCAGGCTGTCGTTACACTTTGCTATAATTATGTCTTCAAGCTAAGCGATAGTTTACGCTCGAATTAGCTTGCTATGACACAAGTTTAGCCGCTATAATTTTTCTTTTTACGTATTTATCTGTTGATTTACTTAACTTACGAATTTCCTATCTTTTGTCTCTAGTAGTTATTTGATTAGTTGAATAATAACGCTTGCATAAGGTTCGTGTTAGGTAAACTATCACAAATAAAAAAATAACTTAAAAAAACTAAACAAAATTGTATATAATTGGGAAAATCTTACTATTTACCTATATACGAACTATTACGCTAGCGAATCATTCATGTTTTCCTGCGCGATAAATAAGGGGATGTATTGAGTAATAGCTTCGGCACACGACACGGAATGTCGGAAACACCTCGTAACGTTGCAATTTACTTCTATTATCCTCACTACACGGACAAACATACAATTCCTCTCTATATATATACGTAATTCCTGTACGCTTTATTATAGGGTAACTTAGTAGGGGTCGATGAACGGGAAGGGAAAATCAGTGGAATATCATTTGAATTTGAAATCGGAACGAATTTGAAATTGGAACCTCTTTTGTTTTTTAGGTGATCAGTTTGGTTTGGGAAATTAAATAGGGGTTATCGTTTTGTTTTTTGGATTATTTTTTTTAAACTACAGGGTTGAACGTTTCGTGAAGAAACGTTAAACTTACGTTAGCCAAAAATATTCTAACACGGAAAATCTTACTAGATCGTTCAATGTTAATATTATATTCATAGAGCACCTAAACACATCTTAAAAATTCATATCTATTTACAGTTTTATGGGAATAAAAGCCACGAATATTCTTAAAATAAACAAAAATAGCACCAAGGTATTTTGTAATAAAAGTAATGTAAGAAAAAAAAAATGGATAAAAAATCTACACTAATATTAGATGGCTGAAAAGTCAATTTATTTGAAGCGCTAATCACAGAAACTACGGAACCGATTGATCCCACGGGACACGGATAAAACCATTGGCAAAAGCTAGTTCTCAAACAAACGAAGCAGAAATCTGCTGTAGTTCAGTAAAGAACTTATAACATTATAATGATCGATCACTCAATTTAAACTACATCGATCTGTATCTGACAGAGTATCTAATCTGCTCATCATAATGTAACTTAGTGACCTGTTGACGCCGACTTAACTAATACTTTTATAACTCACTCCAGGTATAACTACTTAGCAAAGACTAGACACTTTTTCTTTTGTTTTCTCTTAATTTAAACATTTATTTGGCATCAGCTTTAATTAACAGCAAATATAGTAAAACGATGTACAGACGATAGCACATCAAGTTACCATAAGCTGTCAAACTGCAATAGATTTTCAACCTCACTGCAATAGTGAAAGGTCAATGTTCTATTTGTAAAATTTGACAGATTCGGATAGGGTGACCTGCTGTCGTCTATACCAAAAACTAAAATAAAAGTCGGTTTGGGGCCGACGCTAAAAACTTAGTTTGTTTTCTAGAATGCTAACCTCGGGAACTACTAGCCCGACATCATTCATCATGTACGGAAATTGAAAAGAACTAACTTAATGGATGTATTACTACTTCCATAAAACGCCAATAAACTACCAATTTCCAAATTGCATTAGCGCTGCTTCCACTCTCAATAAAGCAAGATTTTAATACAACCACCTCACTTCACATTCCAAAACCATTAAGCTCAAAAGCTAATTAACATTTAATCATGTCAAGCAAGCCATTGTTTCAACCATCCGACTTCCAAGACAATTCCCAAATGAACTGGTGGAACACGTAGGGTTGGCGACAAGAGCTCATTGGGCACATAACGAGCGCTTGTTATGCATGGCGATGGGTATTAATGGCCGCTGATGGCTGTACCACCCCCACTATTATGACATTTATACGCCATTTTGTAGGCCATCAGTTCTTATGGTATCATTGTTGATGGTGGTAATGACTGATGTTTGTGTTGCATCGAATTAGCGGATTTGTTGACATCACTACTTCCAATTTTCTTCTACTAATCCTACTAATATAATAAATGCGAAAGTTTGTGCGTATGTACGGTACGTGTACATATCGATACCAGAAGTATCAATTAATGTAAGGGACAAAACACGATTTTTCAGGAGAGCCAAAAAACGATTTTATTTTCTTTAATCTGTCTATAACTTTTTACTGTCTGCTCCAATTATAATTGTGTCTAGAGCAAAGTTTCTTAGAATTTCCTCTTCTTTCATGCTATAAACGAAAAATGTAGGAATACCCAGCGGTTTAAAATATAGCATGACCCTTACATTAAAAAAATATGTTTAGTTGTGCCTTACGTTACTAATATTTTATGTGTAAACCGTCAAGCATAGTGTAAGCAACAAGAGCTATAGAAAATTATACGTAATTCTATTGTAAAGAACTTTTACAGAGTAGCCATTTGATGTAACCATAGATTTTCTACTAAAATTATGGTATTATAACACCATGGAAATAGGTTATTTGCATGATTAATGTTAGTTTCAGCTTAGCTTTCATAGATTTAAATGAAATTCAGGGATACAAAAATAAAACGATTTATTGTTAATTATTTCCATAATATTAATAATAATTAATTAATTATTTTTAATAATATTTTATTTCCCACTTTATGTCTACGTAAAAGTTCAATATGCATCATCCAAATATGCTTAGTGAACTTTTGTTACTTATATCGAAAAATTAACAACTCGACAATAGAATTTTATGATTTTAGAAAGGGTATAATAGAAAATTTATTAGCAAATGCCCCAGGGCTTGCTCTATCTCCAAATGGAAGAATACATTTGTCAATTCTACACCCAAGGCATGGCGGAAGGGTTAGTAGAAAATGGTGTAGAATATGCTACAAAAAACAAAGAAAAACAACCAAGTCCTTTATTGCCCAGATTCCCAGGGTTGTGTCTGGGTCTGGTCTGGGCTCAACGAAAAATGGAAACACATTAAAAGGATTACTTTTTTTTTTATTAGAAATGGTCCTGTCACAATCGCAGGGCCTTACATTATGAAGAATCAGTGTCTCAAATAATTATAATAATTAACCTTATTCAAAATTATCATGTTCTACATAACTATTACATTACAATAAAATGACTTTGATGATTCCTCTGGGGAATCATCAAAGGGAATCATCAAAGGGAATCTTTGGCGTTTAGTGCCTCAGAGGCTTCACGGAATTTATGTTGTCAAACATAAATTCCGTGAAGCCTGAAGCCAGGGAAGCGTGAAGCCAGGGACTAAAGATTGCTAAAAAGACGTCCGCACGAAATCGGTTAATGTAAGTACTCGCTATTTAAGCAACGATCTTTTAAACAAATTAATAAAGTAAAGACAAATTTGATTTCTATTTGTTACGTAATAGGCATAATTATTAGGTACATGGAACTTAAAATAAAGATAATCTTGTTAGATAATAATGTGAGAGAATAACTCTTGATAAAACTCTAATCTATACTAATATTATAAGAGGAAAACTTTGTTTGTTTGGTTGTAATGAATAGGCTCAAAAACTACTGGACCGATTTAAAAAATTATTTCACCATTCGAAAGCTACATTATACACGAGTGACATAGGCTATATTTTATCCGGGTACGGGCATTTATTCCCACGGGATGCGAGTGAAACCGCGGGAAAACGGCTAGTCATTAATTAAAGTAAGGGACGTGTTACGTAAATCGACTGATTTGAGGTTTAAGGTAAGGGTGTAAATTATTTAATACTATGACTTACTGTATTATACAGAGAGAAAAAAATGCAATCGTCGGTTACATCAGTTTTTTTGTCATAAATCGTTTTACGCAGGCCAAAAATTTTTACTGTAAGGGATTTTTTTTTAATGATAGAATTTTTTCAATAATACCAATCGATAGAGCAGAAAATTCTGAATCCAGTGATATATATAACTCATTTTCGCCAAAATGTCCCTTACGTTAATTGATACTTCTGGTATCGATATGTTTGTTCTAAAGCTCAACATAATATACTTAGGCTATTTGTTATCCCGGTGCGGGAAGTAGTTCTTTCGGTGTGCGGGTGAAAACATGGGCGCAAACTAGTCTATACATCTATCTATACATATAATAAAACAGTAAAAAAATCGTGTCTGTACATTTAATATTTTTACAAAACAAAATATGTAGGGTTATTAGAAATTGAAAGAAGAGTAAGAATTCGAAAAAAAAATTTTGTCTGTTTGAATGTTTGTTTGTTTGTTTGTTTGTTTGTTTGTTTGTCTGTTTGCACGCGCTAATCTCAGGATCCACTGGACGGATTTAGATGAAACTTGGCAGACATATAGCTTATATATCAGAATAACATATAGGCTATATTTTTTTTGGAAATTCGCTCTTTAAGGGGGTAAAAAGGAGGGGGTAAGTTTGTATGAAACTCCGTCAGTTTTGAAGCTAATTCGATCAAAATTAATATTTGGCTATTTGGTTAGAAATTAAGAATGACGCAATAATTATTTTTGGAAATTCTGCCTTAACGGGGGTGAAAAAGGGGGGGTAAGTGTCTATGAAACTTCGTCAGTTTTAAGCTAAATTGACGAAAATTAAAGCTGTTCTCTGCCCTTCGTAGTGTGACGGTGTCGCTGTTTTTCACACGGATTGCTTTATGAAGCTTTCTCGCGCGTTTACCGATAAGATGGCGTTGTCCATACGTTCTTAAAAGGCAGTCAATCATCAGTCAATACAATGCAATGGTATGGTATGGTAGGGTATGATAAGTCTGAAACATCTCGAATCGTCTCGCGCAACCCGTCGGTTCCCCGGGCTCTTAGAATTCGACATCAGACGTTTAAGATCTTTCATTTTGACGACCCGATATCGCTGGCATAAGCGAATGTTCCGCGTACCAAGTCGCGGGCAGAAGCTAGTTTAAAATATAAACGTTTCATTCGCCAAAGGACACATTTCAAGTTAAATACCATAAATACCTCATCCTGCTTCCATCATTTCGACGCTCATAAACTATGACGCCTCATCTTTTATGCAAATTAATTAACCTGTGACTTCGTAAAAGTGCCATAAAGTTTGAAGCGCCTATAAATCGAAGAGGCTTTACGGCCAGCGCTGGACAGCATCCAACACATCTCGCAGGTTATCATAATAAACGTCAGCATTATTAAAATACCTGTGCTTTGCACTTTTGGAGAGCAACACCCAAATTAACTGATTGGTTTTCGGAGTAAAATTTTTAATCAAAATATTTTTAAGCACAAACAGTTCATCTGTGCATCGCCGTAGATTTGGCATCTATATGACTTCGTTTGAGCACATAGGCTTACAACCACTACACAGAACTTCTACTAACCACTCATACCACTTCTTGCAAAAAAACTACTAAAATCCTGCCAACCGGTCACCATGAATAATTCCTCCCGAAAAGTGATCGTAGCTCAGGAAATAGGCAGCACAAAATTTTTGTTTAGTCAGAAGAGATTCAGGTTATGTGACTAATCTTATTAGCAGCAAGTGCCTGAACCGGCGGGGACACCCGGGAGATAAGGCGATTAGTGTCATAATAATGTCATGCTGTAGTGGAGACAGAAGGCTCAGTATGCACGTGGATATTTAGTAGAACTTCAAGGTCTTTTGAGCAGTTTATCT
>NWSH02000535.1:1461495-1473354 GCA_002382865.2 Heliothis virescens
GGGGGGTGATTCCTTAACTACAACTGTGTGTCACTCGTATGAAAATTCAATGAAAATTGTATGGCGATAGCAGTTTTAGCCTTATCGGTTATTCTGTTACTATTAAAAGACCAATCGTTTTCCAATGACATGCCATTGGTCTGTCATCTGCAATGTCATCTGTCATCTGACAGTACATTACGAGTACGATTTTTATTCAATTTGCAGAATAACCAATAACGCTTCAATTGTATTGGAGTTGTAATTGGGTCTCACTGTAGTGACAATTGATTGTTGCTTAAGTTTAAGAAACAGACTCAGGCCCCAGCTCACATATCACGAGTTAACAAGACAACTGGTGTAGTATTAGTCCGTAGTGATGTTACTGTACTAATGCAGAGTAAGCCTAAAGTCTGTCGCGTACGGTTCGAGGCAAATAATTCATGGTTCATATGTGGAGGCTTGTTATTAGCAATTTTTACTCATATCATGCAATCAGTCTATAAGCCTTCTTCAAAATTAAAAAAAAACATAGGTATCGTTTAGTCCATACATGTTTTGATTACAGCAGCGAACCTTTTACAAGAAAAGCTTCTCGGCGAGATTCGTATGAATATGCGCAAGATCTTCAGAAATGCAGAGTTATTTTGCACGAGGTTTATTATTTAGTTAGATGAAATCTGATGTTAACTTTATCATCAATAGCAGCTTCAGCAAAACATCTAATAAAAGCTGAAGTTCTTCGAATTCCCTGTTAAAAATCGCTCCTATTAAGCCGAATACAAACTCAATATCCTTTATCTAACCAAATTCAAATGGCCACAGGAAAAGATAACTGGAACCACAATATTGTCTAATAACTTCCACACAATAACTATAAACGGTTAAAACGTAACGATAACGAGGAATAAAAAATAACGACGCTGTTGAACGTTATCGGTGGCCAAAAAACAAAAGATTTCCCGTTTTGTAATAAACTCTGTATATGAAGTTTCATAAAGGAAGTCTTTGTAAAAATGCTTGGAGCATTTAACCTACTGGAACCGCCTACCACCACTACCTATGTGTAAAAGTTTGCCAACGACCACATCGTTTCGCACGCACGCAATAAAACTGTCAAACACAAGCAAGGACTTAGCGCACACGTGGCGAGCAACCTTTAGGAAGGAGGAAGGAATGACAATTGCGTATCCGATTGGTAAAATGCTCTAAGTAAAAAAGCCATTGAAAATGATCGTCACGGTTGATCCCAAACAAGAGATTACTTATTTCTAAAAAAATAACAGCTTTTAATGCTCTATATTTTTCCCGGCATTTTCCTTTATGGAAAAAAGAAAATTTACACATGACGTTTATTCTTTGAAAGGGGATCAGACGAAAATAATGAATATCTGCTCAGTAATATAAAGGAATTTTCGATGAAGACTAATTGGTGATTATATGATAAGTCTGAATCTAGTAATTATAAGGATATATCTACCTAAAATAAGGAGTAGCTACCCTGAATATTAAATTACAGAGTCTCATAATTTCCTAATTATTTTACCTATTTAGCAATAATATCGAAAACCTGATGCGATTGATCATTAGTTTTTGAGTATTTAAGTAAGTTATGCCTTGTCTGCTACAACCACGACAGGAGAAATAACTGATGATTAACCACCTCCAAAAAAAGAAGCAGGACTGCACTAGTGCAAAATAGTTTACTACTGAGGGACCCATTAAGAAATTCTACAAGGACAAAACAAGTTCACATTAACCTAGAAGCTATTCCAGAAACTTATGCATAGCAATTGCATTTGGAAGCGAATAGTGAAGTTGGTTTTATCAGCAGGTATTAATATCAGATATATACTTTTGGCGTACTTCTGCTCTAACATAATATTTACGCATTATGATGAGTTACCTAAGAGTTCAAATTTTTCCATCCCACGCATTTTGCTTTGGAGCTCATCATAAAATGAAAATACTAAATTTAGCGTAATACTATAAAATATGAATAGCATACCTACCTATATAATTTATATTCCAGTAGCGACACAATTTCATTACTAATTTACTATAACTCATTTTAAATTACTCTCGCAATACAATATTCACTATATACAAACGAGTAAGTCTAAATACATACCTCGCGCGCCTGACACTAAATTAATAGCAACTTTATCATCTACGTGACAACTGAGTTTTTGTCACAAGCAATACATGCGTATTTAATATGAGAAAAATGAGACAAGTCATAGTATACGAGCTGTCAAGACAATAGGCCTCATAAAAGGCATATCAAGCTTATTTACTGTGCTTGAAAGAAACTGTCACTTAATTCTTACTTTGTAGTGTTTTATTACTGCTAAATATTTTACTATAACGACTGCCATGTCATACAAAACAAATATCACAGCAAGTGGGTATTAAGTTAAACCTTACTTGAAAGAAAACTAGGTACATTAATTTCATGATACCCACAAATAAACGCCTTAACACTTGCACTACCTATACTAAAACTACATTAGGGAAATGATTCCTTTATGAGCTTAAACCACCATCATTAAGCTTATGGATATAGCAAATATTACTTACCTTTATTTTCATATCAGGCAAAACCAACAGGTATCCCACTATAAGCACCAAGCACATGTAACACACACACGCACACAGTTACACAAAATCCCACAAAACGAGCAAACACATTAACGTTTTAGTTCGCAAACCGCTAAACGTTACCGTTTTATCCCGTTACCGAAAATATTCCACTAAATTTTCATGTCATTTTGATGTAATCACCTGATGCTGAGTATAATAATTACGGTGTAGACTGTAATGATGCTGAAAATACCTGAAAGTACCTGAAAATGTAGTAACAGGTTGGTAATGAGCCGACCGACGCATATTGTGTGTAATTCGGGGAGCGTCGCCCAAATTGTTACTCATTATTTTATATTTCCTATTATTTGTTTGAGGGGATACTTTTAGGTGGGTGTTGCGTATATTTTCGTGTTTATATCTACGTACTTAAGATATGAAATAAGTGGGGGAAGTTTAGCTGAAATATTGTTTGTTTTTGTTGTGTATACTTTGTATGGAAAACAATGCCTATTTTAAACACTTTTAATACTAAGCGCTAGTTTCACAGGTTCTAGATATCTACCTCATAGATAATGTCAAAGAAATTTTGCCTACTTTTCTATGGCACCATCTGTCGGATAGCTATCTAGAACTTTATCTGGAACCTATGAAACTGGCGGTGAATATTTTATACAACTATTTCAAAACATGTTCTCTCAAACCCCTTCAGTAAACTGCCTTTCTTCAATAACATAACAAGGGACCTATCAGAACTGGCATGAAGATACAAATCCCTATTGGTTATCGGGAATCAAGTCCATTATGACGTCAGACAAAAGATCGCTTTATGGCCCGGTTGGGCCTTCCCGGGATTTGTGAAGCCTGACAAAGGGCCTGTGTACACCAGCTCGAGGACCGAAGGTTGTGTGCGAAGGTCCTTGCGCCATTGTCAGACTGTTTGATGAGGCCAAATTTTCGAGGTTGCTGGAATTATACTTAAATAGATATAAGGTTCCAAGATATAGGTCAGCAAATAGTTTCGTTAGTCACTTTTAGACATGGCAACTACAGACTTTTTTATAAGAACAGTCTCAGAAGTTTTCAACAGATACAGAAAAGATAATAAAACATGCAGGAATAACAAGGAATGTTTGTAAAACTTGCCACCGCAGTACATTTCACCTGTAAAGTTTTGTTCGGAGTTATATTACAAGTGAGCCCGCCCGACCACTCGGCTTTACATCTTAGAAATAACTCTACAATACTTCTCGCGAGATTTTATGTCTCACATTTGAAGTGGCGTTTTTAACAAAACTTCGCACAGTTTGTTTTATGCTTTTTAATATATTTGAAAACAGAAACTTGTGCTTGAGACGCGATGATAAAGAGTGTCATTTGTTTCAAATGTTGCAGGTTGTTTCATAAAAAACATCTTTGCAGAAAATAAAACTAGATTCTGTCTTGCGGCATCACTCATATTTTTTCTGAGCGCATTTATAACATATTAATTCTTAATTCATAATGTTTCAGAGATTATGCCAGTTGGACAAAAGTGCAAGCGTAAGTATGTGTACATAGGTAGGCCCAATGTCAGCAATATTTTATTCGACAGAGGAAGAAGAAGCTCTGTTCCTTGCAATAAAAATAAAATCAAATCCACACTCAAATTAATGACCATATTATAAAAATTAAACTCGAGAACTACCAAAACAAAGAGGGTGACTTATTGATTTTATTTAAACTACATGATGCCACAATTGCCCCTTTCACCCGAATTAATTCGGCGACTGAATCAGTGGGTACTAATTTTGCGTGCAAACATATGCGGAGATGCGGAATGCAATAAACATTTTAGTGGTTTCAGTACTAGCAGCCACAATAAACTTTAGTGCGCTTTTTATTTATTTATGATGATTGCAGTCCAGACCACGATGATGTATGTTTTTCAATTGCTATGCTATCTCTTCAATTTTATATCTTTTTAACCGAACTTATTTGTATACAACCTGGGCTACGTGAATAATAGAAAAAGACATTTATAAGTCCAGAGCCTGATCTATAAACTAATCGGCCTGTCATCTATTTTGGCGTAAATAAAAATCAATCACACAAACTTTCACAATCGTATAAAATTTTCGAAGAAACGTTCAAACTTAAGAACAAGAAAGGCAGCACACAAGCCAGGCATATTAAATAAAAATACGAACAAACTTCATGAAAAAAGAGCTGAAGTTTAATAAGCCTAAGACTTAAAGCCTTGCTAAAACTTCCAGCCGACCTTATCCAAATTGGCAAAGAAAGTCAAATGGAACGGCCTGAGGTCTGAGACAAAAGAATAAGGTCGTTCAGAACCACAGGGAGGCCGGACATTTACATATACGGAATAATTTACATACACACTCTGTGGTCTATTCGCAATGACTAGTGTGAGGTCCTTCTGAATTTTGCTCTTCATTTTACTGTTTCAAACACGTCAGTAAGAATATTTCTCGAGGTGGTTCATATTTTCTTGGTTGTGTGCCGTAAATTAGGCAACGAGTACTTTTGTATAAAATGTGATCTAATTTAAAAGTCAGTTCCAGGCATAGAGCGAATTGGCACACAAAGGGCTCCCGAAGGAACACGGTGGGTTTTAGTCAGTAAAAGTGTGACACTCCCTCACGCTGTCACCCACAGGAAGAGGGGTCCTCTGACAATTTCCCATAGATAAAAAAGGCATAGAGTGAATTGATAGGTATATCATACAACAGAAGACACACTTTGGAAGTCAATCCCATAACAGAACTCACGGCACAGATTTTTGTTTCGTGATGAAACCTTTACTTAACTTTACTTTTATCAGGTTTTACAAATAAAAAAGATCTTCTAGTAGTCTTACTACAAAACCTACACCACCGAAAGTCTCTATGCTGCAATTCAGACACTGTTCAAAACTACGACAAACTTCTGATCACTAGCACCACACACATACTCACACACACCCACACAAGCAAACATCCCGCTCGATGTAATCCGAGTCTCGATATCTAATAAAATGCGGACTCGTCCCATTTTTCGTCCAGACCGACATCATTATGTAAAAATTTTCGGACACAGCTGTAATCTGCTTAAATTTTTTCGCGAACGTATATTTTCAATTCCATGATGATTGGACTGTGATTCTGTTTTACGTACTGAATAAATGACTTTCAAATGAAGCGGGATGTGGATAATGTATATTCATATTTTTTCACAGAAGCAGACAATGTGTATCACTAATTTTACAAACACGTTTTCACTTTCAACTTATATACCTACCTGTCATGTCATTAGCGAATGAAACGGTATATTCCCGTTACGCTAAATAAAATTGGCTCATATGTAAACTCATAACAAACATGTATCTTAGATATCAAATCAAATCATATTTTTTTTATTTCAAATAGGCCTATAAAAGCTCTTATGAAACGTCAAGCTAGTTGCACGGTTCAAAGAAGTGGGTCTCATGGAGAAGAACTGGCAAGAAACTCCATGAATACTTTTTTAAAAACCACGTGTTCACAATAGTTTTCTTACATTACGTACAAGCATCTTTCATCTTTGCCTTGCTATATCTGCCTAGCTTGTTGACATTTGTGCTGCACCTGTAACACGGTACAGTAAGTTNAATACTTTTTTAAAAACCACGTGTTCACAATAGTTTTCTTACATTACGTACAAGCATCTTTCATCTTTGCCTTGCTATATCTGCCTAGCTTGTTGACATTTGTGCTGCACCTGTAACACGGTACAGTAAGTTGGCCTCTTACGGTATTCAATTTGGATACAAAATACTACAGCTCTCGTTAATACTAATACTAAGCAGCTCTGAAATCACTTACTAAAGAGCTTCTAGGTCTACCGTGGCTGCAGGCGATGCGAAAGAGTTACTGCGACCTTTACCGTGCTCCAGAAGAACAAACATGGTTTTTAGTCAGTAAAAGTCTGACACTCATCATGACCCTTCCCGCTCCGGGTGCAATCACCCGATGATTTGCCATCCCAAAAAAGGGAGCTTTTAGATACCTTGACTTCTACAAGGCTATCTGTTATCTCAACCATCCTTACTTTCTCCTCCCACCTACTGTGTGTGCCATCACTCACGAAACTGTACGCGGTCGGTTGCTAGACAAAGGTCGACTACAATCACAATCATATTTATCGATACCAGTATGTATGTAGGACGTAAATCGATACCAATTTGTGTTTTAATGTTTGTCGTACTGATTTTACATACTATAACCTGTGCTAGAACTATGTCATATCTTGTTCATGTCCGTTTCATCAGCATTCTGGGATTATTGCAAGTAACCTTAACCTTAGGTTTTTATAACATCACAAGATTATCATAAACGTGAAAATGAATGTCTAATCCATAATGGATGGATGCGTGGATGTTTGTTACCAATTTAAGAAAAGACTACAGAATGAAGTCTGATTAAACTTTACAGAAATGCAGCCATTAAAACATACAAAGGCTACTGTTGATCTTTTTGCGGGAAGAAGTTTCCTCGAGATGCGGCTAAATCCGCAGGATAGTGCCAGAGATAACTAGAATCAAATCTGCCACGTTATGCAGGAATGAGTAAAATAGACATTGGACTTTTTTGTCATTATGAAAGCATTTTCCTTTAACTGATCAAAGAATTCACCAGCACATACCAAACATGAAAATATACTCCCGTTTACAACAGCGCATAAGAACCGCCATATTGCCGAAAAAGAAGTCGCAATTTGGGCAAAAATCCGTAAAACCTAATGCATTTCCCGGGTATGCTGTACACGGCGGACTCGGCATCAATCATGGATGCCCGGCTGAATACTAAATACCCGGTAGGCATACCCGGTCGTACCTGGGCAAACAGGTGAGGTTTTATTGTTGAAGAATTGTACCGATTGGATATTGGTGATTGATAGGAAGATGCAGTGATGTTGAAGGTTCTTATGGAAAGAATAGCGAGGCCTCGCCTATCTAGGGGGATCGTGCTATTTCATTCAATTTTACTACTGAATTATTTATTTCTTTATTTTAGATCCGGGAATATGTTGCAGTTTTACATATACATGTACACACATACGTAATTAGTAAACTTCCGCACCTAAAGAAATAATGAATGATTACATAAGTATGTATACCTTAAATTTTGTCAAATAAGTACAACTTTGCAAAATAATTTAATAAAAATTAGGCTCATCTTTTAAATATCATATGCTACTTTCACCAGCAGTGTAACTCGCTTCTCGTGGGAACTACTCTGTGCACTTGGATAAAAAGTAACCTATAGCCTTTCTGGATAAATGGGCTATCTAACACTGAAAGAATTTTTCAAATCGCACAAGTAGTTCTTGGGATTTAAAGCGTTCATTTAAACAAACAAACTCTTCAGCTTTATAATAATAAAAGTATAGATGTAAATCAAAAAAGTATTAATAAATATCACAGGACATCCTGTTAGCTAAAGGTCAAAGGAAAACCGTCCGTTATAATTACGTAAGAGCTATATCCTAGTATTTTCCTTTTTATCAATTTTTGATAAGAACTAAGATGATTAGTTATTTTGGCATTTTTCCTGTGCCAAAATAAAATCCCCATAAGGACAATATGCGCGATGTCACGTATTCACATACGCCAAGGAGCTGTATGGTGTCCTTTCCCCGATACGCTTAAAGCATGCTGAGTGTGAGGCCATAAAACCAGCGATGTGTGAAATGACAAACTATTTTAACTTTTTTGAAGAAATAACTAAAAACTGCTTTTGAGAACCATTATCAGGATGTTTCCATTCACCACCAATGTATATCTTATGACGCAGTTTCGTTTTTAGTAATAAAGTATACAAAAAAGTTAATTTAATATTAAGTCGTAACATTCTTAGATTTCCATATAAAACATGGTTAATATACATATAAGCATAGGAAAGTCGTCGTCTTATTGTTTCCACATTTGTCCTTAGAAAATAAAGGAACACTACAACAATTTTAATGCAAGACAGTTTTAAAATAATGTTTTTATTGATGCTTACTTCTAAATACCAAATCTATTTTAGTAAACACAAATATTAAACGACTTTTCCTTTTATGCAAATAAAAATAAATTCAACTTTGAACTTAAGAAATATACTTTTTGTGACATAATACATGATAATTTATCTAACGTTTGTAAAACTAACAGGAAAACTCTTTAAAAATATTTATCCTTTTTGCTCAACTTGAAATACCGAGGATATAAAAGCAAAAAATAAAATTCTATATAAAGATCGTACTTGATTAAAAAGACGTCAATATAACAAAACGGTCATGGTACATTACTACCAATCTATCCGTATTCCTACTCGTACATCGCACTGGTTAGCACGACGCACGTCACGTTGATCATAAAAGTGTTTTTTTCAAAAGTGAAACACTTTTAATCATCTAGTAACTTTTACTCGAGTTTTATCGTTGGTTTAATGGCCCGACCTGCTGGCTCGCTCTGCTCTTTGGGCTCCAACCTGCAGTGTGTTGACAGAAGCTGGTCATGCTACTGGCTCCTAGAGGGACTATTGAATTTTATAGTATTTTAATTGTTATTGTTAAGTAGATAAAGTTTAAAATCCTGTGCTTTTTGGAAGTGTAACTAAAAGGTAGGTGTTGGTGTTTTTTTCTTAAATTATATTTTTCTTTTAGTTTTTTTTATGTTATTTAAAAACGTTATCACTAACAGTACATCGTTATAAATGACCTTGAACATTATTGGTAGAATTTTAATAGCCCTATGCGATCTTTAAGTTTGCTATTAAATTCGTGGGTACGAGCACCTATAATACAAACCATAGAAAAATCCTCTAGTTAAATAAGGACCTTATGCCTGTGCCTACAAGCGTCGTATTATATTGTTAACATAAATATTATAATTTTATTGCGAATCAAAACAACCACGTTCTGGTGACCGTGGCCGTCGTAGTGTTACCTTGACCTCCCAGGCTAAACTATGAGCAAACATAAACAAACAAAGAAAAACAATTTCAAAATTTTTCTTTTTCCAAAGTATTTTTTTAACTAGTATTCAATAATAATTAGGTAACGTAGTCATTTATATAAGAAATTCTTTCATATAATTTTGATTAAATCAATCAAATAAAACTTAATTATAAAAACGTAATTGCAGTCCAGTCACAATAACCCAATTATATTCTACTCTATATCTATACAAGTTACATCACTATCATTATTGTAAGTGACATAACATCACTAGACAGCTTTGTTGTCTAAGTAACTGAACTTTAAGTTGTGGTTAAGTAAGACAGACTCATGTTCCACTTAACACTTAACTATCACAATTGCACAAAAGTAACTGGGTGATTACTCATCACGTTACAAATCAGTTGCATGATATAGAAGAAACTAATCAATCTAGAAATAGTTATAGTGTCATTTGTGTCTCACCCATATCCCATGGGTGACCATCTTATGATAACGAGTTCTTCCGTGTTTTGGACGGCACGATAAATTGGTGGGTCCCGGCTGTCATTTGACCATCTTTGGCAATCGTCACGTCGTAGTCAGAAGCCAAAAAGTCTGACAACCAGTATTACCAATGGGTATCGGCAGTCGCTCCATGTAAAACACTAGTTCTCAACTGCATTCGGTTAGACTGGAAGCCGACCCCAAAATAGTTGGGAAAAGGCTAGGCAGTTATGACTCTCCCATATCCACGCGGGTGTGGACGTAACTATCAATAGCAACCTTAGTTACAGACTACTGATTACAGCTACATATAACAATTTCAAATGTTACTGATGGATGACCATTTAAAAAAAATGGTAGTTAAAATATTCACTTTTTTTCTCTAGACCTCAAAACTGTAGTCGTTATCCAATTGTTGCAAACATTTCATATTCATATATCATTATTTGTCAGTCTGTCCTAGTAGCGAAAAAATCAAAGTCCTTTTAGCCGTTAATCGACTGAGATGCTTGTCACTGTGTACCTACTCTTAATCAGAACGTACAGGACGTTGGCGTTGTTCTATTCGAACACGGATGAAGCCGAGGGTGAAATCTAGAACAGCTACAAAGAAACATATTTTGCGCGCTATATTGACCTTTACCTTTGTTTTTTTTATCATATCAAATCCTTCATATTCAATGATTACACAGCCTTGATTTTGCAACAAACATATAAAAACAAACACAAATATCAAACCAATGAACGAAAAATCTAATAAAAGTAGGTATCTAACCAAATTAAGATATCAGTTCTATCTAATAATTTTCAATAACATAATTTTACCCACACGGAAATAACTCAAACAAAAATATGTGGCTATATATATAATATTTTTTTGTTCTGACCTTACTCTTATATTATGATAATATAATTAATAATATAATACATAGTTAGAACCTTCTGTGGTCTAATTAAACTAAGACAAGATAAAGGTCACTGCACCATATGTTTGTAATAAAGGTAAGCTTTAATTTTTAGAAAGTCTTACTACTAAATAAAGGTTGCATAGACCAATGCACTTAATATACATATTTAGAGAATAAAGGCCCATTTACACATTGTGATTTCATTGCCCGTTGCTTGCCATTTTATTGCACGAATATTTGACAGGCGACCATTTAACTATTGCACGATTACGTTTACACAGTGCAAGTAGCATCTTGTTGCAATAAAATGGCAGGCAACGGGCAATGAATTCGCAATGTCTAAACGGGAATTAAGTCCGTACAATTCGGACCCTTCACCTTTCGAAAAATTTAAGGCAGATTTTACTTTTGGTTTTGTATTCTTCTATTTTTGTCTATAAAACAGACAACGCGAGTTATTTAATTTTCTTATCATGTTTTCCGGCATTATAAAATCTTATTACCTAGTCGCACGTCCAAAGTTCAATGTACCGGAAAATCTACGAATATTATGTACTAGCTGTGTTCTCGCAGTTTCACCGGCGTCCCTTGAGAACTCCTTCGTGTATCCGGATAAAATATATCCTATGTTACTCGCGGACAGTGTAGCTTCCTAAAAGTGAAAGAATTTTTCAAATCGGTTCAGTAGTTCCGTAGCATTTAGGGCACAAACGGAGGTAAAAATGTTTCCTCTTAATTATATTAGTATTATACTAGTAGTATTCGAAGGTGACCTCAACGCGAACAAAAAAAAATACCTATTTGTATTCAGACGGCTATCTTGTTGACAGAATATAAAAAAAATATTACACAAAGGAATCAAGGAAAACTTATAAAAATATTAGGGGAAGGTGGTTACCCTTCGTACAGTTTTTAGATATTTTTTTTTTGCGTCATGATTAAT
>NWSH02000535.1:1473954-1495219 GCA_002382865.2 Heliothis virescens
ATATCGGGTTGGAAAATCCTCATGGAGAATGGTACGGAACCCTTCGTTGCGCGAGTCCAACTCGCATTTAGCCGGTTTTTTATATTTCTGCACCATGATTCTGCAATAAAAAGTAATATTAAGGTTGACTTAATAAAAATATTTCATTTTGTTAGAACAAGAATACTTTAAAAGACACGATGATCTTAAAGGTAATACTATATAATATTTTAATTTCATAAAAATTGAATTTTAATATACTGGTAGTTGATAAAATCTAAAGGGGAGCATTCGTACGCGTACGAATGTGCCCCCTGTTTGGGTGTCCGAATGCACCCCATACCTTTGCACAAAATTTAAATAAAGCTTTACACAAAATCCAATTTGCTTTTATAAATATAACAATTAAAGCTCAAAATAAACAATGTTAACATTAATTAAGCATCACCATTTTATCAAAAACATAACAATGCTACTTACAATAACGAACGAAGTTTACGTAAAAATTTTACTCACCGACCGCGAAAATACGTTACATCTTGTCACCTCATGCACCGTAGTACGACTGGCGTGTCAATCCGCTAGCAACATGGCAGCCGATATGTCTATGCACACAGGCAAAGGCGTGTTTGTGCGCCGTTTAGTATTTCTGATAAACTGAATGTATGAATGTGCCCCACGTACGAAGGGTGACCACTTTCCCCTACTAAGACCTCCAAATCTTATCATGGAACATTATGACCATAAACAGTCGAAAATCCTGTTCCTTATAACTAACTGCAGGAAAATGGTCCTTTGTCGAATTTAACTTAAGTCGCGTTCTAAGAAAAATAATTGGATCCTGGAAAATTGCGTTTCAACAAAATGATCGATACTTAGAACTATTTCAAAAAACTTAATAATTTCGTCTGATATTATAATCACATAACCCGATGGAACGGCAGTCCGACACGACCGGAGAGAGATCAGTCGCAGGACCGACATTAACGTGCTCTCCGATGCACGGGTGTACCGTACCACTCAACTTCTAAACTCAGAGCTGCTCTGGGAAATTTTCTTACAACCGAGAAAGCGACTTGGGCCAACCCGGGAATTGAACCCAAGACCCTGTACATAGCAGTCGTGCCGATATACCAACGAAGCATAACATAACATGACAAACAAAAGCATAACCCAACTTTGCTAAAAAAATCACTAAAACTTGCTCCTAACTACAACCCTTTAAACTTAACCAACCAAACCAAGAACTTAAATCATAATTAAAAACTGTAACATAAACTGTAAACTGAAATTAATCAGAAGTTGGTTGCGATCAAACTCTTTGATTGAATGTAATGTATATTTAACTTGATTCCGGGCCCGAATTAGACAAACTTAATCAAGGGAAAGTTATACTCGGGAAATATGTACTCTTTGATAAATATGGTTTAGTGCTTCGTAGTAGATTAAGTTTGCAATGTTTGTTAATACAGATCTCGTGTACGATTTTGAGATTTGTCTAAGGGTGATATCTGACTGGTGTGCAGCACTGTGTTGCCCAAAAATGTTTCTTCTTTTCTACTCGCTTTGCGTGCAAACATTTATAAACACATAGTAGTGGACTCGCATCGACGTTTGGTGTCTTTGATAAGCACATACGGAGAGCCGGACACAATGAGAATCCTACCATACCATACATCTTCATACATGGTAGGGCCCGTAAAGCCGACGTCCCCGAAGATCACTTAGTAGCAGTCGTTTCAATTCCACGTTGGAGGCCGTCAGGCGGATTTGAGAAAACTAACACTAGGGCTTGTTAGGTGATCAAAACAGCAGGTCACTCGATAATAAGAAGTGGACAACGCTTACTTTTGCTATTAATTTCTAACAGTCTCTTCTAGCCACACCTCAGAGTCAAAACGCAGTAACTCAGGCCGGTCCACACTTTACGTAAACGAGTAAACGGTGGGCGCATAACAAGCGGCAATTAATCGCCTCGTGCGATATGTCGAGCGTGGCCACCGATAACGTACGCAGATGCGACACTAGTTTGAAACGTGACCTAAAGATCGTTTTAAAGGCTTATTCGTTTAGCTTGTAAGCCAATTCGAGTCCTAATTGTTTAGTTAGATATAATTTCTTATTATATAGTGTGTAATCTTGTCAGTGAGTAGGCGTGGTTATCTACACTAATATTATAAAGCCAAAGAGTTCGTTTGTTTGTTTGAACGCGCTAATCTCAGGAACTAGTGGTCCGATTTGAAAAATTATTTCAGTGTTAGATAGTCCATTTATCGAGGAATATCTATAGGCTTTATCCGGGTGCGCCGAGTAGTTCCCATGGGACTATTGACATGGGATGGGTTATTGTATATGATGTAACGAAGTTGTGGATTAACATAATTTACAAGCGGAAAAAATAGACTTAATTCGTCTGGCATTATAATAAACCTGTTTAGAATCTGAGCACATACCATATAATACTTAAATACAGACCAACACACACTAAACCATTTTGCTACCCAAACATTTTAACTGTACACAAAATGATCTTTTCAAAAAGGTACAATATGAGTCACACCAATCTAACAACGCAATAGACAGTCGTATCTGCAAGCTGCCTAGTCTAGTGGCCTCGTGTCAGTGTCACCCAATTGGATCAGATCGGAGCCCAAACCTGTTGTTTGATCGTAATATTGATATTATGCAAATATTATCAGTAGCACCGAGTACATTCAATGCCAAAACCGCGGTGATCGATCGGTGGGTAATGCTATCTATAGGTACTAATATTGTAAAGCTGAAGTTTGTTTGTTTGCTTGAACGCGCTAATCTCAGGAATTACTGGAGCGATTTGAAAAATTCTTTCAACATTTTATAGCGAAATGATGATAAAAAATGTTGGTATGGTCATTTAAGATGATTGGGCTAACCCTGGGTATTTTACGATGACAGGTATTCTTGATAGATTTTGAGCCTTTATAAATGACTATTGCTACATTATTTTTCGACTGAAGCCGACTTGGAACATTGTAGCATACTAGCTTTTCGTTAATCCAATGAATTTTACTTTCTAATGGAGACGCTATATCAATATTTTATGGCAATTAATTTTTATACAAATAAGTAATCTGAACGTCGAATCATAATTAATGCGATCGTATATTTTTGTTTTCAATTAAGGATTAATATTTGGTGTTAATGTGACTCAATTAAAATATATTACATTAATTAATCTTCCGAGTAAAAGTGGAACAATAAAACTTTTAGTCGAAAGTGGTTTCACTAATATGGATAAATTGTAATATCTAAATACAAATCTAAACATGAACAAAAACGTTTTGCATTTTGAAGATGGAGTCGAAAAAGTAGTATAACCTTCACGAAAGAGATATTTTTATACAGATATACCTATTTCTTTATAATTTTCGCATATGAAAATATGGGACGAAAAACGTTAATTTTGGCTTGTGCAGCCAAAAAATATAATTAGAAAAGCACTTGAAAAGACTTTCTACATTTAATTATCGTAATCCAAAGTTGAATAATTTTATCTGGATGACAAAACTACACGACGCTACTGTAACAACACTACCTGCCAAAACTGATATCAATTCAGCAAGCCCTCACCTTTACTGCCAATATTCCAAAATAGACCATAATATCCTGACCATAAAATCCAAATCAACTTGAGCACTTCATCCCACACTGACAAAAGCCACCATCCAACGCTTTATCACTAATTAGGTCATACCTGGTTAGCTTACCATATTATCCCCTAATAACGATAATGTATGGGATCAATCTAGCTACTTCCCTACTGTTTTAGGTGTGATCTATGTGTCAGTCTGAACAGATGCAGCTGAATACCAGTATAGTACATAAAGCGATTGCCTCACCTCCTCAGTCCAGTTACCTGGGCAACCCTAAGTACCAGCATCTTACAAGAAGAGATTGCTTACCTGAACTCTTCATTCCAGTAACCTGGGCCACACAATTCCCTATAGTAAAACGGTTGGCCTACTTTCTGGCTTCTAACTACTTGTAATGGCTGCCAAAGATGTTCAAATGACGGGAACACTAAGTTCCGAAACACGAAAGAACTCGTCATGTCCAGATGGACCCCCATCCAATCCCCGCCAAGCATTGCTTAACCTAATGGCCGATGGACCCATGGGTAATCAATGTTTTTAAACTTTCGCGACTTGTACACATCTTTTAGATAACCAACGGGTCTTACTCGCAATGAAATTGTAAAGAGGTATCTAAAAGATGTGGATCCATGGGTGCTTAGCCACGAGCTCCCAGGTTCATATGACGTGTATATTAATATTAAGTAGAGGTCAAGAGCGAGATATCAAAGTAACCTGAGGCCGCGCAACTTTCCCAAATCCATATCAATTAGTAAGTCAACGAGTTTTTTGAAATTTATTATGTACAGACATCAAGTTACCACAATTTGTCAAATTTCTGCAATCGATTTTCCACCTTATCACAATGGAGGTAGGTTAATGTTTTACTGGTAAAATTTGACAGATTCCTTTATGTTGACCTGCTGTCGTCTGTACACCGCTTTATTGTCACGAGACCACACTTTGCACCTTAAATTACTGTATACTAGCTTTTGCTCCGGTTTTATTCGTGATTTTTTGGTATTAGCAGGTTTTACGGTGATTTGTCACGGTTCGATAATTTTCAGTGGTATTTACTGTAGCTAGGTACTTAAAACCATCGTCATTTGTTTTTGTAATTTAAAATCGATAAACTTTTTGCTCGATTTTAGACTACCGTTCTAGGAACAAAGTAGAACGCATTGTTTTAAGAGACATCAATTATTCTTTGACTAGGTACTTCATTATTACAACAGTTAAATATAGTAAAATGAAAGTTATCCATGTCCTTCCCACCTTTTCAGTCCACCTGCAGACCAAATATATTCGTATGAACATTCATATTTTAATATACTTTGCCCATGATACCCGGATAAAAATAAGTAGCCGTCATGTACCTAAGCGGGCAAGTATAACAAACAAATTACTTTTGCATCTATTATATTATAATGCTAGCTTCTGCCAGCAACTTCGTTCGCGGATCATGTCGCTTATGCCAGCGACAACGGGTCGTCATAATCAAAGATCTTTCCCTTCACTACTCTGCTCTTATTAATTTTAGCGTGATGAAAGTATACTATAACCATCTCAAGAGTTTGAATAATAATTGTACCCAGTTTCGTTAAAATCCGACGAGCAGTTTTTGTTTCTATAACGGTTATACAGACAGACAGGCAGACAGACAAAAATTCTACTGATTGCATTTTTGGCATCACTATCGATCTGTAATCAGCCCCTGATAGTTATTTTTAAAATATATTTTACTAGCTTTCCGCCCGCGGCTTCGCCCGCGTGGAATTCGGTTCGACACACAGCGCCATCTACAATCCATCCATCAAGCAAACAATATTTTTGTTTTCCCTCGGGAATATCTATTTTTTTCGGGATAAAAAGTACCCTATTATTTAATCCGGACTTCTAACTTTACGTCTGCAAAATTTCAAAGCAATCGGTTCAGTAGTTACGGCGTGAAAGCGGAACAAACAAACAAACAAACTCACTTTCCGATTTATAATATTAGTAAGGATGTACAGAATTGACCTCTACAGATTTATTATAAGTATAGATATAGAAGATTGACCAAATAAATAATTAGTTGCCAACACTAGCCACTAAGTATTTAGTAAAAGTCAAAAAACAACAAAATTAGTCAAAATCCAGTTGGAGGTCGCGACTCACTGCACACTGACTCTATAATTAATATCATTGATTAGAACAGTGTTGTTCCGTCATCGATAGGTACTGGTTTTAGTTCAAATAATCTTGTGTTCCGGTTTAGAATTTAGAGTCAAATATTTCATTAAATACGTGTATTTTTGCCACATATAAATCGTGGTTGTCATCGTAGTTTTAGAAATTAAATTCTTTGAGTGACTCATCAGAATCTTTAAAGAGTTAGTTTACATCTATACTATTATACCGCACAGTCTCCACAACTACTGCATATTTATTTGAAAAATCCTTTGACTGTTGGGAAGCTACACTATCCCCGAGAGACATGGGCTGTATTTTACCCAGATACGGAAAGAAGTTCCACCAGGTCGTGAGTGCAACCGTGAAAAAAAGTTCTCTCTCATAATATCCCCTACGTGTTGTAATGTAATCATAACCAACATTAATCCGCTACATTCCTCAGTGGGTCTCCATAACACAGTGTCATGGCCACTCGCTGCTAATGAAGTCCAACTCTTCGCAGTCAGCTCGTCAGCTGTTCTGGGAATACCACTACTATTGTTGATACTACAGCTATTCGAAATAAACGGGAGTAAGTTGTGAGAAGTTCGCAATTGGTTGACGGAGACTGTATTTTGTAAACATCTAATTTAACCCTCGTTTCTTCTATTATTACAAAGAAAAAACGTATCACATTGCTTTTTTTCAATAGCTCAATTTTGTCTTCTTTACAAAGATACGCAACTTTGGCAGTCGGAAGCCAGAAAGAGTGACAACCAGTCTAACCAAAAAGTATCGGGTTACCCAGGTCACTGGGTTGTGGAGGTCAGATAGGCCGTCGTTCTATGTAAATACTGGTTGTACACACTCAGCTGCATACGTTTAGACTGGAAACCAAACCCAATATAATTGTGAAAAGACTAGGCAGATGATGATGACAAAGAAACGCACTTTTAATTAGCCTTTGCAACAAATGGTACGTAGCATCCTTGTGCATATAATGATGAACAAGATAATCTACCCTTTGTGCAGCGATCGACAGCCCTGTCCACTAATTAGTTCCCAACTCCGTAGCTATTGGAAAAAGTTGGGATTTTAAACCTCTTTTAGTACAAAAAAAGAATCACCAGTAATCCCTTGCAACTCCCGAATTAATGGCGGAGTTCAATTCGGGGTCGATCTCCTTTGAGTGATTAGGAACGTCTCGTCTGCGGTGGATTTGGTATATTAAGCTTTAAGTTAATCATTAAGTTCGTTTAGGTAAGGTTAAATCTATTTACATGTTCGTCTTGATCTTTATCTCACAAACATTGAATCCACAGACGTTTTAATAGCCAGACAAATATAAAAATACTTTTCCAAATTGACTTTCACTTATCAAACAATGTTTAATCAAAGATTGTTTCCATATCGATTCATCCCAGCTCTTTTGCCGTTTCTAAAAGAGCACTGATATAACTATTAATTACTCTTCTCATAAAATGATAACGAATCAAGTTTTTCACTTTTAATCATTTTAATTCCCGTTTATTATCACTAGAATAAATATAACTCGTACAAATGTCGGTGAATGGCCCGTTAGCGAAAATTGACGGAGGTTATAGAAAGTCAATATCTGTCAGATAGCTATCTAGAACTTTGTCTGGAACCTATAGAAGGGGCCCTAAATATCATTATGATAGAATAACCTAATAGCCCTCTTCATATCTAGCTCTATGTTTAACAATATCGATGTGATTTATTTAATTACCATAGTTTTGTTAATTCTACAGTCTCCAAGGGAATGTTATTTGAGTCAACGTGCAATGATTGAATGATGAGGTGTTATTTTCAGTAACTGACAGACAGGAGCTATATCTGATCCTATAAATTTTACTTATATCCACAATAGTTGCCAATTACAAACACAAAGTTAGTTATAATGTAAAACCATTTTCGATATTTGGAAAAACGCCTGCGATAGAATCGACTTTGTCAAAAAAACGTTCGTGTGTAAATAATTCTCGCATCATTTGAGTAGGCGCTATGGTTCAATTACTTTTATTTTCTATTAATGTAAATAAAATGTAGGACAATAATTATGAACGTAATTACGAACAAATGAATAAGTAAATTCGAAGTTGTAATAGACATGAGGAATTCTTATAATCGACTTCCGAGAACCGAAATGGACAATCAAATAC
Source organism: Heliothis virescens (assembly GCA_002382865.2). NCBI lineage: Eukaryota > Metazoa > Arthropoda > Insecta > Lepidoptera > Noctuidae > Heliothis > Heliothis virescens. The sequence goes on from NWSH02000535.1 coordinate 1,481,879, forward strand.
CTTTGTTCCAAGATTTCTACTTCGAGTCTCATTCATTCACTCGTTCATTAATTTGGCCGAAACCGTTTAACCGTTACATTGTTCTGAAATGAATGACTTTTGTCACAAAAGGATACTTTAAAGCTTAGCTTTAGAATTCATATGACCTTATTGTTATTCTCATATTATTAAATGAAACAAATTACTAACTGCCAACATCTTTTCTTTTCCAGATGGTGACAAAACTCACTCTCCTACTAGTACTCGCTCAGTTCCACCGAGCGATCAACAGTCCTCTTCGTCAGTACAGAGAACTGAAACAAGGCCAGGGGATACCCATGGTACTCCCACAGCACCAGGAGATACTACCGATACCCCACATGGTCGTCCACACGCCCACCAGAGAGAAGAAAAGCCCCAATATCATTTCAATACCGATCCAACAGATCTTAGTTCCAAAATTTCACATAATACCATTTCATCACAGCCCGCCACAGTCTAACATTCACCACAGCGCAGTTCACACGAACGTCAAACATATAATCACGCATGACAATGTTAAGATACCGATCATCTCCCAGACTGTGTCACATAGTGGTACAAACATCACGCATCCCACTTCAGCGTCAGTCATACCGATTTTAGTACCACTACATCATAACCTGGTGCCGATACAGGATTTGTCTGTGATACCCTTACAGAAGAATGTACATAAGTTGGATCAGAAGGTAGAGCACTATACCGTGATGGAGAAGAAGGATGATAATGACAATGAAGAAGTGAACAGGTTCAGGACGTTTTACGGAGGATACGGTGCGGGGCTGTTGTCCGGAGGCCAGGGCGCGGGCCACGGGTTTCATATATTTGGGTAGCAGATTAAGTTAGTCCATAATTAGTAATCACCCATTAATCGTTTATTAAATTATTTATTAAAACGGTGTCGTTATTTATTCCCTGCTTATTTCTGAGATTGTTTGCGAGCTCATTGGAGATCGCTCGCCGACCCTCGTCTCATCCCGCGCATGTTGTTACAGACGCCTGAAGGATTATAATATCGATGGGGTGGACTAAGTTCTTAAAACATTCCTGCTGGTATTTATATTGTAATATCTGGGATATAATGAAATTCCTAGTCAACATCTTTTCTCTCGTAGAGGTCGGTTAAGGCATTCAGAAACGGCATTTAATTTTAACCTGGATTAGTAGGGAACTTAGCTGAATGTAGGTATATTTTCGTAGATTGATTTAAGAACGCCTGAACAATTTATCTTAGCAACATATACAACACTGCACAAAAACGATGAATATTTAAGGCTAAATCTATCATGGTCTCTAATGACCGTGGGCATAGGAAGAAAAAGGCGCATAAAACGTTAACAAACGAATACTCAATTAGCAGCTACGCCCCTGAAACGTAACAGCCGTTCCAACGGGAAAACGAATTAACTGAATTATAAAACTAAAAACAAAAGAATTGCATTAAAAGAGACGTCAAAATGTCCGCAATTTTTACCTGAATTCACGTGCATGGATGTGTAGTAATAAAATTATGACGTTTCCAAATATTTGGCTGGTGGAAGCGCACGGGTGCGCCGCGATGGCCCGCAGTGTACTTGTATCTACAGTGTCACTACGCAAATACGTGCAAAAGATCCATTTAAACTTTGTTTAAATCTTTTTAAAATTACAGACTACCTACTAAATAAATCAGTAGATTGAAATATGATAAACACTAAAGTGCGCATGCACAATCTTAGCTTCTAATTTCAGAGACACTTCTTATCGAGTGAGCGGCAGATTTAATTACGTTACGAGCCCTGGTCTCAGAGTTTTCTCAAATTCGCCAAATACGGCCTCTGAAGTGGAATTTCAGAGAAACTAAGATATTTGATAAGGACTACATCAAGCTAATATTCTGCATTTACTGTGCGATGGCAAGTAATTGTAACAAATTGTAGCAATGTTTTATTTTGTTCGTTTCATCTGGAACGCGTTCGTACCAGATGTGTTCCCGACAGATATTCCTTTAATTTTATTGATGATGCCCCACTTCAGGCTGCTCTTTGTTGCTGGCTTAAGAATTCATTGGTTGATTGTTTATTGAATGGAGAACGTTATTATTAAAATGTGAAGGCTTTACGAAGAGATCGATTTTTTTACTCTTTCCACCATCTTGTTATTGTTTCTTCACGTTGAATACTACGACTCTATAAAATGAGTCTAGTAAAAGCGGGCGAGCAACGAAAATGAGATTTGCCAGTATTTTGAATATTTAACATAGGTAGATGTAAAATCGAACGAATTGAGCAGGCTGCACAGATGATATGAAGATAGGTGGTACCGTGGTACCCTTAAGTATAAAGTAGTCTAGTTTAAAATATTCTGAGAGTTAGAGTAGCCTTCCTTGGGCACAACCAGGTTGTCATCACAAAAACCACATAATTTGTATTGAAAGGACACATTTGCGTATTGCAGTATCGTTGTGAGTTGCGGTTTCCGCTTCCGCTGTCCTGTTTGATTTCCAGCTCGTGCAAAAATTATATTATTGTGGCTTCGTACCCTTCATGGTATTAAATGATTAATTACAAGGCCTGTTTTTGACAAGGCATCTAATTGATTGGAAAACGAAGTATTTAGATACTTACTAAGCCTAAGTAAGTCGTTTCCTCTTAAAATAAATTGCAATATGGGCTTAGCTCTAGGATAAGGAAGAGCTCGTGGCTAAGTGAAAGCCACGCGGATCAATCGATCATAAGGTTAAGCTACACTTGGCCCGGTCGATCCGTGGATGGGTGACCATCTTGTTATGACGAGTTCTTCTGTGTTTCGGAAGGCACGATAAATGGGTGGATCCCGGCTGTCAATAGACCATCTTTGGAAGTCGTTACGGTTAGTCAGAAGCCAGAAAGTCTGACAACTAGTCTTGCCGATGGGTATCGGTTTGTCCAGGTAACTGGGTTGTGGAGGCCAGACAGGCAGTCGCACTATGTAAAACATTGGTTCTCAGCTGCATCTGGTTAGACTGGAAGCCGATCCCAACCAGGTGAAAAGGCTAGGCAGTTTAACGACTTCGATAAAAAAATATATAAAACTAGCTTTCCGCCCGCGGCTTCGCCCACGTGTAATTCGGTTATATATAGCGTTTTTTAATAATCTCGACAGGGCTTTTTCTTCCACAGGCTGAAATCTTGTTACAACTGGAATTAAATATACCCTGTGTTACTCAGGGATGATGTAGCTTTCTAATGGTGAATGTTTGAAATCGATTCAGTAGTTTCGGAGTTTATCGATTACATGTGTAAACAAACAAACATATAAAAAAATAGATTGTTCCTCTTTATAATGTTAGTATACATACAAATCTATATAGAAAAAGTAAAGCGAGACAAAATCATCGTCTCAAAAGAAAAAAAAAACAGGATTTATAGGACGAAGAGGCCTTACAGGACAGAAACGGTATTCGTCCCGCGCATTCCTCTAATGGTGGAACGGAAGGGAGTGTCAGACTTTTACTGACTAAAACCCACCTCGTTCCTTCAGTTGCCCTTTGCGTTCCGGGGCCACGGTATCTCGTTAGAACTTTCCCGCAGCCCCGGCTCAGTTTATCCCGTTTCCCCCCCTTGGGGGTTGACATTTCAAAAATCCCTTCTTAGTGCTCACTTATGTTACTAAAGGAACCTCTGTTCAAAATCTCAGACTCCTATACCGAGCGGTTTCGGCTGTGCGTTAATAAATCAGTCACCCAATCGCACCCCCTAAATCACGATTGGAGGGTAGTTTGAAAAAACTTATAATGTCAAACATATTTACTTGCCTATGTACGTGTTCATGCCAAGTTTCAAGTTTATAAACCCAAGGAATAAGATTTTTCATAGAAACGTTTTTACCCCTTTTCCCCCCCTTGGGGGTTGAATTTCCAAAAATCCTTTCTTAGTGCTCCCCTACATATCCCAAGGAACCTACATTCCAAATTTCAGCTGTCTACGACCAGTAGTTTCGACTGTGCGTTGTCTGTCAGTCAGTCACTCAGTAACGGAAGAGTTTTATATATATAGATTATAATAGATAAACAAAAGAACTTTCTTTTGGTACCAAAAAACAATTGATTGTTTACATTCAGTTTTACGAGTCGGTGTAAGTACACACATACTTGGGAGCTAAACAATAGCGGCGCAGGTGCCTATCGGCAGCGTGCCAAACTTTCACTATGGCCCATTCTGGTCAGTTACCCAGTTTGGATATAAGTGACAACATATCCCACAGCTCGGTAACATTAGCAAATAATAGCTACGGTCAAAGGCCAAGCTCAAACCAATCCATTAATATAACAATCAATCCATAACACCTCTCAAATTAATTGAATATTCTTCGTCGGAATCTGGGCCGAAAATGTTTTTGTAAGTATTACAATTTTCGCTCTTTTTCGTGTAAATTAAAAAATGTGTATTCATTTGTTTCAATTCAACGAAGTGTCGAGATAAAACGTGGGAATGAATAATTTATTTTTACTAAATTTGTGGGTGGGCTAAGTTCGCGAACTCAGTGTACCGTTAGCAAATTAATTAGCTGACCTGTGTTATTTTTGAGTGTATTTGTAGATAGTGTCAAATGTATTTTATTTATTGGAGTTTATTAATTTTTATTGCTGGTGAAATGTGTGACGCAGCGATGATCTTTAAAACAAAATAAGTAATTGGGACAGGTATCGAATACGTTTATGCAAAATGCTTGTTATACTTTTAGTAATATTTTTGCAGCATTTACGGGAATCATTTGTTCGGCTAGGTACTGTTTTAATGTCACACTATATTGTGTAAGCCATTATATAAATAATGAATGTTAAGCATGTTTTGTCATTGTGATGTCGGATTGAAAACCGACCTAATTTCTAAAAAAAAAATTTAGTTCATGGTGACAGTGCATTAAATGCATTCAGCTCGTACTGATATATTATCGACTAGCCGTTTTCCCGCAGTTTCACTCACGTCCCATGGAAAATACTGCCCGTACCTACCCGAATACGATATAGCCTATAGGTAAGTATAGCTTGGGGATAATGTAGCTTCCCAACAGTGAAAGAATTCGAATCGGTTCAGCAGACCCAAAGCCTAATCGTTACAAACAAACAAATCTTGCCTCTTCATGTATTAGTACAGAAGAATATTTTTTTTATTTACTTATTCGTGTTTGCCATCCAAGGCCCATAGAAAATACTATGCATAAATATTATAACATTGAATTATATAATGATACATATTTTATATAAAAAACAACTAGACAAGCACTCTCCCAGGCAGGTCCCCCTGACATTCTGACATTCTTCTAGTGTGGGTTATATGAGGTTACATGAGGCTTGTACAGTCTATATTTATAAATTCCAATTCCAATAAAATAGTATGTAACTACTAACAGTTTTACACGTATATTTTTTATCAATGAGAATTCATCAGATGACCCCTCCCGCTGTAGGTGACAGCGTGAGGGAATGTCAGACTTTTACTGACTAAAACCTACCGTGTTCCTTCGGGAGCCCTTTGTGTGCCAGGGTCGCGGTAACTCGCGCCAACAACCCACAGCCTCGGCAGGCTACATGTCTTAACATCGAAACTATGACTGCATGTTTCTTTACACTCACATTTGCACCCACTGTGCCAAATGCTTACTTTTGTTAGGTAAGTACAGTTTGTCATTAAATGCTCATCAGAGGTAATATATAGTTTATCGGCCATTGACGTTTACTGAGGTAAGTATTTTGTAAACAAACTAATATCAGCCTACAAGAGTGTACTCATAGACTGCTTGACCCTCGATACTGAAATAAAGTTTCAAGTAAATAAGATAGGTATGAAGAACTAACGTCATTTTAAATTAAATAATTCATAATTGTTTACAATTGTGATGATTAGCCTCGCGTGGAATTGTGAATAATAAGGGAGATATCTCTATTACTTAAGTATTATGTTTATCTTCTTCTTTACATAATACTAGCCGTTTTCCCGCGGTTTCACTCGCATCCCGTGGGAATTACTGCCCGTACCCGGATAAAATATAGCCTATGTCACTCGTGAATAATGTAGCTTTCGAATGGTGAAAGAATTTTTAAAATCGGTCCAGTAGTTTTTGAGCCTATTCATTACAACCAAACAAACAAACAAACAAACAAAGTTTTCCTCTTTATAATATTAGTATAGAAAAACAACTTTCATTCCACAATTTGGACCGCTACTGATAAAGAGATTCAACAAGAAAATTCCTAACAGCACTCAACTATCGCGCCTGAGTTTGGTCAGGTATTATTGAAAACTGTATTTGATGTCTAATGAAACTGCATAAAGTCCCCGATAATATCTTCCTCGTAAAAAGTCATAGCAAATTGAATAAAAATGCATGCGAATGTGTATAATCATGGGTGGGAGTTGGCACGGCGCGCGGCGCTCGGGCAGGCTCGCCCATTGGCCCGAGATGTTATTGGGCATTAAGTATACATGCCAACACCTGCTGATACTCGGGAAATACTCAAATTCTCAACACTGCTTAAATATTCAAAAGTTAGAGAAAAAAAATATTTGTTTCCCTAAAGGCTCCGAAACTGATTTGAAAAAATCTGTCTCTGATGGGAAGCTACAGTATCCCCAGGTAGTATAGGCTAAATTTTATCCGAGTACGCCTAGAAGTTCCTCTGGGACACGGGTGAATTCGCGGATAAACAGCTAGTTGTCATTCTGGCCTGGTAATTTTTCATCCAATGACTTTTTTTTATATACCTATTCTATTAACTCTAGTTAAAAAGCTGTTATCGGTTAACAAAATAGTTACCATGCACTCGTCTGTATGTCCGATTACCGATGACAACTGATAGATAGTCTACGTACTAACTATAACATGCCGTTATCTGCAGACATCTATATCTCGTCTGAGGCTGCCAGACGAAGTGACGACGTGATTCAGACACGGGATCGTCTCGTGAATGTCTGTGGATAGGTGCATGGAAATCAGATGTTAGAAAATGGATTTCCAAATATATTTTTAGATCATTTGCGATAAGATTGAGATTTGTATAAGTCAGCATTATTACTGTATCGTAGAGGAATCCTACAAGACTCTTCTTAGTTTGTTCCATTTGGAAACTATTCATATATATAAAAAAATGTATAGTAAATAAACTATGATTGATGATAACTTAAATTAAGACTAAGTGCTCTTCTCAGTTACACACTCTAATGAACCCTAATATCGCTACAATTTAGTAATTATGCCTAAGTCATTACTCCCACCAGCATAATCATTACCACACCTTAAATTACCCAAAAACAGTCCATCAGAATACACAAGAACAGAAATTTTCCCCTAATACACCTCTTTGAGGAAAACTTTCATCCATTACTGAAAACAAAAAACAATTGGCATCAGGTACTTCAACCCTCGCGATTCGTTCAGTGGCTCTTAAGTTTTTCCGCGCGAGTGGAACCACTGGAACGCTCTATTAAGTGCTATTGCGCTGAACGGGAGTCGAAGGGTGAACAAGTAGGTCACTGTGATAGTCTGTATCGTAAGAAGTATTATTTCGTAAGTAATAGTTATTATCCTAGTATTGTTATAAACCTGAATACACTGCTAAAACTGCTGAATGGATTTTGTCGAAATTTGGCAGTAAAGAAGCTCATATATCATAACATACTTCGGTTTAGCCATCTGTGGGAAGTAGATCCTTCGGGACACGAGTGAAACTGTCGACTTAAGCTAGTTGTTATGCATACTCCTGTTTGGTAGTATAGGATGAGGAAATATAAGGATTTGTGGTCTGTTTTCTGGTTAACGCGTATTCCTGGAAATTGCTGACGGTATCGTATCATTTAGTGGGGAGTTAGGAAAACCCTGCTCTATACAATATGTTAATTCTGAAGCCATAATTAGGTGGTTAAACTAGATCAAAGCAAAAACTTACTGCGTGTGAATCAAATCTGCTCATCGTAGCTATAAAACTGGCATTTTGTTTTTTTCTTCAATATTAGCATTTCAAGCTCTTAAAATTCGCATCTCTCATATTAACCTTAGCAACATTTACTGTCTATACAAATGAACCAAAATGATTTGTCAGACAAAATATTCAATACCTACATACATATTTAACATATTATCTACAAAATACGTAAAACATGCATCACGCTAGATCTACGTGAACTTGGCCTTTTTTTGCACCCACTACTTATCTATAAAAGGGCGGTTGTTGTGTGATAAAACAGTGTCTATTCAGAACACGAGAGTAGTGCACATCAAGGGAACATAAATAAACCATATAATCAAAGTAAATAATAAATAAAGACATTCATACGGAAGAGAAAAGCACAATAGGTATAAACTAGGTATAAGTACGACGGGTTAGAGACAATTGCATCATTCCGACCTGGTAGGTGAACCTACCTACTACTCATACCGGAGAGAAACAACATGAGGTAAGTTATAGATTTATTCAATTTTATCTTGATAATTAATAAGACCTACATACGGGGATGTCATTAATTTAGCTATCGAATTTTATTAACTTAGATTTTTGCTTGTATCCTTCGCAATTAAGTTAACATCTTCTAATAATTTAAATTTAAATCTATAATATAATTAGTAACAACGTTATATAGATTTTTTTTGTATTCTTGTTCCTACCCTAAAGTGTCCGAAAATATTGGGCTATATGAAAAATAATTTCACTGTTGGGATGCTACACTAACCCCGAGTGACATGGGGTACATTACAAGCAGATGAAACTGCGAGAAACAGCTAATTTAATATAAACGACTTGCCATATCACACAATGTCATTATTCCACAGATTGCTCCTGGTGTTCACGATTTTTGTCGTAGCGAAAGCAATCGCAGCCGACGCAGCATATAGCAGCGTGCCCCATGGTAAGTGAACATAACTTTTTACACGACTATAAAATTGCAATTTATTATGACTCTCTACAGTTAATGAAAGAATGCGAGTTTATTTCTTGAAAACTCACCAAAGTTCATAATGTATTTGAAGACTAGTTTTATAGTCATATCGTGTTAATCAGTTTCAAACAAGACTCGGATCTAATTGGAAATTATATTCGTATTAGATGTTGCCGTGTATTAGATTGCTTAGTTAGAATCATTCCTTAAAACGCAAAGCTATGTTAAGGAACCTCGTACTTTTCCGAAATTATTATACAAAAACCTTTGTGTTTTGCAGGCTACATAGTTAATAAAGAAGCCGGCAAGGCATACAAGGTGGTGTACCACGCACAGACGTGGGCCCGCGCTAAAATGGACTGCGAGACTCACGGCGCTTCTCTCGCCGTGCCCAAGTCACAGGTACCTTCAGTCGTATGACAGCCTGGTTGCTTCGGTGCCAGGCTGCTATACTAAAATATAGATTTAGACCTTATGGGTCTTATTACAAAAAAGTTAAACACACGTTCAACACATAGTGTAGAAAATCCTCCATATAAAATTTTGAAAAGCACTTCATTTATACCCGACTTAAATGAGAAGGCCGATAGCACTGCGTTTATAACACACATTGCGTTACCTTGATCTCGTAGACAGTTCATAAAGCCTGTCAGTTCTCAACTAAACAGAGTAGCTACAATAACCGCAAAACCAGTATTCATCGCTCTTGTACTAAGAGCTCTCTCTTCAAAACAAAAACAATGCGTTTGAAAATCATCAATTTAAGTTCAAAGTACGGATTTACGGATCCCCTAAATCCGTGCCCAGCCTACAAACCGAACACATCCGAAGTGAACAACTCGAGTGTTAGCAAGAAAAAGTTAAGTGACAGGCGGAACGAGAACCAATCCAAGTTTGCCGGCTTTAAAGGAATAACTTGTACAATACGGCTGACGGTAACCGGGGTACCGGGCCGCCGGTGACGTGAACACGGTTCCTGATACACTCTTTACTTTTTAATGTGCTGTTATTGTATTTGTGGGCAGCAAAAAGTCTACTTTGTATTGTTCTTCTCTTAGAAAAGAAATGAGTAGATTAGTTACCTGTATGCTTACTGGAATGAGTCTTAGTAGATGTTTAAAATATTCTGCTCAATAACCTGTTTTATCTGTTATGTTTCTAATTGGATGTTAGGGAGGCAACTACTTCCCGGACAGGGTAAAAAGTAGTCTACACCTCATTCTGATAACCAAGCTGTATTACTGCAAAGTTTTATCAAAATCTGCCTTGCAATCTGTGTGTAGGGTAGTGTGTGTAGAGGTAACAAAGTTTCATCTTTATAATATTCTAACCTTAATATTGATGTGTTTTCAGCAAGAGTTCCACTTCATGCAGCGCCTGGTACGCGGGATGTACTACCCGTATGTGACGGGCACCAGGTACAAGCTCCTGGTCTGGCTCGGCATCTCCAATACCGAGGACTCTAACGTCTGGATGAATATTGATGGTAAGCCCGTCATTTGGATTGGAAGAAGATTGCGGGCAGTGGGTGCGGGCTGGTCATGACCAGGATAGTTGGCGTTCTTTGGGGTAGGTCTACGTTGGACGGCAATGATGTAGACCAGCGGTCGGCAACCTTTTGGCAGGCAAGGGCCACTAGGTAGCAAAAAAATTTATCGGCGGGCCGCGCTTGTGATATAAACTCCAGAAGCCGAATGTTATTGTTGTTTTGGCCCAAATTAACTTATTATAACTTACGGGCTTCCCATTTATGGAAGCACACCAACCTTTTGGAAAAAAAATATCAATCAATCAATCAATCAATCAAAACATTTATTTGTGAAACATAGGTAAGGATAGATCTTAAGTATATAAAGAGTATCACTATGCTCTGCCAAATAAGCTGGCATACAAATATGCAGTAATAAAACTATAACATAATAACACTTGTTTAGTAGGTACTTACATAGTTCAGGCACAATACATTATATTATTACTAGTGTACAATTGATTAGGTATATAATATTTTAGTAATTGATTAATCATTTTATTATTTAGAAAAATATACATTGGGTAAGTACCTATAAATGTTAAAACTTATCATTTAGAAAACTTGCAATAGAATAATAACATTTGTCAATTAGAAACTGGAATACTCTTTTCTTAAATATGTTTACATTGCTTTCAAGTCTAATACATTTGGGTAGTTTGTTATACAATTTAGGAGCCATCACAAAGATACTTTCATGGAACAAAGTTGTATTACTATTTACTAGCCTCAGTGTACCAGCTCTTCTTAAACTGCTAACTTGCGAAAATTTATCTATATTACATTTAACAAACATGGTAGATTCAAAAATATATAGACAAGGCACGGTCAATATTTTAAGTTTTTTGAAATATGGCTTGCAACTATCAGTTTGGTGAATATTAACAATTGCCCTTACACATCGTTTTTGTGCTACAAACACTTTGTCTTTTCCAACTGCATTACCCCAAAACATTATACCGTATCGTAGTGTCGATGCAACTAGACCATGATACGCCGTTAGAAGAGTTGCTTGATTTGAAATATAAATTATTCCGACATAATATCATCAATCTTGGCAAATCTTCACGGAGACTCTCCGCCCTCGGGGAAGAGCAAAGGGGACTGTCAGACTCTTACTGACTAAAAACCAACCCGTGTTCCTCATGTACCCATGTGTCGGAGGGTTGGGTATCGCCATTCGTCCTATCCCCCGACGGGTATTGGCCCACCAGATGGTCTGGTGGGACCCGTCACACCCTGCGACCGTCACCCCGGCCGCAGGACTCCCGGCCAGGACGTCACCGCCTCGAGGCTTGCTGCTGGTCGGACGGCAAGACGCACCGAGTCGGTCGTCCTGAGGCCGCGCTCTATGGTGGCCTCGCAAAAGGTGGCGACGATTTTAAATGTGACCTTGGACTCAAACTACGCTTCCTATCCGCATGGAAGAATTTTTGTTTCGGCAAAATTCCCAGTATTCATTTACTTCCTCCGTCCATGGCACGGAAAAATTAATCAGGAAAATATTACCCACCACACTGGTCAATTTTGAGGTGCCATGCATGGTTGGCGATAGAAATGCCTGGAAAGTCGCATGCCCGAACATCGACCTGCCCGTCCCCCGTCCTCCCAAAGACAGTAGGTTGCGCCGCTCTGCAGAGTACTACGGAAAAGTTTAATTGATACGTCAATTACTTGCGGAACGAGCTCGTCTACTGTTGTGGGTGAATTGGAGATGGACTCGGGTTTTTGGGCTTTGCTCTCCATGTGGGACAGTTGTCTATTTGATGTGGGTGTTAGATTTTCTTCGTGTGTAGTTCACTGGAAAGCTCTGTTTGAGCGTATTACAGCGCCGTCAATCAAACACATGGCAACCATTTTTGATGACACCACTTTGAGACTCGCTGTTTGCCTCTGTCTGGGTTGCTCCATGCTGCTCTCCTAATCGCTGCCACTGCGGGGAAGCTGTCAACAGCCTCGGTCACCACGGCCTGTCGTGCAGCCGCAGTGCGGGCCGCATACCACGGCATGCGAACATCAATGACGTGATCCGTCGCGCTCTTGTTACGCTGCGGCGTTCCAGCCGTACTTGAATCAAAACCGTCACGTTGGCACGTGACGATGGCAAGAGACCAGACGGCATGCCGCTATTTCCGTGAAAGTTGGTAGGACTTTAGTGTGGGACGTGATCTGACGTCGACACTCTTGCATCATTCCACCTTCCGGGACTACGTGTTGTGCTGGCTCTGCCGCTGCATAAGCAGAGAACCTCAAGCGGCGCAAATATAGTAGTCTCCGGCAACTATATTTTTGATCCATTCAACGTGCAATGCTGCCAGCCTTTTGGTTACATTACCGAGTGGACAGCGATGAGGACCATATAAGAATAGTTTTAGTTAAGTAAGAAATGTAAATTATCTGATAATGCACATTTCATGAAGTGCGTTACACACTTATTGACTATGCGGTTGCTTGCGATTTTGTTTACGCATTTATTTTGATTTATTAGGGCATATTTACAAAACAATCTCGGGCCGCAAGTATGACCTGCGCGGGCCGCATGCGGCCCGCGGGCCGCGTGTTGCCGACCGCTGATGTAGAACTTCATCTTTAGCTGAACATAAAATGCCTCGTTGATCCAATAGCCGCAAAACTGCTAAGTGTGTGTTGTATGTTGTAAGAAAACTTTCACAAAGCAGGCCAAACTCTGGAAGTATCGGAAAGCACGTAACTGTCGGCCCTGCGCCTAAACTCTCTCTGGTCGTGTTGGATTGCCGTCCCATCGGACTATGAGAGTGAAGGAAGTGCACTTGTGTCTGCGCAAATGTGCGTGCACTATATTTTGTCCTGTCTATAGTGAGAATGCACCATGCCTACAGTCGATCTGGACGCTATTTGCAAAGGACTATGATCTTATAAGTT
>NWSH02000535.1:1496766-1509441 GCA_002382865.2 Heliothis virescens
AGGTTGCGCCGCTCTGCAGAGTACTACGGAAAAGTTTAATTGATACGTCAATTACTTGCGGAACGAGCTCGTCTACTGTTGTGGGTGAATGGGACTCGGGTCTTTGGCTCTTTGCTCTCCCGTCATCAAACACAGGCACCATTTTTGATGACACCACTTTGAGACTCGCTGTTTGCCTCTGTCTGGGTGCTCCATGCTGCTCTCCTAATCGCTGCCACTGCGGGGAAGCTGTCAACAGCCTCGGTCACCACGGCCTGTCGTGCAGCCGCAGTGCGGGCCGCATACCACGGCATGCGAACATCAATGACGTGATCCGTCGCGCTCTTGTTACCGTCGGCGTTCCAGCCGTACTTGAATCAAACCGTCACGTTGGCACGTGACGATGGCAAGAGACCAGACGGCATGCCGCTATTTCCGTGAAAGTTGGGTAGGACTTTAGTGTGGGACGTGATCTGCGTCGACACTCTTGCATCATTCCACCTTCCCGGGACTACGTGTTGTGCTGGCTCTGCCGCTGCATAAGCAGAGAACCTCAAGCGGCGCAAATATAGTAGTCTCATCGGCAACTATATTTTTGATCCATTCAACGTGGCAATGCTGCCAGCCTTTTGGTTACATTACCGAGTGACAGCGATGAGGACCATATAAGAATAGTTTTAGTTAAAGTAAGAAATGTAAATTATCTGATATATGCACATTTCATCGAAGTGCGTTACACACTATTGACTATGCGGTTGCTTGCGATTTGTTTACGCATTTATTTTGATATTATTAGGACATATTTACAAAACAATCTCGGGCCGCAAGTATGACCTGCGCGGGCCGCATGCGGCCCGCGGGCCGCGTGTTGCCGACCGCTGATGTAGACCTTCATCTTTAGCTGAACATAAAATGCCTCGTTGATCCAATAGCCGCAAAACTGCTAAGTGTGTGTTGTATGTTGTAAGAAACTTTCACAAAGCAGGCCAAACTCTGGAAGTATCGGAAAGCACGTAACTGTCGGCCCTGCGCCTAAACTCTCTCTGGTCGTGTTGGATTGCCGTCCCATCGGACTATGAGAGTGAAGGAAGTGCACTTGTGTCTGCGCAAATGTGCGTGCACTATATTTTGTCCTGCTATAGTGAGAATGGCACCATGGCCTACAGTCGATCTGGACGCTTATTTGCAAAGGACTATGATACTTATAAGTTTTCAGTATAAAAAATGCCTCCATTATCCAATTCATTATCGCTATGTGAATTGACAATTTTGCAGCGCCAAGACAAAGTTGTTGAAGTTCTATTATCTTCTAATAATATCATTGGCTTTCATTTTCAGATGAAGATATCAACACAACTGGTTACAATAAATGGGCGAGCAATAACGTCACTTTCAGGTAGCTACTTTTTCATTTTCTATTTTAATTTAAGCCCCGCATAGACTGATGAAAATCTACATAATATGCTCATTGACATACATAGCTCATTCACGGACACTAACGTCCTTCATGCATTATGTAAAAACTCACAAATCAATGAAACATGACTGCTAAAACTCGTTAAGATAACCATGTATACTATTGTATACGCACCGCATATGGTAAAACGGCTGAACCAATTGAGATGAAGGGAACAGAGAAATTGTTAGGTACTCTGGTGACGGACGCATGTTATGTCTTTCTCTAGTTTCCCCTTTCCTTTTTTCCGGGAAGCAGTGTAATGCGCGAGCGAAAGATAATCTTGTAAAGAATAATTATTGAATGGATTTTGCGGAATCTAAGCAATAATATAAGGTTCTCTAAAAATATCTGCCACGGCTTCAACGGATCTCCCGTTCTGAGTGCTGTGTATATAAATATTGAAAATGAAATTTTAATACCAGAATTATCTTTTCATCTATGACCTAAATTCTTGTTTCTGTATACTTTGATAATAACAGCAACAGAACATGAACGGTACTTGCGACATGAAATTGTCGGTGTGGTACGGCAATAGCCAGTTCCTACGGGATGTTCCATTGCATATTAATCAATTTAAACTTATATGCACTTTTTAATGTATGAAAAAAAATATGTGATATTTTCAATAAGTCATCTTATGTGATCTCTATACACAACACTATTCCCCATTGAAGCCGTGCCAGATATTTTTAGAGCACCTTATTATAGCTTATGCAAATAACATATAAGCTATTCGTGTACGGGATGTCATTCCCTCAGGAAGCGCGTCACTTTCTTCAGCAGCAATGACCCCATGGAGCCGCACTGCGCCGGCATGGACGGCGTGAACCCTGGTCTCCGGGAGTACTGGTGCCACCTGCACCAGCCCTACATCTGCCAGATCAAGGTCCAGACGTTCGGACAGCCTAACTACAATAATTTAAACGACATTCTGGAGCAGCCAGTTGACTGAATCTTCATTAAACTAGGTGTTATGTATTTTTTTATTGTTATATTATCTACTATTTATTAAAGTATTAAGTAATTACTGGGTATTTTTTTATAAGGTTTTCTTGTATCTTTGTGGAAAAATTGAGCATGATACCAATATCATCTTCTTCCTGGTCTGTGCACACCACACTCCTGCCGTTATCTCGCAAATAACATCATACGTGATAGGTACAAATATACCGTATATTATAACTGTACAACATTTTCTCTTAGAAAATGACAATGGTAGGCAATCGTAATCTTCTTAATGCAAATATTTTCAACCAAAAATCTGTTTTGCGACATGAAATTAGAATAAGAATTAAGAGCGTTGATAAACAAAAATATAAGTCCTAACATGAAACATCACAACTGAAGTCTACTAAAGCACCTAGGTATGTACATACATTACTCGGTTACTATCTAGTAAAGCCTAAGAGACAGAGGTGACACATCACTCGTATTAATCATGAGGCAGTTTGCCGACACGCCGACACGCCGACGTTATTGGGCTCGTTCACAAGGACCCTGTCTGCCACCACATTACACCGACGACAAAAACCCGCACAATAGCCGTCGTTAAACCATTTACGTCCAGTCAACGTCAGCACATTTCATTCCACGAATATTAATGAAAAGGTCACCCAATGTACCTATAAAAACCTTTCTAACTTTCTATATACGTAAGTATCCAACAGGAATCACTTTAGACTCACTTTTGGCGGGATTATGTTAAAAATCCAATATAAATGTTAAAAGTCAAATATTCGCGAAGCGGGCCCAATAAAACTTGGCTGGATTACGACAGAAGTTTTTAATTTAATCCTAAATGTATGAGAAATAAAAGCTTAGCAGCAGTGCCTGGCTATTGTATTATTCATTTGGCTGTCACGGCGCGATCTTCCAATAAAAAGCTTTAAAACGACATGACAGTTTTATTGCTAATCCTTTTTTTTTATCGCAAGCGTTTTATTCTCTCATTGATATTTAACAAGCCTGGTTATGCATGCCACGTGGAAATTGCAGGTAGCAGTTGCTTGATAAAAGTTTTTTATTTATTTAATTACTATGTTTGAAACAGCTTTGAAAAACCAGTGAAGGGAAGTTTCCAGGGAGGTAACAAGCTAGATAAAGAAGCAAACTATGAAAGAAAAGTACCTAACGGTATTATTATAAAAAGCAAACAAACACTATTCCGAAAAAGAAAAACACGTTTGCTTCAGCAGTTTTCCAACACCGCGATATTTAATCTACATTTTCTCGTTTCTGGAAAAAGGTCGTATTTTTTTATTTATTAACCCGCCCTCTAGCGACAAATACTAGAAACAGCGAACCTCCTAAAAGTATCTGTTAATCTACTAGCCGCTAGATGGCGCAATACGAACATTTCTGAAAATCATGAATACATGAAAATATTACATTAATTTGAAATAACAAAAAAAAATAAAAAAATTCTTCACTAGCGAAATCAAATAAGAGCTTATTTTGACCCAAAAGAATAAAATTGTATGTTTGTTTCTGCATGTTAAAAGAGACTGGCAACTCTATATGTCAACTGTCATTTGTCAAAATGAAAACAGTGAGGTTATAAAGAGAAAAACCATTCAATTTTTTCATATTATTTTTTGTTAGGAAAAATATTTTTGTAAAATTACTTGTAGCTAGCAGACTGTCTTTTACCTATAGCTTAAGGTAAAAACATTTTCACATAGTTAATTGCAATTAAAATAACCGAAAAGATGACAAGAAAATCTTTTATAAATAATGACATTTTTTTGTTTTTTAGATGAATTTCTTGCGAAGAGGTTTAGCGCAGCTTTCTATTGGTATCAAGGCACAATGTAAACAAATCACAGGTACTCCAAGATTCTATTAATAATTTTATTTTCAATTACTTAGAACATGTAACTGTATAGCCAAAAATTGGCACACTGTGACCAAAAAAAAAATTGTCCCAATATAAAAATGTTCTAAATTTTCTTATACAGATTATGAAATTTATTATTAAAGAAATTCATAATTATTTACGGAAGAACCTCAATATTTATATTTAGGTAAAGTTAGATGTTGCCTGGCCTATTACCTATAGTACAAATTGTGACAACAAATCTTCAACAACAATGACAACAATTCTTTTTTTTTTTTTTTTATCTTTTTTTTTTATATCTGTTGTACAGCTTATTTGTAGAATGAATTATGATGATAAATATATAAGATGCAGCTTAGGAACTTTTATTTGGCTTCTGACTTCCACAATTAAAAACTAAATTTACCTACCTACTCAATATTCAATCCTTTACTAACATTCCATACATTATATGAGTGGTACATTTTATAATACATTTAGAAACAATAAACCTTTAATAATATTGTGTCAGCTAAAAATATCACAACTGGGAATAAAGTATATTATCATAAACAACACACTTTTTTCAGAAATACTTAGACGGACATCTTTCAAGAAAACTGGCTTAATATTTATTATTATTTACATTTGCTTAATTATTGGAAGTATTGAAATTACCCAGGATTCAGTAATGTGGACAGCCTATTATTGAATCGCTTGTGAATAAATTACAAACTTTTAAGAATATACAAACAACGGCTAACCCACCAACACTGTTCTTTTATTTCCTACAACATTTAAATTATTGGATTAATAAAATAATTATTTTTCTCTAAAACACCATCTTTAAGTATGGTAATTAATTGATTTCAAAAATTTAAAAGTTATAGCTATGATGAAATATTGTAATCTATTTTACCCAACCATCTTTTAGGAACAAAGTTGTTATAGAATCATCTCCCATAATAGACCTGGTGGACTGATATTAAGAAAGCAGATTATCAACCTTTGATTTTATTTATATTTTAATCCTATTATCGTTTTTCTTTTACATTTTGTATATATTTTGATTACACTGTGGCTGGTACTTTGGTCTTAATTGTGAGCTGATAATCTGATGCTTTCGATAGTATCTTTCCTATCATACGAAACCCATAAGATATGGACCACCGATTATTACGACACATTTTGCCGAATCGTAAGCTTTATGATAACATCACAAACTAGTATATAGGAAATTGCACATAACTGTCAAATATAGCGGACTATCGACATCTGCACTAATTTGCAGCTGCAACTGTATTCCCCCGAATTTCACCCTTATGACGTTGTACATAAGGGTTACATTTGTGTGGTGTGTAGGTGTATAATATTATTTGCAAAGGTTTGTCGCGCGCCTGTCATTTAGAACCCTTCCGCGTGGACACGGATTATGTCCCTGGGGATCAGTACGGTTCGCAAAAAAGATATTGTGTTACATATTTCGAGAAAAGATAACTGTACTTTTGTTTTTGAGTGTTTGAGTTTGTGATTACGTGGTCGTGTTATTGGCGTAGTCGCAACACTGTTGTGATGGTGGAACGGTGTTATATTTCATATTCTTCCTTTAAGATAAACGGGATATTTTTATTTAGGTCCCGTATGCAAACGACGAAGAATTTCAGTAGTTTTTTACTAGCCAAAGCTGTTAAATACTTGCTGGATATAATTAGCTAACTGACCGTTAAAATGACCCAACATTCTGCAGTTCCCGTTTCTATAACAAATAAATTGAATCCGCCGTACCTATACTTTTCTGCAAACTACACACACGAGAAGTGTGAAGGGTTGCCATGAGTCAGCAGATCTCGCGCTGACCGCAACATGGCCGATTCCCGTAGTCTCGCATATTCGACACTAGCCATTCACACTAGCCATTGTGTCCGACTTGCGTGACTTGAAGTTTCCATTTACTCGCAATCTGCCTTTATTGCTTTCAAATCTGACTGAAATTGTACGAATTGTCACTAGAACTGATTTGAATGAAGATACCAGAATGCCAAATGGTCCTTTTAGCCGCAATTTGTTCAGTTAGAAGTAACGATTGGACGATTTTATCACGATGACAGATTGCTGTTCAATAGCAAGGAGAATAGCTGTGATGCTGAAGTATTTATTAAATAGAAAGGTTAAATGTTAATCGCATCTCTTACAAGGCACCTTTTTGAGTTGGTTAAAATAAACGTCTTTTGTCAATTTCTGAAAAGATGCGAATCAATTTTAGGATGTTTTACATCCTAGGAAGTCTTCTGCTAGCAACTAGCTAGAGCGACTCTTACCCAAATTGAATTTTAGTATTGTTCATTCTTATTAACGAAATACCAAAACATTATCTTCGCAATATAACTGTATATCAGTTTGCAATCCTTTGGCACAACAGTGTAATGACAATAACCACAACGGTCGGTGTAGGCGTAACGTGGGACCTCCCCTTGCGAGACTTTCTCATAGAAAGTGTCGGGGAATCAATGCCTTACCCTCGATCGCCTCACTTAAGAACCGCTCTAGCAAACATTGCCGTTTTATTGACATCTCTACGGAAGTATCGACAATTACTAATGATGGTGGGATAGCTTTATTTGCGATATTTTTGGCAGCTAAACCATTTTCCGGTCCAACAGTTTTTTTCGTACGAGTTTTTGCATTCCTACGCTTTTTGAGGACGTAACAGTAATTTTCTAGACAATTTTTTGTGCTAATTTTCTACCTTGAATATACCAATGCTAACATGGAACCCATATGAAATAAGCCTTCTATAATTTTCCTAAAAAAACATATTTCAACAAATAAGGCAACTGAAGCAAATCATAACAGATCCTTCTGGGAAAAATATGAAATTTGTATGAAGCCCAAACAGACCCTGCGTAATAGTCGCGAGGGATTAGCGACTGATAAATTCCTGTTATTTGTTACGACTGAGCTTTCTTTGTCCAATGGATGAATGACAATTGCGAAAGGCTTGGGATCGGGACGCTGGCTTCTCCCTGTATTACCATTTATCAGTTTTGTGATAGAATTGTGTTAGATTTCACAATGTTTAATCTTCGGGGTTTTAGATTAGCTTAGGAGTGCCCCTGCCTTAGGAATCTGGTCTAATCCAGATTTTGCTTCTTTTGCGTAATGATAACGGCTTCTAACTGGTTTTGGTAAGGAAACGAAAAAAATATTTTAGGGATTTATATTTGTTTCATGTTTGATTTAATTTTTCTAACAAATAAACTTCCTGGTTAAATCTACTAATCAATATCAAAGATCAAAATTTCTCAGTAAGCTGTAAGTTTTTATAGAGTATATTTTTATTGTTTACCCTTGGAACTTTTAGGTATAACCTAAGACAGGTCCCTGAGGAATACTTCAACTTCTGGTCCTACTTCCTTGAAATAAGACGTTATTTTTTTGCAACCCTTTGCAAATGTTAGACACAAACGCACATGAATGCCACTTACAATCACGGAATATCTTTCTGTCCAGCATCTTGCACATTTTGCTGATTGTTATCATCGCCAGTTATTAATGTTATTCTTACACAAATATGATTTACAGCGTTTCCCAGAACGACAAAGCTGGTTGGTAACTCTTGCCCATTGTGTTTGCTGTCCCCGATTTTTTCTCGTGTGCGATTGTAACAAGAGTCATGCTGTCAGAAAGGAATCGTTTTAAGTCCGTGTGTCCGTCATCTGTGGACAATGCCCACTATTAGCGGATTATAATCCGCAAAAAGAGCAGGTACTGTCGTGTGGACTGCGGTTGTGGTCCAAGTGATGCGATGATCGTGATAGATATGCGACCGAGATGTAGGTTTGTGAGTTCCAAAATCGTTCCCAAGATAATTTGGTTTCATCAGAATTTGAAGCTAGCAAGTCTGGTCACCTTTATTTCCGTTCAATGCCTGTTCTTCCTTGTGCTTCAAAAGTTAAACCAAAGCTTGTCATTAGGCATGATATGGACAAAATACTAAAACAAAACTAATTGGCTGACTTTCCTAAACTCATCAGTTTGAAAATTCCATCAACAGCATTCAATTCCCGCTACCTCCCATCCCTTAACGCGCAATATTTGCTTGCATTAGCAGATGCAAGGTTGTCAGTGCTCGTCATCGTCCCACGGGATCCGTCGATTATCCCAAACAATAACAGCCGATGCTGACCGAAACGTGACCAGTCTTCAGGGAGTCAGTGGCTGTTGCGTTTGTTATTCCAAGCTCAACACAAATACTACCAATTTCTGTTCTGCCTCCCTTTAGCTTCTCAGAAAGAACACAATTAATTCAGAAATGTGGTCAAAGAATATGTGATTATGTTAACTCCTGTTTGTGGTTTAAATTAGAAATTCGCACTTCGCCTTTGTGCGTGTAAAAGAGCAGAAGGATTTGGCCTTCTAAAGCCTTTCTCGTCGCTTTTATAGCTGAAATTGTTTCTTTTAATATTCTTATTTAGAATTATGTGGGGTTGGTTATCAACAAATTTAATATTATTTTAATGTAATGCGTTTTCTTTAATTTCGCGTCATTAAATATGCTTTTCTAAACCCCCTATTCAAATTTTCAGTTACCCTAATAAAACATGGTTTGCCAAGAAAGGAATACCAAGATTTACCTAAATATTAGTTTGATTTATTTTTGTTCGTAAAATTCAAAATAAGCCTTACAAAAGTAGAAGGCCTAGCTGGATACAAGTCGATCAAACAAATTCAAAACATTGTAATCCTTATTATTCCGTGTACCGTTTGCTTCACATGCATCACAATGTCAAGTTTCCCACATGTGGGTACAAACTCTTCCTGTACAAAGGCAACGAACTGGCCAGCCATATTGACGTGTCAATCAACCCTCGCCACGCAAATCGCGGCCTCATGCGAATCCGATCGCAAGCCTCCACAATGCCCACAATTGACACAATGTATTACGGGAACGCCTCACAATCTACCTCAATACCAAATAACTGTTTTATTTTAGCCCTTTTTGGTTCTTCACAACGAATTTTTTTGAACCCCTTATGCCAATGGGATAAGGTTGAATATCGCCTAACAGTTTAATGTTGTGTGGTTTTGCACCAAGCCTTCATTGAAAGGTTAATCCCGTATGACAATGTGCCCTTAGCACCTGCTTTTTATTGTGAAATTTGGGCATTTTGAGTTTGTAACGGTATGCAAAGATGGTTTCGATAATTTTGACAATACTGCACTGTTGTGCATGAGATTATTTTTGGGAAGGCACATGTCTATTGAAAGTGGTAGACCGAGGATTAGCAGTTAAGTCTATGTTGTTATGTATCTGTACATTATTCAGCCATATAAATCTGAAAAAAAGCCATTCAAATGATGGGTGATAATCACAACTTGTCCCTAAAATAATTGATCAGGCACACACCCTTTCACGAAGTCTCACATTCAAATTCTTATTTAAAAAATCACCTCAACCAAATTCCTTGAATCAGCATCTTTCTGCAATCTAAGAAGTACTTGGATATACTATAGCTAGATGAAGCACAATAGCGAAAACGTCGATATTGCGCAGATGTATCGATGAACCATGATCCATGCTTAAATATTCCCTTGCTGATCAGTTCCAGTGACCCCATTGGCACCTGCGACGGTGGCACCAGTGCCTGCAGTGACAGTATGCCAGCCGATGGGCGTCATCACCAGGGCCATGGCCTCGCTCAACCAGATGCACAGGAGCGGCCCTCACATCAAGACCAGGAAGTCTAGGAATCCCCTTAATGGAAACCCTTTTGCTAAGGTATGATGAAATATATTTTGTAAACTTTAAATTGTAATTGTATGGAAAGCGGACACAAAGTAAAGCTGGACAGAATTGGAATTTATTAGCCTTGTCGAGCTACTAAAGTACCTAAAATAAACTTTGAGGTACTTATTCAACTCACGAGTAATCGGTGAGAAAAAAAAATATTATACATAGATCCTAGATACATAGATAGATGAAGAAGTATTTTATCAAATCAGGCTTTTCGTATGAAACTAGTTTAATATAGCCGGCTGGAGATGAGGACGGAGTCCTTACAAAATCCTGTTATTTGTCCTTTGTTTTGAAAATATTAAGCGGCCATTTGTGAATTCTAGGGCGTAGTACTAAAGACGTTGATAAAGAAACCGAAGAAGCCGAACTCAGCGAACCGCAAGTGCGTGCTGGTGCGGCTGTCCAACGGCAAGGAGATGGTGGCCTACGTGCCCGGCATCGGACACAACCTGCAGGAACACAACATAGTGCTCGTCAGGGTCGGCAGGTGAGGGGGGCGTTTACTCATGCAGCCAATGTGAATATACTGATTGTGATTAAATATAACTGTGTTAAAAAGGATCGTATCCTGTTCACACACACTGGAAAATTTAACCGCTCGTATGCCGGTAATTATAAGACACTACAAAATAATTTGTGTTTCGCGTAAGTATATACAACGTGTTGCTAAATCTGTGGTTAACCATATCCCTAGTAGCCGGTGAACACATGCAGCTTCCAGGTGGTACTTTTAGAAATCAATGATTTAACCAGTTTAAAATCGGGAAAAGCTAACCTACTGTATCTTTTTTTATATGCACCGAGTAAATTATACGAAGTAAACTCATCATCTGTCTAGCTTTTTCTTAACTGCTTTCCAGTCTTACTGGATGCACCTGAGAACCAGTTTTTTACATGGAACGACTGCCTATCTGACCTCCGAAACGACAGTTACCCGGGCAACCTGATAACCCTGTAATTAGGCTGATTGTCAAACTTCTGACTACCAGTGACGACGCCAATATACCAGTATACCATACCAATAGAGGAAGTTAACTTCTAGTAATTAATATAATTTGTGTAACATTCCAGGTTAAAGGATTGTCCCGGTGTGAAGCTGAAGTGCGTGCGTGGCAAGTATGACTTGCCGCAGGTCATCAAGCAGAAAGTTTAGTGTCGTGTCTGTGCTGTTAGAACAATATATCATGTAGCTTAAGTTATTTATTGACGTTTTATTTCTAACTAGCTTTGAGCCGCGACTTCGTCCGGATGGAATGACACTGGATCACTCCACCCGCGTTGTGTGGGTATTATTTGCGATTTCGTGGTAAAAAGTAGTCTATCTCCATTTCCAAGGGACCATATCTAAGCTAATTCTGCTACATATCAAGGCGTGAAAGCGTAGCATACAAACTCATTTTTCACGTATCAAAATTACGAAAAAAGCAAAACATGTCTTCAAAACCATAAATATTAAATATTTGATGATAAGAATAACTAATGAACAGAACTTCTAGAGAATATTTTTTTTTAAATATATGTGCTTCTTTCGTATCGTGATACTTCGCGCCTATTGGTTAGCATTGCGCAGAGGTGCGCTTGCGCAAGCCACGCCTACCTCACCCCGCGCTATGTATTTGATACCTATTGTGATTTATGGAGATAGGCAATAAATAAGAAAATGGTTTTATGTTATAAAATTCATTTTAATTCGTGTTTTAAATTAGGTAGGTCTTTTCTTAAATCTAAATTAAATTATTCGATAAATTACAGTCTCAATACTCAAGTATCATTAATTTACATTAAATAATTGCACATTACTACTACACATACAAGTTTTACAAACATTTACTTACAACTAACTTATTCTACAATACATTGCACAGTCTTTTAAATAGGAACTTCATTTACAAGTCTAAAAAGTCTTTGTGAATTAGCAAAGGCAGGGTTGCTGACATCGACCACACACTCTAGTACTTAAGGCTGCTTTTAGCGCAGCGACCTCTTTCCTGAGGTACGTGACTTTGAGGGCGAGGTGTATCTCCCTGAGCTTCCTCCTGTCGCGACTCTGCTTGGCCGCGTGGTTGTTCCTCTCTCTCTGTCGTCTGTACGCGTCATCTCCGGCGTCGGATTGCGTAGATCGTACCGCGCGGCGCATGCGCGGGTTGTTTCCTAATAAGGCACCTCCATTTTTCTCCGCCATCACTCTTAAAGCGTTTCTTTCAAACTCTTGGAAATCCGGGTCGTCTGATAGACAGTCAGCGTCGATCATGTGGTAAGATCTCTTTGAACTGACCTCAGTAGGCGACGCGGGCGGTGATAATGTCACATGCCGCGTCATAGGACTGAACGACACTGAATCGTACCCTGAAGAACTGCCTCCTGGCGATATTTGTCCAACTGGTGCGTAATACCCATTGTAGGGTAAATAATCCGGGGTAACTGTTAACTGAGGAGCGTAGTACTCTCGGGGGTACGTCACTGTTTGTTGGGCCGTCTTTGATAAGTCCAAGGCGGCTTCGTCAGCGTAGGGTGTCCACAGAGCCATGGTTGCGTGTGCGTTGGTGTGGAGTCGAAAGGGGAATGATGCGGAGGGCGGCGCGCGCGGCCTTATATGCTGCGGCGGTGCGGGGGCGGGGGTGGGGG
>NWSH02000535.1:1510950-1545626 GCA_002382865.2 Heliothis virescens
CACATTACTACTACACATACAAGTTTTACAAACATTTACTTACAACTAACTTATTCTACAATACATTGCACAGTCTTTTAAATAGGAACTTCATTTACAAGTCTAAAAAGTCTTTGTGAATTAGCAAAGGCAGGGTTGCTGACATCGACCACACACTCTAGTACTTAAGGCTGCTTTTAGCGCAGCGACCTCTTTCCTGAGGTACGTGACTTTGAGGGCGAGGTGTATCTCCCTGAGCTTCCTCCTGTCGCGACTCTGCTTGGCCGCGTGGTTGTTCCTCTCTCTCTGTCGTCTGTACGCGTCATCTCCGGCGTCGGATTGCGTAGATCGTACCGCGCGGCGCATGCGCGGGTTGTTTCCTAATAAGGCACCTCCATTTTTCTCCGCCATCACTCTTAAAGCGTTTCTTTCAAACTCTTGGAAATCCGGGTCGTCTGATAGACAGTCAGCGTCGATCATGTGGTAAGATCTCTTTGAACTGACCTCAGTAGGCGACGCGGGCGGTGATAATGTCACATGCCGCGTCATAGGACTGAACGACACTGAATCGTACCCTGAAGAACTGCCTCCTGGCGATATTTGTCCAACTGGTGCGTAATACCCATTGTAGGGTAAATAATCCGGGGTAACTGTTAACTGAGGAGCGTAGTACTCTCGGGGGTACGTCACTGTTTGTTGGGCCGTCTTTGATAAGTCCAAGGCGGCTTCGTCAGCGTAGGGTGTCCACAGAGCCATGGTTGCGTGTGCGTTGGTGTGGAGTCGAAAGGGGAATGATGCGGAGGGCGGCGCGCGCGGCCTTATATGCTGCGGCGGTGCGGGGGCGGGGGTGGGGGTGGCACCCTATTGCTGTGGGGAGAGAACAAAGGGGTGAATATAGCCGCGCTAATAACTTGATGCTGCAATGTATTGTTTAGGTATATGACTACTGTTGTTCAATATGGCGTACGTTTTCAGTTTGAAATTAGTAGGTAGGTATGTCTTGGTTGAAAAGTTGTTGCTCATTGTTTAAGATTTTGGGAATAGCTTCAAGCTTATTTTGTTATACTTACCCAAACGACATATTATTTTATGAACTATCAATATGGTTCTATCACAATTTTGAAACATTGTCCAATGCCAGATACTGAGCTACTAAAATAATGTAGCTGCAACAATTATTGGTTCCTTCGCTCAATCCCTTTACTCTGTGTATAAAAAATAATAATTAAGTGTTCTATCGGAAACAGCTCCCATTTTCCTTGTTATATGGTGAATTAACATTGCATGTGCATATTTTTTATGTTTTTGAATTCTCTATTGGTAGTTAACATTTCCTACAATTTAATTTGGTAGGTACTTACATTTTGCTGTGCCGCATGCATTTCTGCAATAACGTAAACAAAATAATTAAACGACTTATACCTTATTAATAATCTCCAAAACATATTGTTAGCATTAATTAACTAATCACTGTGTTTTGCACCTCATGTTTAATTATCGCGCAAATGACTTTAAACTAATAGATAGCGATAACTATCAGATTATCCGCTAATAGCCTTACATCTTCTCGTAAACAACCTTTTCATGTAAACAACTTTTATAATGAGCTTTGAATTTCTTAAATTATATTTTGTAAAATACTATATAATTAGTACCGAATAAGTTAGTAAAGTATAACTTATGTCGTAAAGTTACCGTTTCAATTGTTGAAAATTTGATATCTACATAAACGAACTTTTAAAAACATTGATGCGT
Organism: Heliothis virescens; assembly: GCA_002382865.2. Taxonomy (NCBI): domain Eukaryota; kingdom Metazoa; phylum Arthropoda; class Insecta; order Lepidoptera; family Noctuidae; genus Heliothis; species Heliothis virescens. Next base: position 1,512,685 of record NWSH02000535.1, read on the forward strand.
AGGTATATCCGCTATAATTAGTAAAATTACAAAAAATTTTAGCACGCGAAATAGTGTCAACTTAACTACATATTCCGTCAATTCAATTTTAAAAGGTATACCTAGGTACCTACCTACATATCGTTTCATTCATATCTATGGCGCCTAAAACTTACGCAATATCCACGTTCACATGAATCACCTACGCAACAACAATAACACGCAATGACAACAAAACCTTTAGGTACACCAACAACATTACCTAACTACACACAATACACGCGTGTCTCCCGCCACTCCTGCGCATCTCATTGTCTTACCGACCATAAACCCTTACAATACGGGTGCATTATTTTACGACACACTGTAAAAAGGTAGCCATTTTTACAACTAAGAAAAACCCTTTACAAAAATATTGCGGATTTAAATTTGCTCAAAAAATGTAAACAATATTGTTTTATTGTAACCGCTCGGTACAGTCGGCAAATTAATTCCGTCCTTTGTTTTAGGATTAAAAGTATTAAGGATTATTTATTTACAATTAGTGCCCGCATAACTGTGTCAGATAGTTTTCGGATTCGGTGGTCTATTGTGGTTCGTTTGATGATTAAATTGGGATTAGGGATTTAGGGAGAAAATTATAAGTAGGTATAACTTAAGTGTTGCAATATTTTTGGAGGAAGATACCTACCCGCAGAGATTAAGATTAAATAGATAGTCGTACATTCTATGTATAATTAAATAAGGCTTCCATATTGCCAATATCTGGATCAATTATGCTCAGCTTCAAAAATTAACAATACAACCTGGACAGTTATCTCCTCAATACTTCCAGACAATTTCAATACGCGATATTCATAAAAACGTCCATAGAATCACCTAAGTAACATATCCCCATTCACGGGACCACCGTGACATCATAATCGCAGTAAAGAGTTACATACACAATGCGACTGCCGGACGACAGTTGCGACATTATTGTCGCATGGACGACTTTAGCGCGGTGCGTCTGGACATGCGCGTGAGTGGACAACTGAGATGTTACGGAAATGGATTTGTATGAATATTGTTATTGATGTAATTGTTCGGACTGTCTGTCGGTGGCTAATTGAAACTCTGTCCGGTGGTTGGTAATTTCTTTTATGACGTTTTTGAAGGGCCCTCTATCATTATGAAAATCCATTGTACTAGATTTTCTATGATAAAGGCATCTGCATTCCATGCAAGTCATGTTCTGTGTTATTCTATGCGAGTCATGGTTTAGGTTTAAGAAATCAAGTGATTGGAACGACTTGGTACCTATTTATGCAATATGCTGTAATTCAAACTACGCCCTACAAAAATCTTTTCGTTTTACTCCACCGGTTACTTAAAATAGCCATGTGCAGTAACTATCCCAAAATACTGTCACAATTTCTTCGAATGTAATTAAATATGAATTAGATAGGTCCATCAACAGTGCGATCACAGTATATGATCATCAATCTCTGGCACAAAGCCGTGCAGTGAATGGGTTGCTTTCCCACGAAGACCACAGTTGGACAACTTGATCGATCGATGCACAACGGGAATTGGCGCAGTTGTGCCGTACATACATAATTATAACGTGTGCTTCCGGGATTTTGTGGTATTTTCTTTGAATTTAGCTAATGTGCTGTTAGTTCTAAATAGCTGGAATCATCTGAGCACTCATCATAGGTTATGTTTGTAACGACCATTTGATTATTTTCTTCTCTTGTGATTGACGGTTTCATTTTAATTCTTGGCCTGTAGAATCAATTTCATAATACAATTTAACTTTGCATAAGTACGCTTTAGTTTAGACCTGAACATTTAATAACGATGTAAGCAATATGCATTTAGAACTTACATGCTCCTGATGTGGCATCACGGAAAAGGAAACTAAACAAACTATAATATTTAGCCAGTATATAAGAGCATAACACAATCACCCCTATCCAAACTATTACATATACTGCACCCCTTCACATGGGGTGTCGCAACCATTGACAGCCCGCTGACATCCCTGCAAGCTCCATCACACATTACAAAATATACCCTAGATCCAAGTCATAAGATTCACATTTGTAGCACAGTGTTAAGTAAGTTCACAGATGCAGTGATATTGATTTATTCAACAATCTAATATTATTTTTATTGTGATGCTCACGCCTTGCGGAACCATATTAACGGGAATCGGGAATCACAAGGTGTGTAACTGTGTGCTTAAATACGTACCGTTTGACGCGTGTACCTATAAGCATATAAGTAGGTAGGTAGGTACAAAAGAAATCTATAGGTATCCAGAACATCTTTCTTTAGGCACCAAGTACCAGTTAAGCACTTAGGGAGTAGGTAGTCTAGATAGATTGCTAGGAATTATGAAAAGCGCTGCCTACCTAACGTGGTTTATGAGTCAAACACCGACCCGATCAAAAATGAGATTTCAACAAAATAATATAAAAAAATCTAACTCCTAAATAAGTGAATGCCGCCGAAAGCGAAATCTTCAGACAGCTATACAAATAAGAGTAGAACAAGGCTCTTATAGTTGTAAAGCAATGTTTTATTGAAACTGTACAATGCGCAAACTCGACCATTCGCAAAGGATTAACGCAAGCTCTAAGACAATAGCGTTCCACGTAGCTTGCGACCGAAACAACGGTACTGCAGTGAAAAAACCCCCGACACAAAAACTTAATTTCCCTTTAAAAAGTAAAAAATAATAAAAAAATACGTCGCGTTGGGGGACCGCTCCTAATTATTTCTTACTTACACTTAATGACATGCCCATCTATTTAGGAGCGGTCCCCCAACGCGACGTATTTTTTTATTATTTTTTACTTTTTAAAGGGAAATTAAGTTTTTGTGTCGGGGGTTTTTTCACTGCAGTACCGTTGTTTCGGTCGCAAGCTACGTGGAACGCTATTGTCTTAGAGCTTGCGTTAATCCTTTGCGAATGGTCGAGTTTGCGCATTGTACAGTTTCAATAAAACATTGCTTTACAACTATAAGAGCCTTGTTCTACTCTTATTTGTATAGCTGTCTGAAGATTTCGCTTTCGGCGGCATTCACTTATTTAGGAGTTAGATTTTTTTATATTATTTTGTTGAAATCTCATTTTTGATCGGGTCGGTGTTTGACTCATAAACCACGTTAGGTAGGCAGCGCTTTTCATAATTCCTAGCAATCTATCTAGACTACCTACTCCCTAAGTGCTTAACTGGTACTTGGTGCCTAAAGAAAGATGTTCTGGATACCTATAGATTTCTTTTGTACCTACCTACCTACTTATATGCTTATAGGTACACGCGTCAAACGGTACGTATTTAAGCACACAGTTACACACCTTGTGATTCCCGATTCCCGTTAATATGGTTCCGCAAGGCGTGAGCATCACAATAAAAATAATATTAGATTGTTGAATAAATCAATATCACTGCATCTGTGAACTTACTTAACACTGTGCTACAAATGTGAATCTTATGACTTGGATCTAGGGTATATTTTGTAATGTGTGATGGAGCTTGCAGGGATGTCAGCGGGCTGTCAATGGTTGCGACACCCCATGTGAAGGGGTGCAGTATATGTAATAGTTTGGATAGGGGTGATTGTGTTATGCTCTTATATACTGGCTAAATATTATAGTTTGTTTAGTTTCCTTTTCCGTGATGCCACATCAGGAGCATGTAAGTTCTAAATGCATATTGCTTACATCGTTATTAAATGTTCAGGTCTAAACTAAAGCGTACTTATGCAAAGTTAAATTGTATTATGAAATTGATTCTACAGGCCAAGAATTAAAATGAAACCGTCAATCACAAGAGAAGAAAATAATCAAATGGTCGTTACAAACATAACCTATGATGAGTGCTCAGATGATTCCAGCTATTTAGAACTAACAGCACATTAGCTAAATTCAAAGAAAATACCACAAAATCCCGGAAGCACACGTTATAATTATGTATGTACGGCACAACTGCGCCAATTCCCGTTGTGCATCGATCGATCAAGTTGTCCAACTGTGGTCTTCGTGGGAAAGCAACCCATTCACTGCACGGCTTTGTGCCAGAGATTGATGATCATATACTGTGATCGCACTGTTGATGGACCTATCTAATTCATATTTAATTACATTCGAAGAAATTGTGACAGTATTTTGGGATAGTTACTGCACATGGCTATTTTAAGTAACCGGTGGAGTAAAACGAAAAGATTTTTGTAGGGCGTAGTTTGAATTACAGCATATTGCATAAATAGGTACCAAGTCGTTCCAATCACTTGATTTCTTAAACCTAAACCATGACTCGCATAGAATAACACAGAACATGACTTGCATGGAATGCAGATGCCTTTATCATAGAAAATCTAGTACAATGGATTTTCATAATGATAGAGGGCCCTTCAAAAACGTCATAAAAGAAATTACCAACCACCGGACAGAGTTTCAATTAGCCACCGACAGACAGTCCGAACAATTACATCAATAACAATATTCATACAAATCCATTTCCGTAACATCTCAGTTGTCCACTCACGCGCATGTCCAGACGCACCGCGCTAAAGTCGTCCATGCGACAATAATGTCGCAACTGTCGTCCGGCAGTCGCATTGTGTATGTAACTCTTTACTGCGATTATGATGTCACGGTGGTCCCGTGAATGGGGATATGTTACTTAGGTGATTCTATGGACGTTTTTATGAATATCGCGTATTGAAATTGTCTGGAAGTATTGAGGAGATAACTGTCCAGGTTGTATTGTTAATTTTTGAAGCTGAGCATAATTGATCCAGATATTGGCAATATGGAAGCCTTATTTAATTATACATAGAATGTACGACTATCTATTTAATCTTAATCTCTGCGGGTAGGTATCTTCCTCCAAAAATATTGCAACACTTAAGTTATACCTACTTATAATTTTCTCCCTAAATCCCTAATCCCAATTTAATCATCAAACGAACCACAATAGACCACCGAATCCGAAAACTATCTGACACAGTTATGCGGGCACTAATTGTAAATAAATAATCCTTAATACTTTTAATCCTAAAACAAAGGACGGAATTAATTTGCCGACTGTACCGAGCGGTTACAATAAAACAATATTGTTTACATTTTTTGAGCAAATTTAAATCCGCAATATTTTTGTAAAGGGTTTTTCTTAGTTGTAAAAATGGCTACCTTTTTACAGTGTGTCGTAAAATAATGCACCCGTATTGTAAGGGTTTATGGTCGGTAAGACAATGAGATGCGCAGGAGTGGCGGGAGACACGCGTGTATTGTGTGTAGTTAGGTAATGTTGTTGGTGTACCTAAAGGTTTTGTTGTCATTGCGTGTTATTGTTGTTGCGTAGGTGATTCATGTGAACGTGGATATTGCGTAAGTTTTAGGCGCCATAGATATGAATGAAACGATATGTAGGTAGGTACCTAGGTATACCTTTTAAAATTGAATTGACGGAATATGTAGTTAAGTTGACACTATTTCGCGTGCTAAAATTTTTTGTAATTTTACTAATTATAGCGGATATACCTACGCATCAATGTTTTTAAAAGTTCGTTTATGTAGATATCAAATTTTCAACAATTGAAACGGTAACTTTACGACATAAGTTATACTTTACTAACTTATTCGGTACTAATTATATAGTATTTTACAAAATATAATTTAAGAAATTCAAAGCTCATTATAAAAGTTGTTTACATGAAAAGGTTGTTTACGAGAAGATGTAAGGCTATTAGCGGATAATCTGATAGTTATCGCTATCTATTAGTTTAAAGTCATTTGCGCGATAATTAAACATGAGGTGCAAAACACAGTGATTAGTTAATTAATGCTAACAATATGTTTTGGAGATTATTAATAAGGTATAAGTCGTTTAATTATTTTGTTTACGTTATTGCAGAAATGCATGCGGCACAGCAAAATGTAAGTACCTACCAAATTAAATTGTAGGAAATGTTAACTACCAATAGAGAATTCAAAAACATAAAAAATATGCACATGCAATGTTAATTCACCATATAACAAGGAAAATGGGAGCTGTTTCCGATAGAACACTTAATTATTATTTTTTATACACAGAGTAAAGGGATTGAGCGAAGGAACCAATAATTGTTGCAGCTACATTATTTTAGTAGCTCAGTATCTGGCATTGGACAATGTTTCAAAATTGTGATAGAACCATATTGATAGTTCATANATGATCAGTATTGACTGATTCAGTAATATCCTACAGGGAGGTTCCTCCGTGATTAGCTAGTTTTTTTTTACTAATCCTACAGCCGTTGTTTGTTGAAGAACTACAAACGTAATTCGTGCTGACTTGCTAATTCACTTCTGTGGAAATTTAATGCACTAAATAGCAGAACACACATGTCACACTCATACACAACTCACGCCACATCATTGAGTATATTTATTTTAATACAGATTGAACGAGTGCTAGATTGGATATAAAGAGATGAGGGTGCTGTGAGATTCACATAAAGAATCAAATAATCTTTCCTTCAGGACACATAATATACTTAGTCCCTTCATTCAACTCACAACTTTTTAGGTAGTTGTACCTACCTACTTTTCTACATAGATAGGCACTTACAATAAATGCATTCGACCAATCCGGTGTCTCGAAATATTGCACATTGTGCAACTTGCCGCCCCTGCCAGAGCGGGGATGCCTGTAGGTATGTAAGACATTTGCGCAACGAATGCAAAAGTAGGGACAGGATAATGAAATGATTAACTATAATATGTGTAAAAAATATTTACCCAATTTATTCATCCGTCTTCTCCCGCGTTATAACCCCAAACCTTTAGATACTTCCAAAAATATTGCTAGTGTTACTTACTACCTGTACAAATCAATCAACTATACTTCTTTCGCGTTACGATGATTTTCCTGGCAGTTGGAATTTCATTTAAGTTATCAAGTTCGAATTAGCACTGGAGAGCGAAGGAGGATTCTCAAAACAACGTACCGAGTAACCGATCCGGACTATCTAATAAATGGAAAAACTACATTCAAATGCCAGCCATGATCAAGTAGAACCTCGTCACATGGCAAGAGGGTGCAGCACTAATTGAGTGAGGGAGCGACCCTCGCCAGCGCAATATATAAACCCTTGCGTTTGCCACGTACCTACTCGTATGCTGCTCAGTTAGTATTGATCCGTTTTGATATACTTAATTGAACTTTTGGTTCACGAAACTTAGGTACAAACAGTGATGTCAGTTGTTATTTTTCAGGAAGTTTAACATCAAACATTTTACTCTCTTATTTTTTTCTATTGCTTAAAATAAGAGACTTTAAATTAATTTTAACTTGTAACCGACCTTCACAAAAAATTACTAGGCTACCTAGACACCTAAACTTCCATCAGGAATCACTCTAGGCATAGAAATACGTTCAATAGTTTTCGATTTTTATCGTGAAGACGCTAGCATAACTTTGATGGTCTATTTGAGTAGCATTGTGAAGCCGCAACTTCTAGATTGAAATCGAATGTCATTTTGCAGTTATTATCTATCTATAGAATGATCAGCCGCTTGCCTGAGTGACATATCTGCTGATCATTTTATCCTCGTGCCGAATGTTTACCCAGCCAGCCGGGAAGCCGGGTGATGTTGTGATTGCTATCTTATACTGTGCTATGGGGTTTCACGGAACAGGGCAAAATGAGGCTTAACACGTGCTGGATAACCAAACTAACTGCAATGACGCTACTAATTCTAATAATGTAAAATCAGAGGAACCCCATAAACAAGAGGAACCCAACGAGTAGCAGGAATTCGTTGTCGTAGAGACCATCATCATCTTCGTAGCATTTTTTCAACGATGTTGGGGTTCGTTTCCAAATGATTGACAAAAAGTAAATATGAAATGTGTCTTTATAAAACGCCTGTTTACTAAAAACGTCAGCAATATAAAAGGATCGTTTGTATTGTATCCTACGTTAACAAAACGCCCTTGTGCAATTCGCGAGTGGGCGCGGCGTGCGCTCGCGCTGGGTGTGGACACGTGCTGGTGTTGCCCAATGAGCTGGCCGAGATTTTTATGTTCTTATTTTAGGTACCTATTATATCTGCACTATCTATTTTTTTATTAATTAAGTAACTAAATGAAGTGGCGTAAAAGACGGAATAGGTTTTCGGTCTTGTCAGAACCAAGTTTTGATTAATTTACTTAAGGTATACCTACCTAATGCCAATTTAGTAATAAATGTGAATAACTTTTGACAAAAATACACTATAGTATATAAAAGTCTAAACCTACAATTTCCATGACTTTTCAATGGCATCGAACTTAATCTTGAACACAATAAATAGCTTCTGCAAAAATTCCAGAATACAAAAACAATTGAATTGAAACAACAGGTAACGGCTATATAGTTAATCCCCGACGCTGCCCGCTACAGCTAGAGTTAATCCGCCGGCTTCGCTCATAAAACGTCGATGGCATAATTGCCACTCTTTTTAGTGTCTTAAAACATGTGCAATAAGTAGCGGCGAGAATAAACGACATTGGGACATTATAATCCCCTTTTAAAATCATTTTATTGCGGGTTGTATTATTTTCTAGCAACTAGTTACAACTTCAGCGTCTAGGGTTTTAGGGATTAAATTGTTAATCCTTTTTAAGGGATTTATGTTAAAATTAGGGTTTTTGTGGTTTATTACTCGGGAAATATTTTTTATTTTACTGCAGGGCTATCGACGTATTTTAAGAGTATTGTAATTAGGAAATATCTAGGTAAATATTATCTAAATCGGTTGCTTGTTACCAAAATGAAGGAGATATGGACTAAATAAAAAATACGTAAATTCGTCTATAAATTATATTTTCATACTATGGTCAATTTTTACAATAAGCATAATTCATACAATTGCATAAAATAAATACAAATCAATTCATTATTAAATACTTAAATCTAAATCATTTGGTTTAGGAACTTTATCTTTATTACAATTCTATTCAATAATCTCAACATTTCGAGCAACTTTAGAGCTTACATAATACCGATTATCTATTTACAACTATGTACAAGTCCATTACAGACACAGCTAGACACTTCGTAGTCCAAACACTGAAGAACTGTTCACTCAACACTCGCAGACCTGTCGACATCGTCCACAAACGCCAGCGCTCAATCTCGCTCGCAAATCCGCCATCTTCTTTTTCAGATAAGTCACTTGGAAAGCCAGGCGAACTTCCCTAAGCTTCCTGCGATCCCTGCTCTGCTTAGCAGCGTAGTTGTTCCTCTCTCGCTGCTTTCTATAAGAGTCATCAGCAGCTTGGCTGGTCTGCACTGCGCGCCGCATCCTCGGATTGTTCCCCAGCAATGTTCCTCCGTTCTTCTCCGCCATTGCTCGAAGGGCGTCTCGCTCAAACGCCTGGTACTCCACGTCGTCAGATAGTGACTCTGAGTCGTAGAATTCTGGTGAGTCGGGTGGAGATGGGGCGTTTGGTTTGCCGTGTGACCAGCTCCCGATGGATTCGGGTGACATCGCTGAAGGTACTGCATACGTCACAGGCTGGTATGGGTACGTGGCGTAGTACTGGGAATCTGCGTACGATGGATACAATCCAGATAGATTTGGAGACTGAGGAGCACTGCTGGCTGGAAGCGGAGATGCTCTCTCCGCTTTAACCGCGTGCGTGCTCAAGTCCAAAGCAGCTTCTTGTGCGTAAGGAGTCCACAAAGCCATGTTGACAACTTGTTCACTTGACGCGCAAATCACGAATGATGATCTATTTTGGCGCGCGAGTGTCATTTAAAAGAGGCGGGGCCTGAGTGACCACCCCCGGTGGAAGGGTTGAATGCAGGTAGCCACCCTAACGGACCCGAGTGTGGGTGATTTATGGCTCGTCTGATTTGTTGAATGGAGTAAATGAACGTTATAGTGAAATTCGAGGCGAGTATTAAACGTAATTAGTTAATTTGATCATATTAAAATATTAGAGTACCTACACAACTACTAATATAATTTTGAAACAATTCGATAATGAGTTTGTTTGTGAGTCTAGATGCAAATGAAACTTTTTAGCGACATAACAATAATTTACTAATGATTCAAATAAGTAGCTACTTCAATTAAAGACAGACATAGTAGGTAAATATAATCTTACCCAGCTATGAATTAAATTAATTACATATAATTATCATGATTTTAGATAAGGGTAAGGAGTTAAACCTTCCTGCAATGTTATGGGATCATTTCAGACAGAGATATAACACCTCTTTTGTAATAAGATAGTTTCCCTGACAGTTCTAATTTTTCTCAGCCTATTACTGCCTAATTACTAATGTAAAGAATGACAAGTATCTGAGAAGTATGAAATGGAACTTAGGTCAAAAGAAACTGACGTTGTTGAAGGGACAAAAATCTGTGAAGAGCAGCAGTCATGTTAAAATTGGTAACACTGGATCCGATATAATAAACCAATCGACATCACTCTTAACTGTTAGTTGTGAACTGTCAGGGTTTTTTTCTTATGGCGAAAGAACTATAATCCTGTGCTCCAAAAAAATTCAAATCTCCCGCATGTTAACGAAAACATGACGAAAACGATTCTACTTCCGTACTTTTATCAGAGTTAAGTTCTAGCTGTTTTTAATCTTACTGTTATTAAAATAATGTTTTAAGCCAAGAGAACTCCAGAACCATATTTATTTTCTAGAAAAAAAACTGGTATTGATAATTCGACAATTGTAACGCTGACCGTGGTCATATTGGTCACCCCCCGCGTCATCTAAATGAACGGATTGTATTACGGAACAAACACCATTTGGTCACAGCTGCATTGGATTTAAATTCTTTCAGTTATTTTCAGCTCTATTGCCTACTAAATAGAAGTAATTTTACCGTACCATGAAGTCAGGGAAAGGATTAGATCGTCACTTGGTTGTCAATTGCAGAACCCTTCCGCATTTACTTTAGTTAACGTTGCTATTATTATTGGAAACGTTTTCTGGATTCTTCTAGTTTTCAAAAAGCCATTTAGCCAGTGAGCCTTAATTACACACCATTTTAACTAAATCCTCAGACCTAACCTCAGATTTTTTCAGACCTAAAGATAAGTATTTCTCTAGATGCATTCGGATGACGTGTGATGCCATTACTTTATGATTGTTGTTAATGGGCAATAGCAATCCAGTCATTTTAATCTTAGGCTAAATAAATGCAATTCTCTAGCCATGCCGCTAAGTATAATATTGACAGCTGAAGTATAGATAATATAGGCCCGCATTTAGTAAGTACTTATTCGTTAGCGTTAATCCAGTCTATAGAATTTTTGGTCACCAGATTAACTGATCTATGTCGCTCTAATTAAAGCGTTCAAAGATTTTTAATCTTTACTTTATTATTTTCTTCTAATCTCTGGATTATGGCGGCCTGACCTTAACTTACTTAACTGTTTTGCAGGCAATAAAACAAAAATGTTTACAACTTTCTATTTATAATCCTGTCTAGTTCGAAGATTATTTTATAGCCGAAAGCTGTCTTTTATTTTATGGTATTAAGTTACTTCTTTGGGCAATAAAACGGGGTAGGAAAGTCAGGTATTTATGCTATCTATTTATGACACCTTTATCCTAGTACCTATCCCAGCCCGTCCTAGTAGAAGACATATTTAAGACTAGGTGCAAGTATAGCTGTGAAGATTACCTATAGAAGCTATGTATGTATGTATTAGTGCTGAAAATAAGACCTCATCTGACCGTAGAACATCGGAAGTCGGAAGAGACATGCAGTAATAGGTACAATGGCGCAACAAAAACTACACTATGTCGGAACCGCGACAGTTGTTGACATTATTAACGCGCTGGTGATTTGTATGAAAGCATGCGTCAGGCGAATGAATATTCTTTGAAGTTGTTATATAAGTGGTTCCTGGTTTTTTTTGTGGACATTACTTATTTACGTAGTAACAGATTAATTTTGCCTGCCTAATCAGATACTATATTAATTTGTTAATCATTTCACATAGGAGACTTATGGCCAGTTTCACAGGTCCCAGATAAAAATGTAGATATACCTGACAGACGATGCCGTAGAAAATGTGTCATAATTAAAATATTTTTTCTATGGCATTATCTGTCAGATAACTATCAACAACTTTAGATGGAACCTGTGAAATGGGACATTAGGCCTAATGTTGACAGATTAGAAAGATATAAGTACCTAAGTATTAAGTTTAAGTTCACTTTAGATCCCTTTATGTACGAAATTAATAATCGATATCCCGTTCCATTAAATAAATAACGTTGTTATTTCTACGTATTTCTCACGTGAACGTAGCTGTAAAAACATGGTCGTGTGGCGGGAACGGGTTCAACAAGCTGTCAACGTGACAATCTGTTAAAAGGATTCGTATTATCTTTGCGCACGCGCCTGTCCTATTCGTCGTTAGGTAAATAATTATTGTAGAAGCTCTTATTCAATTTATTAGAAGTTAGTTGGTAGGTTAAGTATTATTTTAATGACGAAATGATAGAAATCAGTCGAAATTAAGAAAGGCCTTCCCACGATCATGACGAAAATGAAAATTCGGTGGCATATAACAGATATAAAGACATTTGGGATTTGGGAATGCACAATGGATGTCATAGCTTCTTGGTACTTACCAAAGTTTTAAGTCATGGAGGACAGGACTGATTTCTTCAAACTCCTGAAGATTTCGATCTGAAAACTCCAAGTCTATAATACTTTTATCCGGCGTAGGTATCTAAACTTCTAATTTAAAGCCTAAGTTACCTTCAAAAATCTTGTCGCCATTATAAAGCGTAAATAACGGTCATATTGTCTCAGAGAAAGTAGTATTTTGCAAACTCATAGCAATGCCATTGTCTTCAGGGCTGGTTAAAAGGGTTCTCTGGTCCTTTGCGAATGTCGCACAAAGCGGATTATACAATTTGCATGTTGCGTTCAAAATATTTCTGGGAATGTTGACTTGTGTTAATTATTTAGTAACAAGCGTGGCTGGGGCGAGACAAACATCGTGATATTATGTTCCGTTATGTGCGCCGGAGTCAGGCGACATATCTAGCTAGTTTTAAGTTCTTGGCTCTTAATAATTATCCCACCTATCTGAACAGCTCAACTGAAGGCTTTTGATATTTAGATGTCCGATGAAATAATGTCACATTATGGGGAACACTTTTATTCGAAGAACGTAACTTCAGATACGTTTAGATAATGTCCTTTAGAGCTGAAGAATAATGCAACTTCAGATTATAGTGTAGATGCATAATGCCATTCAAAACGATCTCAAGGATTACACTTTTTAGCTTCCATGCCGACTTGAAGTAGTAGACGAATGGAGTAGAAAATCTTTTAAACTTCTAAAGTATTGCGTCTTATATTGTCTATTAGTTAAAGGACATATTAGTGACAAACCAACACACATCTTATAAACACAATGAAATGCATACCTTTGTAGCAACAGCTTAAGGTTCAATTTCCGACGACTTGTTGTCAGCGTAGGCGGTCTATGTGCTCAAAAGATTTGGCGACAGACAGTCCTCACTGTTGTACAATAATACAAAGACCACACACCATTCTGGACTCTGGCTGAAGCAAAAAAAGAAACTTTACTTTATCCACTTAACCAATGATGCAAGATGATCCTTGCAAATGTCACACAAAACTTAAACCACCCAATTTTTATCTAGTTAATTACTTTTTCGTTATCAGGCTGCTTTTCTTCTATGAACTTGTAATGTTTTTCTGCGTGCTTCTGCAGAGCCCCCACACACAACCTACTTACTACCCTCAACTTGGAAGATGCGTAAAAATACATAGTATTGTGAATGTAATAATTTGAAAGTATTTTCAAAAAACTAATATTTGTGAAAATTATTTTATAGAATACGAAATCGCATATTTTTTTAAGATATCTTTTTTTATTTTACGTTATTATCAATGGAACGGTTATCTCCTGCCATCTAGTGTCCAGTAGCAGTACTAAACTGTTGAATTAAGAAGTAACAGATATAACAAACTTTTAAGTATCTCCAATATTTTATTTCATGTACAATTTTTAAGTAATACTTAAAAATAGTAATCTAGAATATAGCGCTGATAACAATCATTACTTTATTGAATTTAGGCACTTCAGATATTAGTAATACGAGATTTGTACAAGATCAGTAGTCAGTCATTAAAAAGTTGAGGCAAACAGTTTGTTATCTGTGGTCGGCCATTTTGGATTTTGATAATCTGATTGACCGTAGAAACAATTTTGATGTTTTCAACCTACCTGTAATTTTATTAGTAAATTAACGTTGCCATTACGCGACATAATCGCGGCCCTTTTGTCATTGCCATCGCCTCGTGTGCCGCTCGTCTCCAAGGGGGTCAAATAGTGTCCATACGATCAGCTGTCACGTACTACTGACGTGTAGAACACAAACAAATCTTATATTTTGGGTTTGCTATGCTGTTTTCACGATGAACGGCACGTTTAACGAGCAGCTCGGGGGCGTAGCCGGGGTGTTCGAGCAATGGGGCGCGTGCGAGCAGACGGTGCTGGCCTGCACGCTGGCGCGGCGGGTGCCCTGGCCGGGGCTCAAGCTGGTGCAGCGGGCGGTGGAGGCGGCGCTCCGCAGCCACGTCGAGGACGAGAGGCTTGAGCGCGACGCCAACGACGAGCTCCTGCTGGCCGGCCTGCTCACAGTGCGCGACGACGACGACGATGATGGTACGAACCTTTACTTTCATCTACAAACATGTTTTCGGTCATGTTTCCCTCCAGGAAAGTTGATAGTTAAGTATTGTCAATGAAAGAATTTGCAATGTAGGACTAGCTTACTGTATACCTCCAATTTAATTAATGAAGTGTAAGAAAATTTAATTTTAGCCTAAAAACTTAACATATTAATTAACAGACTACCCTATATTTTATATCCTGTAATCCACCAACTCTATACTGACCGTGAACAGTTAATTTGCTTTAGCAAGCCTTGTTTTATACAATTTAACATCTAGTTGTGTCACCACCTTACATGAATGAAGATTGTCCTATTATTCATGAATAAATTTTCTCATGTATAAATATGACTTCAAAATATTCCATCTTCACCGGTTAGACAAACAACATAACGTTATTAACTAGAAATCTGGATTGTTAACTTTGGTCACTAACTAAGCATTTATTTGTAACCTGAGGGTGTAATAATGTGTTGATGTTTGTTGTAAGCTGTATTTGCATAATTACCTATCAATACAGAATTATATTTTAATTTTCCATAACTAGATAGATGGTATTGATAGTCATTAACTATATTTGATAAACAATTACTTATTGCAATAATAAGGTAGGTAGGTATATTGTACAGATTACACAGTTTCTAAATATCAGCATTTAATCTCACATTTTACCAGTGGCCAAAGGAGACATACAAATTGTTGAAAAAGAACT
Source organism: Heliothis virescens (assembly GCA_002382865.2). Taxonomy (NCBI): domain Eukaryota; kingdom Metazoa; phylum Arthropoda; class Insecta; order Lepidoptera; family Noctuidae; genus Heliothis; species Heliothis virescens. The sequence goes on from NWSH02000535.1 coordinate 1,528,092, forward strand.
TTCAAAATCTGTTCAGGAGCTCCAGAGATTACCTTCCTGATATCACAAACACACCGGCTTTAATTCTTATAATAACATTAGTGTAATTCTTATAACAAAGCAAATGGAGGGTAATCCATAAGAAGTAAAAAATTATGGAATTCAAAACCAACTTTTATCTCAATTGCTTGTTTGAACATTTGTGACATTTCCTGTATATCTAACACAAATTTTGATATCCCCTATGTACAGTTAGTTTAGCCTTGCAGGTTTTAGATATGGTTTTCAATAAAATAATAGAAGTATCTTTTAAATGTCAATATTGTGATATTGATCAGAGGGCAATCCAAATCAATAAATCATGTTAGAATTGGGTTGCATGATTGCGAGAGGTATGCTTGCAACCAGATTGAAAATCACATATCACCAACTACAAACTTGGGCTTAGATACTATTTCATTTAACTAAATAAATAGTAATTCAGATTTTTCCTCTTCTTCAGCATGTTTCAGTTTGTTTAATTCAATATTGCATTTTTAAAGCATTCATCATCTTCCTGTCCTGTTCCCAATTTTATTTGAGGTCAGCAATATGTTTTCTGCTTCCATTTCTCCCTGTCACTCGTCATACAGACATTCACTCCCTTCTTACTCATGTCATCTTTTTGCTTTTTTAATGCATAATAATATAGGTAATTAGTATTTATTTGAATAACCCAAAGCTTAAGGTTTACTATAAGATTACTCGGACCAAGGCTAAACATAACCAACTTGTAATATCCCCATACCCAGGCTGTGAGCGCCTCCACCGCCTGCTAGGCCTCCTCCCTCTCCTGCGCGTGGACAGCCAGCGCTGCAAGGAGCTGTACGTAACAGCTGCGCCGGTGCTGGTGCAGCGCTGTGTGGATGCGCCGCGCCGCAGTGCCGTCGTGCCCGAGCTGTGCAGGCAACTGCTGTGTTATCTGCTCGTTCATCCGGCGCTTACGCATCACGATCAAGGGTAAGCTTTTGGACAGGAGTTATTATTTTTTATAAAAGTTCGATATACCCTCAACATGTAATTTTATGTAGGGTGACATCATTAAAAAGCGGGAAAATCTGCTGTCTTATGCTCAGGTGAATCATTGTCATAATCACTGTCCAAAGATGTGTGTTTTCCTGAATGGTCAGCAGCTTTCATAACATTTTTGTTTGATTAGTCTTTTTCAGTGTAAGCAGATATAATGTAGTTATATGGGAATGTTAATCTTTTCAGGACATTAAAACAATGGCTAATATATTTAGAGAATTACATAGCCGGCAACAGAACAGAAAACGTATGGAAACCAAGGATAGACCCCTGCCTTATGCCAGACTCAAATATTTGGGGCACAAACAGTACCTTCAGACGGACAATCGGCAAAAACGTAGAGTTCCGAGGCATTCTAGACACTGTAGAGCACTACAGTACAGACTTGTTACAGGAATCATTCTCCAAAAACGGCCGCGATGTAGATATTAGTATAGAAGGAGAGAAATTGAATTTTGACGCGACGATAGCGCAGCCTAAGTCACAGAGATCGAATAGTTTGACGCCTCCTTCCAGTAATTTTATGCAGATGTCGTCTTCGGCGGAGAATTTGAGCGACGAGCCCTTTGTACAGAAGCCTCGGAGTTTTTCTCTGTCGAGCGAACATAGTTTGAGTCAGATCCGGCCTATCAGTATAATGTATGGTACGACGGGTAGTGAGACGCGGTTAGACGACTTGCGGTCCCACAACTTCGGCAAGCACCCGGGCATGTCCAACGTAGCGCAGTGGCTGAAGAGTCTGCGCCTGCACAAGTACGAGTGGCTCTTCACCAACATGAGCTACGAACAGATGATGACTATGGACGAAAAGTGTTTGGAAGAACTAGGTGAGTCATAATATAGTTTTTGTTGTCTCTCATCAAGGTTGGTGTGCAATTGAATTGAATGCATTAATAAATTCAGCTTTTTCCTCATCAGAGTTACAAAGAATTGTGACTTACTAAGTAGGTGTATAGGTAAAGTACCTGGATTATGTAAATGTCAGTTGATTGTGACTCACTGAATATTAGGAGGGTAGCAGTTCATTTGTATCATTTCATTCTTATAACAGGAAAACATTTCCTGCTGTAATTAAGTAAAAATCTATAAAGCATGTGTCATTGATTATGTACTTTTTTTTATTAATTGGTCAGTGTTTTATTAAATTCAACAATTTGGAGAAGCTTGAAAGTTTACCTGGACTTAGTCATAAATTTAAAAGAATTTTTGCCATGCTGTGCTCGGTTGAGGTCACACAGTTGAACAGTTCGGGAGAGCAAATGTGTGAGTAATCGGTATGTTCTGGGTCAGGCGTGACGAAGGGCGCGCGACACAAGCTGCTGCTGTCCATCAAGAAGCTGTCGGAGCGATCCGCCGCACTCGAGGGGGCGGAGGCCGAGCTCCGCGCCGGCCTGCCCGCCCGCGCGCTGCAGCGCCTGCGCCACGTGCTGCTCAGCCCCATGCCGCCCGCCTCCGACTTACCCGCCGCCATCGTGCGCGCACTGCACCTGGGTACGTACTGGTTGTGTGTCATCCCCTGCAGCCTGCGCCACGTGCTGCCAGCCCCATGCCGCCGCCTAACCTAACGCATTCTGTTTGGTTGCAGCGTCAAAATGCCTGAACAGCGCGGTGTGTCCGGCGCCGGTGCGCATGACGTCACAGCTGTCGGACGACGCCGACCACGAGCCGCCCGTCGACCCCATGTCGCTGCACTGCTGGCTCGTTGAGAAGGTAACTTAACAATACTAGGAGAACTATTAGAGAAGGAGAGCCATATTGATAGTAAGGTCCTTTGTTTTTTTTTTACTAGCCTTTTTATCGTCCCACTGCTGGGCAAAGGCCACACAAGTGTCTCACACAGAGGAGGATTGAACGTTAATCTTTGTTAGTTAGAAAATGTTTTTTAGCTCAACCAAACTAGCTTCAGAAAGCAATTTGCTGTCATTGTTACAACATCGCGTTACACGTAACACTGTTGCAGGCGCTGCACCACGAAGCATTCACCCGTCCGGAGCTACAGGAGGCGCTGAAGGGGCTGCGGCACCGCCTGCCGCCCAGACAGTTCTTCCACCACGTCTCCGACATGCCACTCAACAGGCGCTGTCCCAAGAACAGGTACCGTGATTCATTTCAGGGTTATGTTTGTTATGTCTTTTGAGGGTTTTTGATAATCATTATGGAGTTCAGAGGATAAAAAAATCTGTTCATGCAACTGTGTTGTAGGAGTCATTTAAGTAATTTATTGGCGATATAAATCGTGATGATGTGTTATAAGCTGGTCTTTTGGTGTGATCAGATGGCGTGTGGGTCAGCAGTCGGGGCCGAAGAGCCGCACGCGGCTGTGGACGGGTCCGCCCGGGCCGCGCGGCAAGTCGCACTCGTACCCGCCGCACGCGCGGCCGCCCGCGCCGCCGCCGCACGACTACTCGTCGCTGGACGCGCTGTGCCTGCAGATGACGGAGCAGGCCATCAACTGACGGCCGCCGCCCGCGCCGCGCCGCCCTCCCGGACGAGGCGCCGCCGCAGACCCCGCGGACGCATGTATTCGTTACTCCCGAGTAAGGTTATATACGCACGATTTCTTGTGAAATCCTTAGTTTTGTTGACTGGGCTCGCGGTGGGCGGGACCCTTAGACGCAAGTAGCTAGAGAAATTCCCGGCAACCGGCGTCGACACCGGCGCCGGGCCGACGACGTATACAAATTATTACTAGGTAAGCCAGGATTATAGCTTTTTATAACAGATCGCCCGCATTCGGTAACTATAGTTTCAGTCCCCGAATACTTAGCGTTAAGTATTCTCTAACGATAGTACTAGTGTAATCGGTGACATCGACTCGATCGTATACAACTAATCGTATCCTACATTTCTCTGGTGCTAATTTTTGCGACGTTTTATTTGTTAGTTAGCTGTATAGTGTAGTGTGTCTGTGTACGTGCGCGCGTACGTGTGTGTGTGACGTACGCCGGCGCAGGACTGACTGCGGCCGGTAACGATTATATTATTATTGTAATGTTAACGTGAATTAGTTATTAACGTTGTTGACTGATGTTTGCATAATTTATAAAGTTCGCAAACTATTATTATTTTTTATTTTAATCTTTATTATTTAGTCTAATGGATATTTATATTCAGCAATTAATGTTTTGACTGGATCAAAAATCTGATTGTAATGTGTGCAATTTATTATTTTTTTATTTACGCAATATTTTGTCTATATTATAAACTTATAGATTCATGTAAATAATGAACTAGTTCACATTGTATTTATAAGGGTTATTGTTTTGTACAAAACACGTGTTGATGACAGATATAATATAATTATAGCAAAATGATTTTGAATATTATTATGAGATGTATTGGTTTATGAGTTGTTTCGTTTGGGGCTGACATGCTGTCTACAGATATTTATATTTAGCCAATTATACAGAAGTTTACGGAGTATATTTATTCTTACCCTCACATACCTCAAATGTCACCTGTTTATATTTTGGTTCACGTCTGTGTTCAAGAGCTTTAGTTACTAATCTGTAGCGGACTGTGATACGGTTTGTGTTTGGATCATGGATCATGCATGATATTCATCAGCACTAAAATTAAATACCTATTGTATAACATACAACGTTGTTTTATTCCGACTGAATACAGCATGAAAAATACTAGCCACCCAGATAAATATGTCCTGGCTGTGTAGGTACTCTATATTCATTTCTTTATACTATAGTTTCAGTAGTATTGGCGTATAAGCGCGACAGACAGACTGAGTTACTTTCTCATTTATAATTTTAGTAAGGATGCAAGAATTGTGACTTATTGGTCAAATAACTTTTAAATTTAATATTCATTGACAATGTGAAAAAAACTCGCTTATGATGATCAGAGCAGATCGCGGGAAGCAATGGTCAACCTACGAGTCGGGAAATAAAATTGAAAGTAAACTTATACACATATTTTTTATTACACATTAACTAAAACATATTTTTGGTTTCGTTATAAAATTGGTAAATGCCTAAAATAAGTAATCTTATTTATTCTTTGGTGGGTAAAAATGCAAAATCATAAACATTGGGTCTTACTACAAAATATTTTTTTCTAATAGTAAGACCCTAGCTTTAACTGTGTGCACTATAATATCACAAGCTGCATGTGGCTTATAATTAACTTAATCTCTCTTTATGAGTACCAATTTTATGTCTGGCAAGATCGTTTTTCCTATAGAATCCCCTTGAACACCTATCACAAGGGAATGGGATATCAGTAGTATGTACTTTGGCGAAATGGAAGTCTAGCATTGGTTTAGAGGGATATGACTGATTGCACCCTTCAAATTCACACTTATATTTATCAGTTTTAGTATGTTTGAAGTTCATATGTCTGGCCAAAGCCTTGTGTTCAAAAAAGCTGCTCTCACAGAGCCCACACTTGATGGGGCGCTGCCCCGTGTGCCTCCACATGTGCATCTCCATGTTGGGAACATGCTTTATACAAATATTGCAGTAGCCAGACTTCTCAGAGTGTTGGGAATCTATGTGAATCTTTAAGTTTCCCTTTAGTTTGAAAGTACGTCCACAATAGCTACATACAAAGTTACTGGATTCAGAGTGTAGATTCATGTGTTTCCTTAAATTATTCTTGTACTTGAACTGTGAGTTACACAAAGAGCAAGTGAATGTTTTCACATTGCTGTGCACCAACTGGTGGTTCTTTAGTTCCTCTTTTGTACAAAATGTCTTTGGACAGGCTGTGCACAAATGGTTCTTCTCACCAGTGTGCCTTTTCTTATGTCTTTGTAATCCACTGATCTGTGTGAACTTTGCACCACAGATAGTACATTTGTATGGAGTTTCTCCAGTGTGTGTACGCATATGAATGATAACATCAGCTTTCCCATAGAAGGCTTTGCCACAGTGTTCACAAACAAAGTCTCGCTCTCTTCTCCTTGGTATTTGAGAGTGTGCATTGTCTATGTGTCGTTTTAATGCACTGCTGTCCTTGTATTTCTTATCACACATAGGACAAGAGTGTGGCTTCTCATCAGTGTGGGATCTCATGTGGACCTTATATGTTGAAGGATTTGCAAATGCTCGGCCACAGTTTGCACATGGGTATGCTAGCATATCCTTGCATTTTGATCTTACTGTGTAGGTTCTACGTTTGCGGGGGATTATGTTAGGTTCGACAGTTGGCAACTGCTCTAGCTTAATTTGTTCAAGAGGAATATCCTCGTCTTCTACGTAAAGTTGTTCACCGTCACTGTCGCCGGCTTCGCTCTTCACTTCCAGCTTCGGCTCACAGTCGCCCAAGTCTGACATAACTTTAGATATCACCTTCAAAGCCAAACATTGAGAACGCAATTTCTTGTCCGATGCTTCGCATTTAAGAATAAATTGATAGCAAATAGCCAGGTCTTCATTACAGTTATTACAGATACTTGATGGAAGTCCATCATCACCTTTAATGTTTATATTTGGACAACAATACATTATTTTTGAGCTTACTTCAATATCTTCCACTTTGCTATTGAAAATATAAACAGTGCCTTCATTCTGACAACACAACCTGCACAAATTGGTCTTCATTATTACTGCTGGAGAGGATTAATAAAATGAGATCTTCATATTCAGAATGATTATGGAACTAATGAAATTAATGTAAACTTTAAGTAATAAACGAAACCGACGGAAATCTGAACCAGCATAAATAAACAAATTCTGACAGATACAAGGAAGTGTCAATTTTGTACGCCAAAATTGACACTGACGAAAATTTTGACGTTGACAACTAGTGACAGACGCTTCGCGTTGTTTTGTTTGTTGTTGATTATTAATGAAAACATTATTGTGATCTGTTGTGATCGTGATTTTCTTTCAGAAACTTCTGTGAAATCTACACATTAGTAAAATAATCGTTTGCATATCACAGTCCACTGATTGTAGTTCTAGGAAAGTACAAATTATGGAGTCCAAAATATGCCGTATTTGTCTCAAGAAAACCGCGACAATGTCCATATTTGACAAGCAGGATGATATTCAATTCAGCACTAAGGTGATGCGATGCGTGAATGTGGCGGTGGTGGAGGGCGACGGGCTGCCCGAAAACATCTGCGGCGAGTGCGCTGCGGAGCTGTGCACGTCCTATGAGTTCGTGAACAAGTGCGAGGCGTCCGACAGGGCGCTGCGCTGCGCAGACATCACCAGCCTCTACGACGACCTGGTGCCCAAGACCGAACTACCCATCAAGCTAGAACAAATCAAGGAGGAGAGTGGAGCTGACGACCACGATCATTTTGATAATTACTTATTAGATACTGTCACTGAGTCTTGTAATGATTACACTGAGAACAAAGTCAAAGTTAAGAGAAAGTATACAAAGACGAAAAAGTTTAGAGATCATATTGATGGTAGGAAGTTAAAACCAAAATTGGGTCCAGTGAGATGCATGGTATGTGGGCTGGTGGCTTCATGTCGCTCTGCCCTGGAGAATCACATGAGGACCCACACCGGCGAGAAACCATTTGCATGTGACTCCTGTGGTGCTCGGTTCAACCTGAAGGGCACTCTCAAAAGACATACTATAACTCATCACACACAAAGAGAAAGGAAATTCATTTGTGAGACTTGTGGCAGCAGCTTCTTCTCAAAGAATGATATAATAACACACATAAGAGTCCACACTGATGAGCGACCATACTCCTGCTCGTACTGTGGGAAGGCATTCAGACAGATTGCTTCAATGATCAGACACAAACGCATGCACACCGGGGAGAAACCATTCTCTTGTCCCATCTGCTTCAAGAAGTTCATAGACATGAGCCACATGCAGCGGCACCAGTTTGTGCACTCTGATGAGAAGAACTTCACTTGTCACCTGTGCAGTAAATCTGTCAAGACTAGAAATGCCCTGACGGCTCATATGCGAATACACTCTAATGAAAAGCACAACATTTGCAATTACTGTGGTATGACATTCTCATTTAAAGGCAACCTGCAAGTTCACATAAGAAGAATACACTCTGAGAAGTCTGGTCAGTGCAATGTTTGTTTGAAGACATTCTCAGACTTGGAGGCTCACATGCGTAAACACACGGGTGAAAAACCCTTTGTGTGTAAGCTGTGTGATCAAAGCTTTGCAACCAAGCGAAGTTTGTCAAACCATGTAGGCTTTAAACATGAGAATGCTTCAAAGTTCAAATGTTCTATTGGTGAATGCACTAAAACATTCCCAACGGCTATGATGCTGGAGTTCCACCTCCTCAAACAGCATACCAACCACACACCATACGTCTGCCATCACTGCTCCCGAGGGTTCTTCAGGATGAGTGATTTATCTCGACACCTCAAAGTTAGTCATATGGATACACTGGAGTCTAGAAGACCAAGACCACAGCTAACAGTGTCTCCAATCATTCAAAACAATTGTACTCTAGAGATTGTTAATCAGTGAACATGAGGCATGCCAATAAGATTTAATTACTCTTGTAACGAATTGTTGTATGAATTTTTATGTTCCTAAATCAAGAGTATGTACTGTATATTACAATGTAAAAAAGATCAAATCTTAAGGATTTGTTAAAATATCCATGGATTCAAAAACTGAGTCCTATTTTATAAATCCAAAATTTACTTATTGTCAAATAAATATTACCTTTGCTGCTCTGAAGTTAGCACAAGTTATGTGGAAGTAACTTCACAATACTCAAAATACACAGAGTATATCCCATCAAAATGCAAATGATAACTCTTATCACAAAGAAGACTGGACTAATATAACTATGTAGGTCCAGAGGATAAAAAAAAACTTGGACCAATTTGTCTTAATCTTTTTTCAATTTTCACAGATGTATTAGGTATTGTGTCTGCTAATAAAAACAAATACTTAAAGCTAAAACGAAATAAATATTTCAAACTCGATGTTTTATATAGATAATACGGAACCCTTTGTGCGCGAGTCTGACTCGCACTTGGTCGCTTTCTTAATTTTTTTTAAACCCCACGGGCTATTTAGCTGTTTCCGTTTCGTTATCCTACTGGATCAAGATTAAGCTTAATATTGCCAAATTTTATTAAAATCTGATCAGCTGTTCTCGCTTGATCGATATTATCATTGGATTGATATTTACTTATAGATTTACATGTAATTTATAGACTTTCAAGTCTTCATACTTATTTTGTTCCCTGAATCGATTACTTGATTTTGATCATTGCTTCTGCGCGCCACCCGAGACCTACAATTTTTTTACATCATGGGTACAAATAATCGATTCTGAGACTTGTAAGCATGAAGACTTTAATTAATTGTGAAACTAGTCGTTAGCTTGTGAGATTAAAATTAAAATAAAAAATATTTTCTATTTAACTGAATGTTTCATTAATTACGTTATAGGTTACTAAAATATGTAATATTTTATACTGTAACAGCGAAAATGATCGAATGTTTGATCCGTGCAGGATTTGAACCCGAACCAAGCGGTCAACCAGTGCGCCGACAAGTAAAGAAAATAATTCCCTCACTTTGCGAGACGAAGAGATTCTAATTAAAAATCCTTGGCAGTACCTGTCATCATTATCAGCAGAATCTGGCTCAAAGAAGTGACAACCAGTTTCGCTTCTCACGCGTTAAAAGATATTTTAATCATCGTTCCGTTACAGGAATTATCAACAGGTTACTTAATTAATGCCCTCTTCCTGTCGGGTGTAGGGGAGCGACAGACCCTCGCGGCCAATGGCGCGGAAATCCGCGGTCAAGTTTCAAACGCGCGCCCTCACTTTCCTCAGGTGAAACAGTGCTGCCGTCGGTAAAGCAGCACCAGGTGTTGTGAGTTGGTATCTGCTTCTCTTTCCCCCGCGTGACGTCGCGGCGCGGTCTCACTCGCGCACCAATTAAGCGGCCAGGTGAGTGATACGCGGAGGCTTCGTCGGCGTACACTCGCGTAGAGGACGTTAGCCCGCGACCGCCCGCCGGAACGCACGTCTCCCGCGACTGCATCATATCGTGGCAGGTGTCGGTGCCGTGATGGTTTAAACGTGTTACAGTTCGTGTGTGCTCGACATTACCATACCTGTGCGGATTGTCGGATACCCCCCTGTCACAATGGGAGAAGTGAGTACTCTCTGTATTGTCTGCTTGGAATGCGAGCGTGCTCCAGTTTAGATGGTGGCGGAGAGGCTGGTCCTGCGAGATCGTAATCGTAGGTTCGTAGGTCGTCGGCATGAGGTACAGTTGTGCAGAGCAGCGCTCGGGTCGGCGCTCGCGCTCCCGCCAGATTAATTAACGCTTTCATACCGTCGACAATAATGGTGTGTTCGGGTATGTGTGCCGAGATCGAAGCCCGGTAGAAAGCTCCCAGACATGTCGCCGAACCGCCACATCGCATCGGTAAAAGTATTCATGTACTGTTACCTATACATCTGATAACGCTTCAGATACGTACTTACATTATCATTGATATTGTTCGAGTTTTTACATTTATTGGCATCGAACGTTCTTGCAATAACAAATGAGTGGCCATTGTCTTATCTCTAGGAATTAACAGGCTACGTGTAATCGTTGATTGTTGTTTTTATCTATGAATTCTCAATAATACCTTCTAACATAAAGTCACGATTGCCGGTACTTGGAAGAGCCTTGTGCCTACGTGAACTAGGTATACTTACCTCTAGGAGTAGAACTATAACTCTTGGTCCGGTCGAGCTCATATAGATAGGTAAATGGTCGCCAGTGGGGCGCAGTGAAACTGAATATGGCAATGCGTAGGTCAACGAGCATATTGCACACGCCGCTGCAACTGTGACCTGTTTTCCAGTAATAAATACATGTAATGATGAAATACTCAGCTAGCACGTTCATGCTGACGCTACACAAATCGTCCATACATTGGCGAATGCGGAACCTAAATTATTTGCTAAACACGTCGAGGAGGGCGCCGGAAGAAAGTTCTTAATACGATTAGCTCGTTAGCCGACATACTTAGCTTGCAATAACACCTGAGAGGTCAAACAAAAGCATAGTAAATAATACTCGAGTCCCACGCACACCCGCTATAATACTACGCCGGCTCTTGTACAATTCTACGCTTTTTGTGCAGATTAACATAAAAAGAAACTGCCAAGTTATTTCACAACGTGTCCGCGGTTCTCGTTTTGCCTTATCATTATAATTTGATGGTGTTTTGAGAGAAAAGCGAAGTTTGGTTTTACTTAGAAAGGCTGGTTGAGTGCGCACGCGAAAATAATGAAACAACGTGATGTGGCATGAATTGCATGTGTTCAGTAACCAAGTTCAAGTGTTATTAACCTTAGGCCGAAGTTCAGCGGTATCACACAAAGATACGGAAGTGCAATCGCAATAAGTAGCTTTATTTTCACTCACGATTACGTAATTCCCCTGGCTTTAAGTATACCTACTGCTTCAGATTGTTGACGTCTAAGTACCTGCTAGAACTTCCTACCTTAAAGTGGTGCTTCAATCTATTCTTGCAATAGACAGCTGATAATACCAAAGTTGCTCACAAAATTAGCCTAGCCTAGATCTAGAGATAGGTCTCCTTACACCAACACCGGATGCCGCTATCTGCCAATACAAAGGAAATTAGTTTCATAAACTGCTAGATACAGATCTACCCACGTAGCACCACGGAGCCTACTGCGATAATAGCATAACCAACGGACCTTCAACCAAATGTTCTGATAAAGATATATTTACCAGAAAATAATATTTTATCTCCAAATGCAATCTGTCGATTACATTAATGAGATAACAGAACAATGGAAGCACTTTTATTATAAATTCTCGATTTTTCTTTAAAAGTGTCGGTTGTGCCTTTTAATTCAAGGTGTTTTTGTAATTTATTGTTGGGCTTCGTAATGACGTACGATATTCCAAAAGGCTATAAAGTAGATTTTTGTGAGTCTTGTGATCTTGCAGTTTTAACTTCCTCTACTATAGGAGTCAGATTTCTGATTAATAGATGTAATTCATTTGGTAAATAAAATTAATTAATTCCTGGGAGGATTAGTCAGACGAAAGTAATTAAATAATTAGTCTGTTAGAAACCAGATGCGATGTGTCGGCATGGGAATGATAACAACATAAAGTCGAATGGTCAGATCTGCTCCACACATAACAGACGCTACTGCTTATACTCCAGCTAAAATAAAGCCGTGAAACTATTGAATTTCAATTATTATATTTATTTACTTACTTACATAATCTATTGATATGGAGTGGAATGATATCGATCGCTCATATCTGTAAGGTCAGGCGTGTGCGCAACTTCTGTCGAACTCGACCGAGACACACTTAGCCTTACACACTGTGATGTAGAAAAACCTGTATCCTCTATTAAGTGGCGTAATAATGCTAGTCACTGCTAGGTTAATCGTCTAGGACTAGGTGCTGCAGCTATTTATAGTAACATTCAAACACGTTCACGTGAACGGCTGGGCTAGCCAAAGATTTACAAAGATCAAAAATTAATAGTAAATAAATTCTTTAGACTAAACAACATGTATTCATAGTTGAAATATAATTAACATGTGCTTTGCTTTCTTTACAGTCACTGCTGAAAGAGGATCCCCTCTCCAGGATCCAACGAGAGATCATAGAAGTTACGGAAAGAGAAAGAGAATTCAAGGAGGGACACTTCAGAATCAACAGGCTGATGTCTGAGTCCACAATAGACGTGAACCATCAGAATGGCCACGTGAACGGCGACGCTGAACTCAAGCCACAGAAGACCCTCAACAGAGCCGTGTCCACGTCACACCTGCTCGGCCCCATCGCGCCCTCGCCGCCCGTCACACCCTCACTCCTCAACACAAATGGATACACGAGGCGGTTTACACCCCAGACGGGGACAAAGGGAATCATGCAGCGATTTATTGCAAACAAGGGCAAGCTGCCTGCTAGCCCTGGAGGAGGCATTCCTCCCACACCTACCACACCACTAGCTCCGCCGCTGGTGTTCCCAACATTGCCGGTGATAGCACCTGTGGTCTCGCCCCCCGTGATCACCCGCACGCCAGAGGGGAAACCAGTCAGGAAAGGCTACGTACCAGTTGAGGAGAAAATACAGAAAGAATTGCAGGAAATGAAAGACAGAGAGCACGAGCTCAAGAAGATGAGGAAGAAACAAAAGCCATACGACTTGGAGTTGAGTGATAATGAGACTAGCTCTGAGTCTGAGGACGAGGAGATCCCCCTGCCCGGTAAACTAAAGGCGACCAAGTCGATAGGCGAGCTGTATGAAGCGCTAAATGAGGAGCTGCGGTCGCCCTCGCCACGAAATAGCTCGGGACACGACTCCATCGGCAGCCTCAAGCCCGCAAAGTCATTGGCGGAGCTGTGCACGCTCGCCCCGGGAGAGGAGTTCCTCGCGCCCAGCTCCACACGGCTCATAGCCAAGTGGGAGTCTCTAATACAGCAGAAGCAAGAGGCCGGCGCTGCTTAAGATATAACAAATGTTCGGAAAGGCTAACTGGTTCAATATGTTGATATAACGGGCGCGTGTCGCCAGCTAAACTCCGTCGCGTTTGGAAGCAGCTGCCGCATAGTGGAAATTGTATGCAAGGCCGAAAGTGGCAACGTTCGGGTAGCTTCGGTTCGTGTGCGATTTTACGAACAGATGTGAGTGAAGTTCAGTATCCAATCAAAACCGGCTCGGTTCAATACGGCTACGTCTAATAGTTTTACGTAAATTATAAATTCCATCATCCATGAGTGCGCGTTTGGTGCCATGTTTTACCGATCGATTTCTTTCGTCTATCAATCGATTGTGGAGCAATTAATTTTCTCCAGATTGCGAACAATGCAAATGATGGTTATCCGTAACAGCAATTATCTCGCGCGCTCGCGCACTTGGAAAGCGGCCGACACACGATGCGAACTCGTCTCCCAAGTGTGAGTAAAATGGTTTCTTCCTATTGTTTGTCGTCAATCGGGTGAACTGAAAAACTCGATCGAGTTTTTCGGTGTGGCGCCGCTTTCCCGCGCCGCGCCGCGCTGTTGAGCCGAGTGTCGGCGCAGTACAGGCTGCTCTTTGTGCTGTGAGAACACAACAGTAAGAAACATTAAGCCCATAACACCTTGAGGTCGGCTCCCAGTATTGTCGAGATATCGCACTTGAGCACATTTATGAGTACACCGTATTTCCGGTTTAGTTAGTAAGCATTAAGTAGTGGCGTATATGCAAGTTCATAACACCTCCCAAACGTTCAAGTAATTAATGCAGAAAGTATTTTACTTGAATTCGCTTTCGCTTTAGCTAAAGTTATTAATTCCGAGCGACGAACAATATGATTAACTCTTATCTGTTGTACTTTCGTTTATTGCATTCACTATGCCGGGCGGTTACATGATTTATTCATCGTTCTGAAGATTATAGCATTCTTTCACATAATGTGATGTAGCCAGGCCTGGCAGCCGACTCGAGCGCCGGTAGATATGAACTAGTCGAAGCTGGACTTCGTGTTTTATATTTATTGTTATTTACATTGAATTTATAGAGAGTATCTTACATTAGGCGTCGACATACTCGATTGTGTTGTTCAGAAATCTATGCCAAACACTAACACTAGCCACTCTGATACTGTAACAAGGTTGCATGTTACTCCGGTTATTTACTGTCTAAATGGGATTTAGAAGAACTAATCGACAATATGCAAAAAGCCTTATTTTTCGAATTTATGATACGAATTAAGCTTTTTTTACGAAATGACAAGCATTAGTGATCGCGAGCCCAGCCAGAGACGTCGTGTCTGTCTGTATGTCTGTACCGATTGCTATATACCTAAACTTACGTACTTACACACGTGAGGTGTACCCTTATAAGTGTCAAATAGTCTGTGCCTTACATGTTTACGCTAGAATTTAGCACAATATATATGAAGTTAGCAAGAAATGTGCATTTCCTAAGTATTTCTATGACAAAGCTGTTTCTAGAACTCTAACGAAGATATTAGTAATGGTAATGAAAGCTAATTATCAGTTAACATTCAATAATGATGTAGTAGTGATCCCAGCTGTAGTTTAACGAGGTTGTTCAATGGTTTACTTGGTAAATTAATTACAAATGGCGTATAACGTCTATGGAATGTTTCAAATAAATTCGTTACTAAAATCTTCGTTCAGTGTTGCCTTATTATGTGAAAGGAGTAGTTTAGTAATATGTACTTTGTTAGCACTAGCAACACCACGTCACTAGTACTAAATGTATAAATTAATTGTTTAGGTACTTAAACGAAACATTTTCCTTTAGCATAATAATAAAATAGTCAATTTAATTTAATGGTATAGTGCATAGATCAAAATAATAATTACTGAGATTGATAGTGTTAATTGTTGCAATATTTTATAAGTAGTTATTGTAAGTTTGTTTCTATTTATGATCAGTGCCACGTGGTAAAGACATATTTATTGTTAAAAAGAGGCCTTGACAAAACAAATTCCTATTTATACAAAAATATATTTTTCAGCATAATCTTAACAAATTGTGATATGAAATTGCCTTAAAGTATAATATATTAAAATATTACAAGTAAAGCTATTTGTACGTCAGAGAGACACTCGTAAACTTTACAAGAGGTACCTATACTGTCCATATTAGATGTGAAATGTTAATTTATGTTTGTTTAAGTATTTTTCGCAATAAATATTGTAAAAACGATGCTATGTTTTTATTTCCGTCAAGTCAGAGCGTCCGTTGGCGTCAGGTGTCGCATTGCGTATTCCGGAACGCTTCCACACAATATTTTCACCTTTCAATGTGACATTAGAAAAGGTTACAGTTCAGGGAACGCCTGAAAAAGACATGAAATTGATTTATTACAGGAATTTTTACATAGGCACACAAATTCTTGATTCTTGGCACAAATTAGGAGGTTATCGAAAAGAAAAAAAATCTTGCTAAGAGGATCGTACCAAAGGTAGCATAAACCAAAATGACACCAACAAACCATTTCAGTCCCTACTGAAGCTATAACTTCTCTAAAGTGACATAATAAAAACCCCCTTCAGTTTAGAATATCGTGTCAAAGAACAATTGCATTACCTCATTTGGTCGTGATGATCCGTAGCTGTCCGCATTCAATAGGCCTGCCACTGGTACTTATTATTGTTTAGCATTCATGTTTATTACTTTCATAATTCAAAATTCAATTATAATAATGGACAATAGCTTCGGAGAACTATAGAAATAATTGCCATTAATGAGGACAACAATAATGGCAGTTTATCTTGTGATAAATAAGTTTTGCTTGGGAACAATCGCTGGCACAGTTTTTAAGTCACGCCAGAGATTTACGAACGGTTATAATTGTTCACGGTATTGTAGACTCTGTTGCGTGTTGTTAGAGGCGATAATTGAGTGATTACTATCAGTAATTACTGGATGGTTAATGAAATTGTTGACTTCTGTGTCTACAGGTACTTTTGCTCATTCAGAGAAAAACTGCTGGTTGGATTTCGAATGGGAAACCTCCTCGGTACCTAGGTTGAAACCTAGCATCAGTCTGGCCGTCATCATAAGCTATTTTTGTTCAATAACAGATTTTTTCAAGATGTGAATCCGCAGGGAAAACATAGACACTTATAAAAATATTTCAAAGGGCTTTCCGTGTACTTATACGTTTACCTGCTCATAATCTAATAACTGCTTTCATATATTTTCCCTACAACCCTTTTCATTCCTTTTAGCGAACCAATATTGACACTCCTTACGCTTGTTATAATCCCACAACTTATAACAAGTTGTATCACAGTTTGCTTAGGATCAGTCGTGTGTTGACAGTCTGATATCTATCTGTTTGTCCTCACTTACCTGTGGCAGTTCACACGCTCCCGAATAAGTTGTCATAACAAGATTTAATAATCTGATAAGAATTTATTATTGCTCATATGCTATTTAATTAAATGAGTACCGACTTAGACTAGACCGACAGAGTGTTTTCAAAATGAGCAACGTTTTCAAAAGTTACTTCTCTGAAACTGTTTCAGAAAATTCCTCGTCATATACTTAATGATATCTATATAGTTGGTATGTAAGTACTTAATCCATTTGATTCAAGTTTACAGTTCCAAAAATATAACAGTAGTTAATATTTATTATTGAGTATGAGTACAATATTTTTTGCTGTGTATTTTGGTGTTCCATAAATCATTAGGGTGAGGTGTCCAACAGTGAGCCATGAAAAAGTTAAACATTCATAGCTGAACTGTTTCTTAACTTATTTAGGTTTTTTTTTTACTAAAGTACTTATAATATATCTGACTTCAATTTAGCATATTCATTTTAGACCCAAACGTAACAGGATAGGATATATCTAACTTTTTTTTAAAGATGGGAAATGGCTCACTGTGTCCACCTCGTGGGACACACTGAATCGGGGGCTAGGTCAACAGTGAACCGCACGCACGTCACATGTACACAGTGAACCATCCTAACATGTAAACAGTGAACCATCCTAGCATGTACACAGTGAACCATCATATTTATACTACAAAAGTAAAGGTAAA
>NWSH02000535.1:1555854-1577985 GCA_002382865.2 Heliothis virescens
TGCGGTGGGCACGATAATCACACCTCGCTACCTCCACCTCCAATGCATGAGCCAAGGCGGCATTCAGCGTCTCATGATGCCCAAGTCTAACAGCAGCCCTAACATCCAGGTCCCGTATGCCGTCAATAAATGCGTCGAGCACCATTAAATCTATAAGCGCAGGCGCAGATCTATATGCCTTTCGAGCCAGCCTATGAATTTCAAAGGCCCACTGCTGCATGCTTTCACCAACACGTTGCACTCGATGCTTGAACTGTGCACGATACACAGGTTCCAGGTGGGCATCACCGTACCTGCGCTCCAAAGCCTCAAGCAGTTGCTCGTATGACACGTCATTGTCAACAATTTCCAATATGTCTAATGCCTGACCGCGGAGACTCAACATAAGTGCAGTCAAAGCTTCTCCTTGTGTCCACCCATTTAATTTCTTGGCGGCTTCAAACTGCCTCTCAAAAATCGACCATGAAGATGTCCCATCAAATTGTGGCATTTTAAATTCATACTTCTCAGGTGCAACATCTACAAGAGTCTCAAACCGCTTCTGGTTCATCTCTTCCTGCTGTTGACTCCTGCTATGAATTTCATGCGTGTCGCTCTTCGGTAACACTGACATAATTTATCCTTTACTTCTGACACCAATTGTTACGCGCTACGGGTTCGGATAAATTATACACACACGATTTTTACACTAACGACACTTTATTTAACTAATTAAACGCTAATTACAATCACAGTAATCTCTTTACACTATTACAATCACTAATCACTTCGTAATCACTGGTAGAAAAGCTCACAATTTCACTTCACTAGTAGTTCACTGTTTAGCTCTCAAACTAGAACTGACTCGCGGCGCTGCCCGCCCTCTATTTATATCGCGAGCATAGATGTCTAGAACCTTCTAAGGACTAGGTAGTGGGAGTAGATCGGTAAGGTTCTAGAACATTCCAGTAAGTACCCGAAGGTCAATGACCTTAGTAGAATGTTCGAGTAAGTTCTCGACTATCCTAGAACAGTCAAGGCTGTGACCTAGGTTTACTAGAACTTTCTAGATCATACGTCGAGAACATTCTACCAAGTACTAATTGTTTCAAGTATTTACTTAACAACATTCTGTCTTACCGACCTACGTAACAGTATCAAAGTCAAAGGTTTTATTTCGTAAAGATCTATCACAGGTTCTCCCAAAAATCAATAGTAGGTCTACCTAGGTGTACGGTTTCAAGGAGTGGGTCTTACGAAGAAAAACCGAATCACCCAAATCATTATTGTCATGCATAGCACAATCATGGTCTCTAAACGATACAGTTTTTATCAAAGCCCATAACATACTTAAATTGCATCTTCTCTACTGCATCCATTTTATAAGAAGATCGTCTAATTGCTTCTGCGTTTTAAGATTTCCATATCCATACGAACACATTGCCGAAGGGGAATAAGTATCTGATAGCATTTCTTACTAAGAACTCTATGAAGGTCTTATAGTTCTTCTTACTGAAGTAAAGTTTTCTTCAAAAGTAGGTGAAAGGTTCTGTCCGTCGGCGCCGACAGCTAATTGGCTTTGCTCGACTGAGCCCAGTGAGGTTATGTACTCATATTTACTTGATAATCCTCTTAACGTTGCCAACTGCTTCTAATTAACTATAACAAACAGACATTAACGTTTTAAAGAAAGGCTTCTGGGAAGGTACAGACAGCAGCAGGTAAACCTACCACAATCTGACAAATTTTACCAAGCGAACATTAACTTTCCACTATTGTGATAAGCTTGAAGATCTATCGAGGAAATTTGATAGATTGTGGTACTTAGGTTGATGTGCTGGCGGCGTCTGTACCTACATACAGCAGGTTGACTAAAATGAATCTATAAATTTTACCAATCGAACATTAACCTTCCACTATTGTGATATGTTTGAAGATCCATCGCAAACATTTGATAGATTGTGGTAAGTTGATGTGCTGTTGTCTGTACATCATGTTTGTTGCACAAAACCATACAGTAGCAATATTACCACTGATAGCTACTGGTACTACATAGTTAACTAGCATCCAATTGTTATTTAAATGTGGCTGATGTTGTGCTGTTGAAACCAGCAGCGATTACACGAGACTATTTCAAATGACACGGTTTTTGGACATCTAAAATGTGGTTGGATGACCTTTGTCGCTAAATTGCATTCTGAAACCACAAAATACACAAAAATCTAACGTGAAAATATAACCCAGAACTCTTTGATCAGTTTAATAAAGTTGTAGATATTTATCTGATAGATAGGTACTGCCGTAGAAAAAATGTTTTAAATGTTGACTACTTTTCTATGTCATTATCTGTCAGATATCTATCTATAACTTTATCTGGAGCCTCTGAAACGGGCAATAAGTATTTTTTTTAATCTGTAGAAATATATTCAATTCAAATTAATCATAATAACTACAAATCAAACAAAAAGGCAGCACACAGGCCGTATGACGGATTGCCTGTGCCGACGTTATAGTTTACACACACGTCATCGCTTTATTGACATATAATTGATGATGTTTTTATTTCGCGCTTTCACCTAACTATGCGATAAGGCGAGGCTCTACTGAGAGCGATGACGCAGCTTTGTTTTTGATGTTATAACGCGCCAATTACCATATTTAGTCATCACTTATGAATCATCAGATATCTATTGATAATTAGAAAATATCCAAAATATTAGAATCTACGTAAATTGATCGATTTTTTTATAATAAATGAATCAAAGTACAATTGGCTCAATAATTCTTATTAATTCTGTCTTAATAAAATAATAAGAAAGGCCTACCATAAATCGCTTAGTGGGCATCTCCGCTAGCAGTGCTACCTGACCTCAGACCTATTTATTGACATGAATGAAATATGATATAGATAGATTACAAAATAATTCTACAAATCTCTTGCAGAATTGCCATATTTATTTTTACCTACACAAAATCATGAAATTGATACGACTGCAATTCGAATGCCTGAAAAGAGTTACACTCGCTTGGTCAAGGCTGAAATAAACTACTGAAATCTATTGACACGATTTCATAATATTTTTGTAAAATAAACTAAACGATCTGTGTTCCAAACGTAAGAGTTGCATTGCAGCCACCGTGGGAAGGTTCTCATGATTATCAAATTATAGTCTGAACACTAAGTACAGATTCTGTCTTCGCCTGCCTGCGATAGTGTGTGTTTACGACAATTTAGACCTGCCTATATAGTTCGCAGGCTTAGTCGTAAGGTAGTCAACCTACTTCAAGAAAGGTTAAACAAACCATCATCGTGTCTTCGACCCTGTGTGACCTAATTTTTTTGCTAACATTATAAAAAACCGGCAAAATGCGAGTCCGACGCGCACGAAGGGTTTCGTATAGGAGCCCCCTAAAATTTATATTTTATTATAGTTTCTAGCATTTATTGTTAAAGCGGCAACAGCAACATTATCTGCGAAAATTTCAGCTCCCTAGCTATCATGGCTCAGCCTGGTGACAGATGGACGAACGGACGGACGGACGGATGGATAGTGCAGTCTTAGTAACAGGGTCTCGTTTTACCCTTTGGGTACGGAACCCTAAAAAAGTAAAATCGAAACTCATTCACAGAGCAATCGACAAAACACATTGTTCCTGGGCGGTAATGTGGCATTACGTGTAATCGCCGGCTATTACACGCAGACACCCGCTCTTTCAATTACCTACTTTGACTGGCTGATCATGCGATTAATTGAACCTGACCACGACCATAACAAACTGAAACCGACTCTATTTAAATAGACGGAAGGTTGGTTTTTGCTTGTGTGATGTCATCCGGTTGTATGTTAATGATGGATGGCATCCTTAATTGGAAAGCAACAATTATTTTTACAACGGTACTTGTGCGACATTGTCCGAACGATTTGTACCGACCGCGGGCACCTGTGGGAGTGGGACGCGATTCTACTCAAGATAATACGAGTTATTATGCTTTTATAAATTTTCTCGTTAACAATCGATATTTTATCTTTATTAGTCGTTAATTACTGACATTACCGAGCTTCTTTTTATAGTTTTTAAGGAGAGTAACGGGGATTTTATTTAGCTTCATGTAGATTGTATCTGAGTATCGAACTTTCTCTTAGACTTAGCTGATTTAAATGGACTGAAACAAAATAAATTATAAGCACATTAACCTCCCTCTGGGGCAGTAGGGTAAAATATAAAGTCTGCAATAGTTTTCTTTTTGGAAGCTAAACTAATCTTTTAGTTGTTAGAAACTTTTTAGTAGCTATGCTGATGACTTGCGAATTGCCAACTATGACACAAAAAACAGCATTTAGTTTTGTTTATACATTACAGAAGTCTAAAATTAATTTCAACAATATACCAATTAACATAATTCTGCTGACCTCATAACAATACAATAACAATTAGTTATTCCAGTCGGTCGCAGCGAGTTAGCGTCAACATTGTACCGGCGCGCGCGCAAGTGCATACTAACGCATTGATTGGCGCGTGCGCTCGCTGCATACTGATGTCGATTGAACTTGTGCTCACGGCGTACCTATATGGGACTGCCGGTAATAAAGCCGAGATTAAGGTTTGACGATTAGTGTTATATCGACGAGTGAAAGTAAATGAGCTGCCGATATGAAAACCGATAGTGGTAGGAAAAGTGGAAGGAAACTGTCTTAGTTCTGTATTCGTTTTTCATTTGTTTCACACCTGTTGAATAATTCATTAAAGTAGGAATTTACTTGTCTTCAATTAACTGATCAATTTTGACGTATTTCTATGTGATTCAATAAACTTGATCTAACATAGTATACTTAAATCTATTGACATTGTACTTAGTTTGCAAGTTTTAGAAAGTTTTCGTCATCATCAAAGTCAGTGAAATTCAGCAACTGATATCTGAAGACTTATTTAAATGTAATGTGGGAGAGATTAGGCGCAGGCGCAACAGAATGCAGAAAGAAAGTATCACCGCACTTAATTACGGTAATTGCTGAACGTTTGGAGGAGTTCCGCGCTGCGCGTGCGCCGCGCTGTGCCTTCACTCGTAATCCATCACAATGTATTGATTTCCTATTTGGATCATTGGTAGAATTACTATCACGGAATAAGGCATTCAGGGCCTGACTGTTCTAACCGATACCTTACCCATGAATGCAGAAAGTCAGACCAAAAGGTAAATTACTTTATTAGATATACTTCCGGAGTTAGTGCAGTTTTCTTGATCATTGTTGTTTCTTTAAAGACCCTGTAACCCGGGGCAGACATGACAGCATGCTAATGATAATCATGAAGTACGAATGCTGTGACAAAGTACCAATACATCGTTATAATTAAACGGTAAAAAAGTACAAGTAAAACGTATCATTTTATTTAGTTCACCTCACATTACTGTGCACAGCACGTGCTCGCAAATTACAGAAACAAACAACTGCCGATCATTGCAGAATGACACAATAAGTGTTAATAAAACAACTGACATTTACACGAAAACCACTCTTGTGTGGGAAGAAACATGTTCGCCAAACGCACGAGATTTCGGGAGATATCAGATAAGGTATCTGATAGTTCGTGAGCTATCTTGTTCTAAGATTATCAGAACAAAAACAAATACATTGGCAATTTGAAAAGAGGACGAGTCTGACTTTGAGTATGGTAGGTATCTCTCGTGGACCTACTAACGATAGAAATGATCTTATGAAGTAGTCTCTTAAGTGTGGTCCATTCAAGATTTTAGTTACGTAGGACTCCACGAGTGGATTCATGGATGGGCATCTAGGACAGCTAGATACGAACCTGGTTTCCGAAGTATTTTTTCGCCACTTAAAAAAACCGAAAAGAATACTATTGCAATTGTCTTTCCACGCGAAACGTCGTCACTTCAGCAATAAATATTCGTCGCGTCAACATTTTCTTGCGAGCTAATAAAACTTCATTTAAGATTAGTAACGACGTGTGAAGCTAATTAATGTAGACAAGTCTATAAATAAATATGGTAAGTAAGTGAAGTAATCAGAGGCTGCACACGGGGCCTGATGTAATGCCCTTTAGTATGCCGACCATGGAAGGTGACGTCACGACCTGTCTGGTAGTCCACAGTGGCACATGAGCTGAATCGCATAGTCTGGTTCAGTTTCGATATATTTCCTTGGTCGATAGCCATATCAAGTTTGGGAAGAGTCATCATTTTTGTGGGTATGTATGTCCTAAGAGAGGTGAGGAGAAATGAGAGGTTTAGGCTATAATGGAAATATAATATGGTGAAATATATCTACATTGCAGCAATCTATATGTATAATAGGTGCCTATTGACTCCGGAAGATTGATTAACAAAATATTAATGTTAATGATTTTTGTCTAGGTCTTCGTAATTATCCTCAAACGAAACTGGTTTCCTTTTGCCTGGACAGAAAAACTCGTTGTTACAAAATCATTGAAGTCTGCAAATCAGTGTTATCGGGAGGATGTTAAGTTATCGCCCACGACCACAACCGCTTTATTTGCCCACAAAAAACAATTCACGAGAAAAAATGTTTCATCTCTGTCCTTCGTCTTAGGAATGAGAAAGATGAAATAGTTTACCGTAAGTTAAAAGTAAGTCGAATTCTCACGTTCGATGACACAACGTCCTTGTGGCCTAGATACGCCGACGACACGACGCCGACACGAGGCCAGCACGACAGGAAAGAAGTGCCACTCTTACCAACTACCAAAGCTACGTAAAATTCCTGGTAAGTTAGTTTACATACCAAGGTTGTAAAAATACCATGACGGAAAAACACTGCACAAATGTTTATGAGCTATAGTAGAACAAAACAATAATGATCGCAAAATAAAATGTAAGTATGTGGTCTCAATAATCAGGACTAAAATACTTTTCATTCAATATTAATTTAATTAGCGATACTTCTGTTTCACAGTAACATATTCACGTAGAGACAGAAGTCTGTCATCAGTGTCTACATATTTTATGAATGGCTGTAAACTAGAACAGCTACAAACTGCTGCTTGTTTACATTTCCATATTGAATATTGATTTGAAAATGATAGTGTCCGCTGATTTCAACTGTGAATATGCTACCAAGTTTCCTTTATCTTCATAGTGGGTATGATTTACTGAGAAAATGTTTAACACTTAGCTGATTTATCTAAACAGATCTAATTTATGTGCGAATTATCTGATGCTGTGCGTCATATATCGTGCAAGAGACTAATATGTAGATATGTCGTTAGATAGCGGATAGAATCTCTTTGCTATCCACAAGCTGTATTTTAGACCAGTCACCGTATTCTTCGTAAAAACGTGCAATACTTAAGTATGAAAATAAAAGGAGTGTGGAAGATACCGTACATAGCTCGCATTGTGTTCTATCTAGTAGTTAGCAGGATATCTAGTATTAAATACTCGTTAGTTAAACAATGCACTATCGGCTGATTGTTATTTGTTTTGCAAACTAGATAATGTTCCCCATCTATTCAGTTACAGCAATAATAATAGCAATAGCTTAGATTCATGTTTTGTTCTTCATAATCTTTTTATGAAAACTCCAAAACATTCTTGAAAAAAATCCATAATAGTATAAGTTAGTGGCGAAGAAAATTATCCTTTAAGTCAATTTTCATCGGCAACGAACTTTGGAATCGCGAATCAATTGCACGACCCTGACCGGTTTAAGCGGACACCAGTGTCGTACCATGGGCTATAATAGTTCCAACATGTAGCACAAGGCACACATCAGCCTACGACAGTACTGCAGCCTTAAGGAAGCTTGCCCAACCAGAACAATGGGCAGTTATGACGTATCGGAACATCGGCCCTGTGCCCACTGCGGCTAGGGCTAGCCATCGCCCGGAAAACTAGCCCGGATATTACAATTTTGAATAATAGGCTGCCCACACATAGGTTGGTCACACCCAAAAGCCATAAAATTGATGGGAGAAATGAATTTGATACACACTCTTTGAACGAACGGATATTTTCGCTTTTATGTGATTTAGGTAATAACTTTTGCGGAATTGTAAGAAGTGGTCAAATTCGGCAAAAAACTTTTATAAATACTTACTGGTGGTGGTACCTAAAGATGCGGGAAAGAAATCTGTAGCCAATAAACAAAAACACATAGCTGCCATGTAACCCTTTATATTCGGCCACAGTCTATCAGCCCTGTAAGAGGCGAGTGCACTTGATGTTGCGGATCTAATACAATGATGGGCGTCATTAAGCTATTTAGTACTTTCTCGGCAATCGTGTCGGAGGCCGGAGGTCGGCGCTCCCGTAACTGGGGCACAGCGGTTGATTCTATAAATATCTCTGGCTTACTGGGAAATAGATTTATTTAGATCTACGAGTATATGCCGTTATATCAGGCATCGTAATAACATCAGAACGTTTTGAAAATTGGAAAAAGTGTTCTAAAATGTAATCATATCATCAACTTGTATATCTCTCATTTGCTCGTGTTTAAGCAGTTACGCTACTCCCAAACTATCCCCCACTAGTAAAGCATGAAATACATGTACGGGTACATGATGACCTATTGCTCCAATCTGTCTGTCAACTGGTCAGTGGCTATATCAGCCGCGCACGGTAATTGGCCCTTCTGTTACAACACCGTGACTATGATATACTCACACAATGATATTTTATGGCTATAAAGGTAAATTATTGCCCTGGGCGCAGTTATGGTGCTGCCGGTATTATTTGAGACATATTGCGTTGTTGGTTGGCACTGCATGGCTTGATGATATTTGCATGCAATTTGGCATAATTTTCGGGATACTTAACACACACTGAACACGTAGTTCGCAGATTTTGAAATTTTCAAGTCCGGAAGATTTTAGAACATCGAAAAATTCACTAGCATTATCTAAAGATAAAATGTTAGAGAAAAGTAGCTTCAAAGCGATTTTAAATCAGCTGCAACAAGGGTTTAAGTTTTTGTGTAAGCGATCTCTAGTCTCACGAGCTAGTAAACATTTCAGTATCGAAAGATTTAAAGATTATCCAGACGCCAGCAAACGTTTTTACAACTTCTTATAGCTACCTCGGTGTTAATTGTGTCACATATCCCGTGAGAACAGCCTAGCACAGTTGCTTCAGATGTGAAATGGACACGTGTTGCCAAACTAGCCGATACAGATCGCGCACGCATCTGTTCACACGTGCTCTGGTTGCAAGTGACACAAGAGTTACGTTACGGTGGCAAAGTATTGGCACATCACGTCATGTAGGGAGATTTGCATCATGGGAATGTTAGAGATCTCAGTAAGGATCGCATATGTACATATTACTCAGAAAACGAGGAAATGGGGTGGGTGGGTGTGGACTCATTCCAGTTCACACGCATTGAGGAACGATAGGTTAGCGGAGACCATTAGATGCGATGGATGGATATGAAGAATTTAATCTTAGAAGTAAAAGTGAAGGCTTCAAGATGCCCTTCAATTTTAGAATCTAGTCAAAGTATAGTTCTTTGGACTAGTTTGGTATATGACTCTAGCTATTGTCAGGCAGATATAAACATTCCTATTGAGGTGAATGTCACAACCTTAGGCATTAGCAAGATTCATATTGTTTCAAGAAAGAGAACTGAATGAGGAATCTTTCCTTCGGAATTTCCCGGTCGTAACACGAACTACATGTATACGTATGCTAATTAACCTTCCAAAAACAGAAAATTAGATATGATTTCGATGTTCTGTCCCTGGCTATTTTCAGAGGAAATATTCAATTTCGAATTGGCAAATGCAGAAATTCTATCCTTTGTTTACATAGCACTTGGAAGTAAATATTGATTTACACGCGCTATGTACCAGATAAGACAATACTGGTCATAATCGTAAAACTTTATGAGCGTCGGTCCACAAACCTGTTTGAGGAGTTCGCTCTATTTTGGTACAGCCTGCCTGAGTCCTTGGTGAGGTAATCATAGGAACAAGGATGGCATACACTATGTCTGTTTATGTTCACTATGAAGCAGATATTTCTGTAATCATAACAAGATTGAGATCAGGAACAGCTATGATGGAATGATGATCTTCGTGACTGATAAATGTTTTTGCAATGAAGAATGTTCTATTGCCTATTTAGATATTGTTCAGAGTTCGGGAACACATGTCATGTTTTGGAATTGTAGAGGTCTGTATGGTTATTTCCTCCCCTAAAAGGTTCTTTAAAAATATTACCATCCGCAGATCAAAGAAAACTTATCTGTCTAAGCATATTAGCATAAGTATTATTTAGTTTATGTTTCTTATCTGATGTTGTGATGCGTATGTAAACGAGCGTATCTTGAGTAACATGAATGAACACAAAGTCAACAAACGTAATATCAAGCCTTTTGCGAATTTATAGACATTGCCATTTTGGAACATTGCCATGTATAGACGTATGTACTATAAAGTCTTTCTTTACTAATGTATGCCTTTAAACCAACTTTCGACCTCTTCTTAAAGTATATTTCGAAAAACAGAGATACAAAATTAATTGGTAGACAAAATATTTCAGTATCTGTCTCGAAATGTTCGAGTAATTGATTTTCTTAATAATCTGTTATGGAATATGTCTTTCGAAGTCATCACATAAGGTTCCATGCATACCGTGTATTTTCACTGCAGTTAATAGAATCATAAATCAGTTGTGTCGGTACAGCACGACGGCGCGGCGGCGCGGTCACCTGGCGCTGGGCGTAACATCTCCGCGTAAGGAAAGTGCTCGCATCTGGACCGCTTTCGACGGAATGCCGCCACTCGCCCTCGCCTCACTATAAATAGCTACTAAAGCTCTATTTTATGTTGCCTGCTTTATTGAAACTTATACTTTACTATAAAATTGCTATGAACGATTTTAATAACAACTTTCAGAGCCTTAATGCTACATTTTTGACAGGAGGGGCTTATCACACCTTTAGTAGACTAAAGGTGTGATAAGCCTCACCCTTTCTAAAAACCTCATCACATCTAATATCAAAAATCTATTGACTAAAAGGGAATAATATAAAGATACACAGTGGGGGTTGTTGAAAGCGAAATATGAACCTAAGTGGATCTACACATACCTATGGTAGGTACTACCGCTTTTCAGAACAAACAGCCGCAGAGGACATTCAGCGACCACGACCTTCAAGAATTGACCATAACCGATTCATTATACCTAATGGAATTGTTTATTCAACTATTAGTACCTACTCCTACTTTCCATAATTCCATCAAATACAAGATCTACTCCCGCACGGGTCAGTGTTGCAAGTGTCGGGTATGCCCAGTAGTGCCGGTAGCCAGCAGCTACATAATGAGCTGATATCACAGGTCGTACCGAACGTTTCGAAAGCGAGCGCTGGAATGTCCGAGTGCTGGCCCGAATCGTGCACACCTGCGCAAACGCACACCCTGAGGAATTCACCCGTGGTACAGACTGTTTGGATTGCTGTATTGTTCTGATTTTTAATATGGTGAGGTGTGTTTTGTCTGTCGCCTTTGTCGTTTAAACAAACACTCGATATGAAGTATATAAGTAACTACGGAATGTAAGACGTGAGCTTCTGAAATTCCTACAATGACATGCAACATAAGGCAAAGATTTTTTTCCAGTTGATAAAAAGCAAGAAAGAAGCCTAGTTCAGGAACTGTTCCAAAACAATTTGGTCATTGTAATGATGATTCCACCAACTTCGGCCAAACACAAGGAATTCACGGATCCTCTTCGATATCAATATTATCGTATACCGATATAAAGATAACAATACAGGACATGTCTGTTATTGCTATTGATCAATCTCTAATTGATTTCCACAATAGATATGCAATTGAGTCACTGCATCAACTATGACGAGTATTTATAGCCATCATTAGCAAGGCGCTGACAATGGAGAACGAGACTGAACAACAATACGGTAACAATAATAAACTATAGGACTGTGCTATTGGTTTGTTGGTTTCTCATCAAGACTTTGAACACAACACTGTTCTGTTTTAGGCATCTCATCAAAAAGCGTTCCAACTTGCTACCCCTCAACTTACAATTTGTTGTTGCTGAAGTTTTTAGTTTCAAGTATTGACTTTCGAGTATCCCACTTGTACTCATGGAACTAAACTGAAACCTGTACAGCCTGTACTTAAAAGTGTGCAATCGCCAACTCTCTTACCTCAAGCAAAACATGCAGTGGGACGATAAAATGATCTAGAAACATCCCACTTAGAGATCAAGCTTTATTCACAACGATTTCAACGTATCACATTGCATGTAAAGGTAAGGTAAGAAACAAACCTATAGGAAAATATTCACAAAAACTAAACGAAGTAAATCATTCAAAAGGTCCTCATCTGTAGGATTTTCCTGTGAGTGACGCATGGATCATGACTTAAGAAGAAGTGAAATCATTACCTACATCTGCGTCACCGGTCAACATCCAGTAGTCACTTTGTAAATATTCAGTGTTTTGACATATTGGTTAGAAAATACGTAGAACAAAGAGAAATCTAGAAAGTCCATAAATTCATAAGGATATTTAATCAGTCATTCATCCTTATCGTGTAAATTTTCTTCAAATGTTGTATTAAATACATTTTTATTATGCTCTATATTTGCAACACTTTTGTGTTAATCCATTGTTACAATATTACTGGATGGTTTAGCGCCACTGTCATAAAGCGTGATATTAGCACCAACTCTTTTTTATTTATCGACATGCTCACCTACTTTAATGGCGGAATCAAGGCTAATTCATGCCCGCCATGATTGATTAAGTCAGTCATATCATAGCTCAGTATTTTTGCTACTGCTTACTCACGCAGACAACATAGCGGACAGTACCTAGTGCTTGAATTAAATCTAATTTCAGGAGCAGCTGTTTTACAGGACACACAAAAACTTTCACATCAGTAAAGGATTGAATTATCCAGGATGTAAATGATATTGCCTCGGACTTCAGACTATGTAAGTATGTTTCCATAAATCGTAATCAGACCGGTTCCTAATCCTGCGATAATATATTCCACACAATATTCGATATAAATAAGTATACATATCTACTGCTATATTACAGGTATATAGCAGTAATCAGCTGATCGATTGGGCGTCGATAACGTGCGCATGTGTGGGTGACGCACACAGACGCGTTAGTCCACGTGTGTCAATGTCAAGTGTTTGGCTGTAAAATAGTATGTTTATATTCAGGAACTATTATATAGCTATAGCGATACCTATAAAGTCATATTTTTTTTTCTTATGGCTTGGTAAGAGACTGTTCATGGTGCCTATAATAACGTATTAAATGTCTCTTAATAATTTACAATACAAGATATTTTCTATACTTACCAGAAGGATGAAAAGTGCTGCAGATTGAATAAAGAAATAATTGACGTGTCTGCAAAAATGACTACAGTGCTATTTGTCGTAAAAACCTGTCCTCTTTGGTAATCTAGAGGGACTGATGAGCACCTGAATACAATGGCCATATTGAGTTTAATGACAATTTTCAGTAATAACTTGTGTAGTCTTTTCTTCTACTTCATATTATCGTACCTATAGTAATCGGTTATCGTCATATTTATAAATAGGCACTTTTAATTACACACTTACACAATCTGTTTCATAGCATGCCACCTGTTCTACTACTTACGATATTTATCCTCAAGAAAGAAAGAAAGCAAATACTTCATCAGCGACTTATTTAGAATCCCCTTTTCTTGTAATTTTAAGGTTTTTCTCACACACATTTCTAATATCAGTTTTGATCCCTGTTTCACAATTTCGCAACAAATCGTATTTCCGAAATTGCACATCCTAAATACTTAACATAAATGATAATGTATTGAAGAAACGTTTTCACAACAGCTGCAGTGCAATAGGTTAACAAGAAACGCAGTAATACTAATTAGCGGAATGGTTAATTATTTGATTATGAAATGGTTATGTAAAGCGACGTTCAGTGTTCAAGGTACCTATAATATATTCTCAAGATAGGTGTCAGATTATAACTAGAGTTGCATCTGGTGTAGCTCCTTGTCCTATGAACTGGGTACCTATAGGTGTGGACGGACAATCCTGGTTTAGTAACTCAGAATTTTCTGGGTGATTATGTATCTGTAATTTACACCCTCAAGCTCTTTCCATTTAGAGTTGCATAAGAGATCCTATAGCTTAGCGTATTTTACGTTACGAACTCAAAAGTATAATAATATAGGTGACATTTATTTATTTATTTGCAAAACTGTTAACAATTCTTAGTCCGACAATTCGCAGACGCGGAAAAGTAAATATTTCCTATTGGTTTTTACTTTATACCAAAATACGACATGACGTTATTAAAGAATTAATTAGCCGCGAGTCGTCGATATGCGATAAGCTATCGTTATCAACCGATAGCGACGCCTGCGCACTGACTCACTGACAATGGCGCATGATATCACGCTGTTTGTTTCGCTCAAAGAAGATTATACTGAGGATTTGACAGCTGGGGATTGTTTGCGGCCAAAGAAATGGTAATCATTCCTGAAAACTGTGGCAGTCGAACTGCATGTGGAACATTTACTGATAATGGCCACTAGCCTTGAACAGTCCATGATTTACCTGAACTGAAATTCATGGAATCCTATTGGAGGATAAGAATGCATGTGGCATATGTACCTACCTAGATAAAATCTCACCTTGATGGTGCCTCGCAACTAATTTTCGAGCACCAGTACTGGAGCACCTCTGCCTCCCGCCAATACTTTAAAATGAATTTTGCGCTAATGAACAGCGCGATTTTCCGAGAGCATAAACTTTGAAGCGAATCGTACTTATAAACACACAGAATTTCTGCAATGTTCGAGTTATACGCCTAAGCCGCTATTTTCCAACATCTCATATTACAAAGTCATCATGATCATCGCGCTGCCGTTTAGCATCCATGTTGTGGTCAGTTCACTAGATTGTTTCATGAAGACAACTAGACATCTTCCGACCACAACCCAGTTATAGGAAACCTGATACCCTTTGATTGTAGCACTGATTGTCACTTGTTACAACGATGTTCGGAAGCCTAATAGTAGCTTACATTGTACTGGTTGCATTAGTCGAGTCCATGTAGTGTAGGAAGGGTCAATTTCTGATAACTAGGTATATGCAGACGGGAGGCCTGATAAGCTCTGATTTCCACGTTTTAACAGAACGCAATGGCAAATAAGCCGTGTTAATACAGGTAACGTATGTATGTATGGTACAGTACCAACACCCAATTCCCACATGGTCTGCGGCTGCTGTACCGTAACGCGATCTCCGCGATATAGATCAACACACGCACATACGTGACACACACACAAGCACGCAAGTTGTGTATGTATAGTGTGCGTTACGGGTAGGGAATTGGTCGCAACATTCTATATGCATAGCTGAGAAACTGATTGAGTTATCGTGGACGAGGGATGAGCTGATAGCGATTCAAGTATAGTCTTTCTCCCTTCTCTGATGATAAGTAGAGGAATATGAAAAAGAACATATTATATGGTGCAGACTTCAAATAGATTGGGATAAGGCCAGGAAAATGATGATGAAGATCTTTCCGTTTCATTTCACGTCCCTTTGTTGGGGCCTACTACCAGTCTCCAGACAGACTGACAGCAGGCACTACGGCATGGAATTTCTACTTAGATGTTTGTGAATGATGAAGACTTATTACGATGAGTGCATCAGCTCATGTCTTGCGCACCTAGCGGAACATGGTAATAGACGCTATCACCCATAGGCAGAAAGTGTTTATTGTTGCTTTATACTTACTTTATACGGATACTTTTTTTCCTAAAAACCCCTGCGTTCTCAATTATTTTGGTTAATCAATAAAAGTGTTGAATTGTATTGTCAGATATTATAAGTGCAATGTAAACGCAAAATAAAAATTGTGAAATTATCATTAAATTATGTAAAATATTTTCTATTGATTTGCGTCATAGTAATTTTGATAATCAGCACATTTCGAAAATAGTCACGAATTGAAGAACTATGATGAAGCAATAAACAAACAAAACAGTATTATTAGGTGCCAGTAAGCATTACTTAGTGGATGTACACAATACTGCATGCTCACCAAGTTTTTGCCTCCTCACGTAACTCTTAGACAAATACTTAGTTGTTTCATTCAGTTTTATTAAGTTTATCTCACTACATTGTTAGAGATCTGAAATCCGAGATCATAGACACTAGAAAGTGATAGCAGAAATTTTTAGACTCTTGATAATCTCATTGGGCTTATCTATCTTACTTTCAGTCTTATCTCTGAGTAAACTATACCCTGTTCACGATAACGTTAGAAAAAAGAGGCTCGCAGAAGCAGGAGTACGATACCTTTTGTTTCAAGTTAAGTTCAAATAATTGTAATAAATAATATGTATGGCACACAGTAAATTATTTGTAATTGTTTGAAAAATCGGCAAAGCTTTTCCTCTTCTTTAATCGTATTAGCAATGCGTACAACAATGTATGTAACATTACTCGTGTTAATGCAAATAAAATATCTTTATCTTTAATGCAAGATTGCCATTTCTCTGTCGTAATATATGTTAGTGCTTGAGGAAGTTACCGCTACACTTCCTCTAATTTAAACGATTTATTGATTCAGGCAATAATAACAGTAACAATAAACAACAAAAACACGAAAATTCAGTTATAACGAGAAAAGGCACACAATGTGACAGATCATATTTGACAAAACCTCCCAAAATTTAAAATTCACGTACTGCCACAGTTTATGAAGAAAATAGAGTAAGATTTTAGTTTTGGTAGAAATACGTGTAAACGTTTTGATACTATTAGATTTTAGACATCGACAGAATATTACAAAAAAACAATATTAAATGAAAGCTTTATAATTTCATAAGGTCGATAGGTTAAATAAGAATAATTATGCGTGGTAGCTGCTATTAAAATTAATTATTTTATTTTCCTTGCTTTGTGATTCCATAAATTAACTAAACGAAAATTTTCGATATTATACATTTTGTGACTTGGTCTGAGACTGTCTGAGAAAATTGACAGTGACGTGAAAACATTCCCAGTACTCTCTACCCCTGCTTCTTTTAATTTTTTTTAACGTCGACTAGACAACAGAATGTAAAAATAAACGATATTAAATGGAAATCTTGTAATTTCAGAAAGAAGATAGGTTAAATATGTACAATTAAGTGTGCCGGCTGTTATTTAAATTAATTATATTTTTTCCACATCAATCTTGAGCGAAATCATTTAAGTTGTAATTTTATTTTAAAGTGGACGCCTAAAAGAGCCTTATTAAACTTCTTTCTATTCCTATCGCGAACAGACCATAGTGTTAGGTAATTTAAATATCAGTGAAAATCTTCCGTATGTCCATACGTATTTCGTCAGTATGATGAATCATTATGAAATGGATATAAAAACAGAATCATTAAAATAAAATTAAATAATCGTCTCCTTTCGAATCACATTTCACATTAATTTGATGACCGAATAGAAAGCATTCCTCGCACAAGTAATTCGATAATGGATGCGCACGGGCAATGTGACGTCACGCTGAATAATTTAAACTTGGAACGTGTTCCGTCTTCTGATGCTGTGAGTAAACGATCGTATTTACATAACGAATTTATTTGCTCAGGCTACTGTACAGACTGCAACACACGGTGAACGAAAAACTAAATGTTTCGATAGCTTGAGACAGAACAAGTGTGTTTGATATTTCTATCAAGGTTTCAATTGAGGATCCACTTCTTTCTTATCAAAAGCTTCAAATCTATTGTTACTACGATACTTTACAATTCAAAGAAGACTCCAACGAAGACTTCAACGGTTCGCCCGGGTGTCACCACTGCGCGGACAGTCCAGAGGACACGGTGGAGCACACCGTGGAGGTGTGTCCTGCCTGGGATGGGCACCGCCGTGTCCTCGTAGCGGCAATTGGCGGCGGCGACCTCTCGCGCCCAGCCCTGGTTCAAGCCATGGTGCGGGGCGAGAGGGAATGGGATGCCGTCGCCTCCTTCTGCGAAGCAGTTATGCTAGAGAAGGAGGCGGCGGAGCGGCTGCGAGTCCGCACCGGCCATCCCGGCCGTTGCCGTGGACCTGGTAGACACCACGGGCGTCGGGTGTCAAGAGATGACTCCCGGCCACCGTAGGCGTGGGTCTGTGGGCGGTGAGTTTCGGGTGGCTCATCGTCCTTCCGTCTCCTGAGAGACGACAGGCCCGTGTCGGCGGCGCGCGTTGTTCCACGCGCTCCTCAGAGAGTGTCAGCAAACCCCTGCGGGGCCCACTAGGGCCAGAGCCCGTCGGGGCTGCGGGTTGTTCGAAAGAGTTACCGCGGCCCTGGCACACAAAGGGCTCCCGAAGGAACACGGTGGGTTTTAGTCAGTAAAAGTCTGACACTCCCTTCCGCTGTCACCCACAGCGGGAGGGGTCATACTGATGATTTCCCATCGATATAAAAAAAAAAAAAAACTTCAACGGTTTATTTCCCGATTCTAATTGACTGAAGATCAGAATCTCTTCATGTTTTCCTATCGGTACTGAGTGTGTACACATTGGGCCGTGCGTGTGCATCGGATTTACATAGACGTTTATCTGGCCGGCGCGAGATTATTGAATTAGTTCATCGCCCCCTCGCCGAGTGTGCGTGTGTGTGTGTGAGTGATCCTAGGAGTGATTGACTGAAGGCTCTTAATCTTATCCTTTGTAGATATATTAAGTAGGTCTCTGGACATGTTATCAACTTTCATGTTATTTCAATACATATTGCTGTTATTACTGCAGATACATCTTTAAAATGGGAAGTCTTTCAGTTACAGATGTCCTATCCATCCATAGTCCTGTGCAAGGGAATCTCCTGGATGAAGAAGTCAACTTTGATCATGCAGGAATCTTTATTATTGTGGTATCGGGTGAGAAGGTTCTTTGTCTGTATAATTTAGATTGTCTTATTGTTTGTTGTTGTTGCAGATTTCAAAACATTGCGTCGCAATGAAATGTTTATCGCTCTATTTAATTTTATCATTATCATTTCGAAAAACCATTAAATTATATTCATTTTGATCGTTATCAGTTTGAAATTCAATAGATAATAATCATTATCTAAGTGAAATAAAATTAATGATAGGTAATGATAATATTGTGGAATGTCCGAATCATTGGCGCATTATAGGTGAACCCCCAGACTTCGGCATTGGCATTAGATCCAGTTTGTACACTTTCATCTAAGTATATATTGTCGTGAATACATTTGATGATCAGAATTCAAATGAATAAATAGATGTGATGCGGCGAAATTATTTTATGTATTGCAATACTTATTTCCATTCTTATCTACATATTTGTAATAGCTATCTTACACATTCTTCTCTATGTTATGTTTTATTCAATCATTCATTATTTTCCTTATTCACATCATTTACACATCTCCCTTCTACAAAAGGTAAAGGGTAATAATACCCACCCACTTGTTCATTGACTAGACCATGACATCCTACTGGCAATCAACTTCACAGTGACAAATAGATACTGAAGAAATAATGGTGTGTGGTTGCATACCACACAAAAATATTCACAGCCTATCTTATCTTTGTCCAACAGTGGACGTTTTAGGCTATTACGACGATCTTTTAATCTATAATTTAAGCTACAGTCATATGGAATGGATCACATATACAATCATAAGGTTATCTTACATTAGCACATCACAACGAAGGTGCTATAATACCTGTACAGACTTAGATATATCCGAGGACAGCGGGCGGGCCCATCCCTGACCCAGTTCAACCCCCTGGCCATCAGAATAAACCAGCGCTTAATGCTGTTGACTCAGTTTATGCGCCGTGACAACACATTAGGGGGTTAGCTGTGCCGCGCCATTTGTGACGACCGTCATCTTCGGGAACTGCAAATGGCATTAACTGATAGTTAAGCTTTAATGAGGTACTGGTACATGTGGTCAATAGTGACTACAGTTTTGGCAAAGTTTTAAAAGTTTCGTGGGGTCAAAGAATTTCGACATAAGATCTAAACTTGCAGTGTTAGTTTCAAGCAGTTTCTTTACATAAAAACTAAACTTGAAATTGCTGATTTAAATATTTTAGCTCTTAGGTAATACATATTTGGGTAGGTACCTTAATAACAACGAGAATTTATTTTTACTTGAACCTAATTGCACTGAAGTCGTCAACAGAACAAAACACAAGGTAAAGTTACCGCAAGACGTCCTCTTACAATTCACACAATTAGAAAACTGTTGATAATTCCTAGAGCGGTAGAGGCAAAACAAACAGTGTCGAACGGATCGGACGCGCCGCGGACACTCTGACACGCCCTTAATCGAATCTGTATTGTGCTGATGTTCAGCCGGCATTCGACACGAACTGATTTGATTTCATAAGAAACAACGGTTGCTAAGATGCTCATAATCTGCAGAAAGTACTGCTACGACCATGATTTAACCTTTATAAAACCAGCTGTTTTCCTGCAGTTTCTATATTAATTAATATTATAAAGCTGAAGAGTTTGTTTGTTTGAACGCGCTAATCTCAGGAACTAACGGTTCTATTTGAAAAAATCTTTCAGTGTTAGATAGCCCATTTACCGAGGAAGACTATGACTATGAAATTATACAAACCTTGCTGAAATTACTCTACTGTGAAAAGTACTGCGTTGTAAAAATTACTACGTCGATAGTTTGCGAATGTGAAATAGCTAAAAATATTCGTTGTCGTAGTTATACGTTTGGCTGGAAGCTGGAACTAACCGATTGGATTACCTCGGCGGCTGTTATTTGGCTACTTGCGACCGCGCCTGATAGCTTATGTAAGTGGAACCAATACACAAGGTTTTCTGAAATATTATAACCGAAATTGCATCTTAGATTATATTCATAGTACAGACGCTTGCACATAAACCTACCTCAATGTGTCTTTTCATAGATTTTCAGCCTTATTACGAAAATGGAAGGTTAATGTTTGATCGGTGTTTGACAGATTCGGGCAGGGTGACCTGCTGTCGTCTGTACGTTTCTGGAATATACAAAACATCAAATACTTTTCTAGCTCCAGTTTGTCTTGAACCCACTTGTTTAACCAACTTTGTCTCAAAAATATTTAGAAGAAAAAATAAGGACCTTTGTTCTCAACTTTGGAGTCCGCATTCCTTGTTCCTCTGAATAATTCATGGCACTCACCCCGCATTGTGTTACATGTGGTAGGTAACACAATACCTCCCGCGACACAGTCGGGTACGGCCCCGCTTGACCTACACAATACGTATCAATTTGTCAAGGAATCACTACACGCATTTGTAATTTGGGTCCACATTGTATTTTTTCTATGATATACCTACATAGGTATGTGGTCATAGAAAATAAAGTCACTAAGTATATAGCACTTGAAATATCTAACATCTACAATGCTTGGAGCTCTTTCATGAGGTGCTACACTAAATTAATTGATTGGTGTTGGTTGGTATAATCTATACATATAATAAAATCGTAGGAAAGTCAAAACTGTACATTGAATATTTTTTAAAAAGAATACGTGGGGCGTGATCTATAATCGATACTGAGTCCAAATATATGGTTTTTAGAATTTTTGTCTGTTTGTCTGTTTGTCTGTATGTTTGTTACGGATGAACTCGAAAAGTAGCGCATGGATTTCAACCAAATTTTGCATGAATATTACTTNATTGAATATTTTTTAAAAAGAATACGTGGGGCGTGATCTATAATCGATACTGAGTCCAAATATATGGTTTTTAGAATTTTTGTCTGTTTGTCTGTTTGTCTGTATGTTTGTTACGGATGAACTCGAAAAGTAGCGCATGGATTTCAACCAAATTTTGCATGAATATTACTTAGAGGCCGGTTAAACACATAGGCTATATATTTTCACGCTATCTCCTGCGGGGGCTGAGCAATGAATCAATATTTCTATTAAACGTTCTGTATCCGCGTGTAATGTTACGCACAGTATTTGAACGTTGTTTTTGAATAAGTTATCCTATATTCTAGCTTTGAACTACAAAAGCCACACAAAATAAGCAACTTGAGCAGAGAAACATAATTTAAAGAAATTACACAGTATTTAGTCAAATTTGGAAACACGCCATCTATTGGTTTTCTATAACATCAATATAAATTAGGTGTAAATATTTCT
>NWSH02000535.1:1578085-1606154 GCA_002382865.2 Heliothis virescens
TATTTTTTATTATACTAAGAACAATAAATAACATATATAAATAAATAAATGAATATCATATAGGTAGTTCACTAAACCGTGCTAGAAGTAAGTCGAAGTAAGTTCAATTTGATCTCATGAAAGTTTCAACTGTTTTTTCCTACACTTACAAAATAAAGTTATTTTATTTAGAACACGGCACCTTAAAATGTTTCTATTTCATGTAACCCTGCAACAAAACGGCATTTTACAGCATATGCCGGAATCACCAGCATCCATTTACGGAATTACCTGGAGAGGCAAATTTTATACCGTAATAACGGACATTTACGAGGTCCAGAAAAATTACGATAATTTTTATAATATAGTTTAAATACAGTAGTTTTATATTTCTATCTCCTCTCTGAAAACCTCTCTGTACGAATGATCAAACCTGAATTTGCTGAGTTTTCCTAATTTACTGGAAATTGCTTGGAAAGACAAAAATGCCTTAATACTCCGTAATATGGTACCTTTACCTTAACTCCTTGGAAAATCCCGCAGTCCCGACAAGCTTCGGCATCAGGAGAGCGTGGAACAACGCGCACCGCCGACACGGGCCTGTCGTCTGTCAAAGATGGTTGGCCACCCAAAACTCGCCACCACAGACCCGTGCCTAGGGAGTCGTCTCTCAAAACCTCTCAAAACGCGTCTCAGAGAAGGCTTTGGCATAACTGCTTCGCAAAAAAGGCAACGGCATCTTATTCCCTCGCGCTTCGGTCCATGGCCTGGTCCAGGGTCGGGCGCGAGAGGTTGCGGGCACCAATTGCCACCATGATCACACGGCGATGCTCCTCCGAGCCAGGGCACGCCAGGGTACGTTGTGCAGCCTCGGTAGTGATTTGTTTGTTTGTAGTGCTTAGAAGCAAGTTCATGCTGAAGGTTGTAGTGTCCTACAAATCGGCTCAATCTATAAGATGTGCCTGAGCTGTGTGGTTTGAAAACAAACATGTGATTACCAATTTATATTTCTGGTCTTATCATGGACTTGCTGAGTATTTTACATAATTTGAATCGAGACATTTACCAACTTCAAAGCCGCTTTGGCGTCTGATCCTGATAATATTTAATATCAGTTGTCGATATTTATGTATGTTGAAATAATGACAATACCAAGAGCCGTTTTTACAGATGGTCAGAAACGTGTTATAGGAGTTGGTTACGCATGTCCAATGTCCATCTCTGGAGGATTAACGAGAGCCATTGGCATACATACGATCACCTACATTTGTGGCAACAAGACTGATCAAGTTATTAAATAGTGTTTTGAGCTTAATCGAAGTTTCCTGCGAATGAAAGATGGACAATGCAAAAATCCCAGAGAAACTAACTTGACCCTAACTGCTACCTGGAAATCACCACAGGCACTAGGTGTCGAGAGATGACTCCCGGCCACCGTAGGCATGAGTCTGTCGGCGGTGAGTTTCGTGTGGCTCATCGTCCTTTCGTCTCCTAAGAGACAACAGGTCCGTGTCGATGGCGCGCGTTGTTCCACGCGCCCGCCGGATCACGATGGGTTTTAGTCAGTAAAAGTCTGACACTCCCTCAAACTGCACCCACAGTGGGAGAGGTCATCTGATGATTTCCCGGCAACAAAGAAAACCCTTACTAAACGTAAGACACTTCAGAGTTCAGATGCGATTACTTGATAAGTATAAGTTTGATCTCGATAGGCGGATACTGAAGCTCTATATAAAATGTCTGGCACTCTCATGATTGTTAAATACATTCTTGACAGTACTAAATATTTTCCTCACACACATAAACATTTAACATTGTTCACATACTTCCTCCTAGATAAGGGTCAGCGTACTTATGACTATGATTACCATATCCCCATCAACTACAGTACCTATTCCAACACTGTACTTACTTAATCACTCACGTAATAATGATGTTTTAGCCGATTGTCGCACACTGTAGCTGTTTCATATAAGAAGATCAACCAGCTTCGCAGGATGTATTATATAGTGCATAAGCATTTGTGTACACCCAGGTGTACTCTCTATTCTTTCACTCTCATAGCCCGATGGATCGGCAAACCGACACGACCGGAGAGACATCAGGAACAAGACTGACATAAAAGTGCTCTCCGATGCATGAGTGCATCAATCATCAACATTCAAACTCCAGGCTGGTTTGTGAAAGTGTCTAAACCTCACAAAACGATTTTAGCTCGACCATGTGGGAAAGAAACCTGTAACCTCATGCACAGCAGTCGCGCTTTGCAACAACTGCGCCAACGAGGTTTTAAATGCGGTTTATTTGAAACTTTCAGTTGTTATGGTGTTATGATGAAGAATACACGATCGCTAAATGCTAGCTCAGTATTCTTGCTACTCTATAAGTAAAGCTCACGCGGACGACGTCGCGGGCACCAGCTAGTTTCTTATAAGATGATTGTTGACACATTCACCTATACATGCATAACCGTCAAAAGTTACCTTATTTACATTGCTTCCATCTAAACATGTTATTTTCAGCCGACTTCCCAATTCCTTCTTCAGATTCTACAGCCAATAATTCAATGTGTAAATTATTATTTTCATTTAAATCTGATATTAATAATACCAAATTGTTTGAAGGACAAAATACAGCAATTAAAATTAGAAACCTATAAACTACACGCTCCATAACTGAACAACGTTGAACAATGATTGCGCGGGAGTTGCACTTGATAAGGAAATGCAATTCCGTTCAACATAATCTCAGTCGTTTTGCGAATGCTCACGATCGTTTGATTGGACACACGTGATTAACAACCAGACTACTGGACTATTGAATTAAGAAAAATGAACATCCATTGCCGCATATAAAAGAAGACAATCATAAAAGTTGGGATGAAATAAGCAAAGTAAGTATTTTTTTTTTATATCGATGGGAAATCATCAGTATGACCCCTCCCGCTGTGGGTGACAGCGGAAGGGAGTGTCAGACTTTTACTGACTAAAACCCACCGTGTTCCTTCGGGAGCCCCCTGTGTGCCAGGGCCGCGGTAACTCTTTCGAACAACCCACAGCCCCGACGGGATGTACGAGTATACTGAATCTAATAATTCTAATTTATTATAATTATTTAGGCAAAAATGAAACAACGTATTCAACTCGTAACGGAAGAAGACAAACTTTATTCAGTGTTGCACACTTACAATAATATAATAGTTTTTAATTGATGGCAAAGAAAGTAGCCTACATACAGCCAATTGTAATAGGTGTTGGTGCATTATTTTGAGTAAACTACAACACCCCCACTCTCAAAATATGAATAAACAAAAATATTACATAACATATTAAGATACATTTACAATGCCTAACATTTTAACAAATTTGTGATGCTTTATTGAATTTACACTTTTAGTCAATATGTCTGCAGGCATATCATTTGTGGGCAAATAATTCAATTTAATTATTTTATTAGAAATTACTTCTCTACAATAATGATACTTCACATCTATGTGCTTTGTTCTGTTGTGAAATACAGGGTTTTGTGACAATTTCAAAGCACTTTGATTATCACTATGTACATTTATAGTATAAACTTGTCCAGTTATCTCTTTTTGAAGATTCAGTAGATATACACCTTCCCTACAGCTCTCTGTGATAGCCATGTACTCGGCTTCAGTACTTGAGAGTGCTACTGTTCTCTGCTTTTTACAACCCCATGATATTGCAGCCCCAGATAACATAAAAACAAAACCAGTATATGATTTCCTATCAATTACATCATTAGCAAAATCAGCATCACAATAACCTTCAATTTGAACATATTCATTTTTACAATATTTCAAACCTAAATTTCTGGTCTTTTTTAAGTATCTTAAAACCCTTTTAGCATATGACCAATGTTCGTTATTATGACAATTATTAAACTGACTTAAATATCCTACAGCAAAAGCTATATCTGGACGTGTGAGTACAGCTAGATACATTAGGCTTCCTATTAACTGTTGATATGGATTTGAATCTTTATGACCTTCCTTTTTAACAATATTCAACTTATGTTCCATAGGCGTATCTATATCTTTACAATCTATCATATTGAATCTGCATAACAACTGGTCAATATAACTTGCTTGACTTAATGTTACAATTTTATTTACATTATCAGTACTTACTTTAATACCAAGACATTGTGAAATCTCACCTAGGTCCTTTATCTTGAATTTACTACTCAAAGTTTGTTTTAACAATTGCACCTCATTTTTATCATTGGAAAAAATAAAAAAGTCATCGACATATAATGTAACAATTGTTCTAAGACCATTTACATTTTTTATGTATAAACAAGGTTCTAATTTAGATTTCTTATAGTCATTACTTGACATTACATTATCAACCATTTTATGCCAAGCCCTTGAGGACTGTTTGAGACCATATATCGCCTTTTTAAGCTTAAGTACTTTATTACTATCATTATCACATTTGAAACAATCAGGTTTTTGCATATATATGGTTTCTTCCAGTTCTCCATTGAGAAAAGCGGTTTTCACATCTAAATGGGTAGTTTCTAGATCAAGTTGTACAGCTAGAGCAAATAATAACCTTAAAGTAGTATGCCGGACTACTGGTGAAAAAGTCTCATTGTAATCAATACCACTTTTCTGATTATAACCTTTTGCCACTAATCTAGCACGATAACATATGTTATTGTCTTTATCACATTTTTTCTTTAGTACCCATTTACACTTTACAATTGTTCCACTTTCTGGTTTATCTACAATTTCCCATGCATTGTTACTATCGAAACACCGCAATTCTTCTTGAATAGCACTAAGCCAATGTTCCTTCTCTGGGCCTTGTAGAGCATCGTCCAAGGATAAATCACTGCCGTCTGCACCTGCTATCTCAGTGCACATATTTGAGAAGCCATACCTGTCTGGTTTATGCCTTATTCTGGAGGATGATGTCCGCACCATGCTACCAGTGCTCCCAGCAGAATCTTCTGATTCTTCATCTTCTCCGCCTTCACTCGGCACAAATGTAGGATCATCTGTATTATCCATGGAGATGTATGAATCATCAGACTGGCAGCCGTCCCCCACTGAATCTGAGGTCTCTTCTCTATCCATCTGAGTATCCAAGCTAGTGTTTTCTACAGTAGCTGTCACACTGTTTGTCTGAACTGTAT
Organism: Heliothis virescens; assembly: GCA_002382865.2. Taxonomy (NCBI): domain Eukaryota; kingdom Metazoa; phylum Arthropoda; class Insecta; order Lepidoptera; family Noctuidae; genus Heliothis; species Heliothis virescens. The sequence continues at coordinate 1,583,231 of NWSH02000535.1, forward strand.
TCTCAATGATTATGACATCACGACTGCACGTTATTGACTTGGACTCAGGATTGTAGATTCTATATCCCTTGACATTTTCTTCATAACCCAAAAGGATACATTTAGTTGACTTTTTATCCCATTTTGACCTTTTCTCTTTGGGTATATGCACCATTACAGGACTTCCAAATACCCTAAGGTGACTAATATTAGGTTTTTTATTAGTCCACAACTCATATGGAGTTTTATTATTCAATACAGCAGATACTGTCCTGTTCTGCAAATAAACAGCTGTATTAGTTGCCTCTGCCCAAAACAGTTTCTCCAATCCAGCATCAAATAATAAACATCGAGCCTTTTCAACAATTGTTCGGTTCATTCGCTCACTCAACCCATTTTGCTCGGGCGTGTAAGCATTTGTTTTCTGGTGAGTTATGCCCTTTTGTTTCAAATAATTACTAAACTCATTATTACAAAATTCAAGACCATTGTCAGTGCGTAAGGTTTTAATTTTTCGACTCAATTCATTTTCTACTTTGGCTACATAGTTTCTAAAATATTGAAAGGATTCACTCTTGTTTTTCATGAAATAAATGTGAGTCATGCGACTATAGTCGTCTATAAAAATTATAAAATACCTTGATCCTCCCAGAGAGACGTTCTCCATCGGCCCGCACACATCGCTATGGATGACATCTAATAGCTGAGTGCTTCTATTGCCACCGCTGGGAAAAGGTAGTCGACTCTGTTTCCCTTCACAACAGGTCACACAGGAATTCTTACTTATCTCTGCCTTCTGGTCCATGTCAAAACCTTCCACTGCGTTCTGCATTTTATTCAGGTAAGAACCATTAACATGTCCCAATCGTCGATGCCACACTTCACTGGGTGTCACCGCTGCAGCTGATAGGTGAACAGGTACGTTTAATTTGTATACTCCATTAACTAAAGTAGCCGTTGCCACCAAGACTCCTTCTCTGTTGTAAACATCACAGCCATTGTCTCTAAAGTTCACTTTGTTTCCTTTCTTTATAAGTTGACTCACTGACAGAAGGTTTGTAGTGAGACTCGGCACACACATAACCTCTTCCACTGTCACATCAAAATTACAATTATCTGTGCATGTGGTTATCTGCACATTCCCTGAACACTTTACTGGAACTTTGTTATCATTAGCCACAATAATTTCCTTCATACTAATATCGTAACACGCATTTTTAATCCAGTGTTCATTTGTTGTTAAGTGGACACTCGCGCCCGAATCAACATACCAGTCCAATTTATTGTAAATACCACTCAGAAATACAGCACTAAATGCATTTGTCTGCTTATTAGCACAATTATTCACTTCTTTCGGGTTAGTTATAAGCGGACATTGATTACGATAATGTCCTTCGCTTTTACACTTATAACATTTTATAACTTTTGTTTTCGTTGATGTTGACATTCCGCCATGTTTGGCCGGTGCATTTTTCTTATGTTGGCCAAACTTTTGTTTCGGTCGAAAAACGCCAAAGGCACCATTGTCGCCTCCATTCGAATTAATTGCATTTCCGATTACTTCCGCTTCCATATCTAGCAATTTCGATTTAATGGAGTCTGTTGTAATTTTCATCCCAGAATGTTCGATAGCCATAATCATGGGAGAAAATTTTTCAGTCAATCCAGCAAGCAATAATGAACCTATCCACTCGTCATTAATATTGAAACCAGTTCCCGCCAATTTCTGTCCCGTTTCTACCAACTGAGTAACATAAGAGTTCATAGAATCACAACTTTCTAGGCGAATAGATATAAGTTTTCTTAAAAGACTTATTCTTCTTGTGAAACCAGAATCGTCATATAATGATTTCAACTTGTCCCACAGTTCCTTTGTTGATTTTACTTCCTTTATATGTACATAAATGGTCGGGTCTATTGTAAGTATTAACTTGGCTCTGGTTCTAGCATCGTCTGCTACTGCCGGCGCTTCTTTTCTGTCTGGCTCTGTCTTGATGCATCCTAGCATGCCTTCCAGCACTAGGAAGTTTTCTGCAGCAAAACACCACTCATTATAATTTTCGCGTCCTTTCAGTTTAGGCACGTTAATTATATAGTTCGAGTGCGACGCCATTACGTTAAAGTTCACAACGTGAATACGTTTTCACAAAACACACAACTGTTCTGATTCTGCAACGAATTATCAGTCCCGATAATCACACTGTCGCGAGAACTAGTTGCTATGAGCCAGGAACGGCCTGGGCCCATAACCTCTAATAATTCTAATTTATTATAATTATTTAGGCAAAATGAAACAACGTATTCAACTCGTAACGGAAGAAGACAAACTTTATTCGTGCTTTATTCAGTGTTGCACACTTACAATAATATAATAGTTTTTAATTGATGGCAAAGAAAGTAGCCTACATACAGCCAATTGTTATAGAAGGTGTTGGTGCAATATTTTGAGTAAACTACAACACTGAATCTCTCTTTTGAAAGACGTATAGCGAGTTTCGCAGGTTCTAGATAAAGTTCTGGATAGCTATCTTATAGATACTGCCATAGAAATTATTACAATTTTGACTACTTTTCTATGGCATTGACTGTCAGATATAAATCTAGAACTTTGTCTGAAACCTTTGAAACTGGCTGTTAATCGAGTAACATTTTAGTATGTATCATCTTACAGTTAACTAGTGTTGTAACTTTCACGATGATTCGATTTAGCTTCATGACAAACAGATTGGAGGCTGCGCGCGCGCCGCTATCATCGATTACGCACGGTCTGGGAGTCGGACAAACAAACAAATAAACATATTAGTTTGCTACACTCTCTCTTTATGCCTCCTGCTGGTCGATAAAATAAAATAGTAATTTTATAACGACCTACGTGTAAGTTTGAAGATTTTATTATTGTTCTAAGTTATCTTTGCGAAATACGTGATACTGAACTAAGTTTTGTTAATTTAATTGTAATAGATGTGACCCCACATTAAAATTACATTTTCTGACCATGTATTGACTCTATTGTAATATTAAATACATAAATATTAATACGAATGACCAAAATGAGAGCAGTGTGTTGCGAAAAATAGATACAAATTGTTAATAGAGCTACGTATTGCAAAACAGCTGAACTGTTTCTGATGATCAAATTGCATTGATTAATCTATTAATATTTACAGTGAAGATATCAAATTATTAATATAATGATATCGACCTTTATCGTGGTGTGTAATGTCAATTAAGCAATTTACTTTAATTAAATATTTAATTGATTTTAATCATGATAACTTAATTTCGGTAGGTACTCCCATTAGAAATGACTTATCTATTAAGCTAGAATTAGCTACAAGAACTTAAATTGAAATAACTGTAGTGATAAACTAGTTTCTGCCCGCGGGCTCACCCTTTGACATTCTGCACCAAGACTTCATACACCAAGAAATAAAGTAGCCTACCTTAACAAATAGACTATTGACAAATCGGACCAGTGTTCCTGAAATTAGCGCACTAAAGCAAACAAACTCTTTAGCTTTATAAAATTAGTATAGATTCTTAGTCCCGAGCTCTCTCGGTTACTATACTAAAAGTAATACATCCTTCCTCACTCGGAAGTCACAGATTAAGCTACCCACAGCTTTCCCAAAATAGTGTGACACGCGAGATTTAGTTAGTGGTTATCTCGCGAGATATCAAGTGACGAAGTGCAGTGACCCGCAATCAGGAGCAGATTACGTAAAGTGCAGCGAGAGCGCGGAAGCTGCGCGTAATGCATTCCTACGTGCGTGGAACATGAACGAGGGCATTGCAGCATTGTGTGCAGAAGTTACACATTATACTTAACATTTTTGGAGACTATAATGAATGAAAATGTAAGGGGTCTTATAAGAAAAAGTACATAGTCCTATTCTATTCACCTACACTATTTTAGTATGATTAAGAAAGTTTTTTTGTTTGTTTGTAAAGGCTCCGAAACTACTGAACTGATTTGAAAAGAAATTGTCTCACCATTAGGTAGCTAGACTACCTATCCCCGAGTAGCACAGGCATTTTTTGTCGGGGTACGGGCATTAGATCCCACTAGATGCAGCTATCCGCGGGTAAATAGCTAGTATTTAATTAAAATCTTATTGAATGAAAACTTGTACAAACATCCCATGTCGGTTGGTTATGTATTAGGATACCAACTGGCTGACTTAATTTTCTCATTAATAAGGACTAGCTGACGAGTGCTTATTGTTTTAAACGTGACTTCTGTTATTTTTCTTCGTGCTGTGCCTCTAATTGTGGGAAGAGCTGCCACAGTTACGTAAACTACAGTTTTCGGTAAAATAATGAGCCGGAAAGGTTATCTCAGTTATTTGTGTTATTTACTATTGCGTAATAGATATTTAATTGATTTAGTTCGGTGGCGTTTGATAGATTATCATAACTATCATAGTTTTCCTTATCCAGTGGCGAAATAAAAGTCTAATACTTAAGTATTATAACACCTAAGTATCAGACTACATACATATTTATTCATTTGATGGGTTTATAAGCTTGATTGATTTTCCTTAAAGCCCTATCGACCGTTTGCGCTTGAAGAAGTAACAAACATACACACAAATAACGATTAGTGTGGTAAAACAGAGATATTTGCCTGATAGTGTGTAGCATGACATGTGGACTATCCGCACATAGCTATCAATGGCAATACACCGCGGGAACCACTCAGATCATGGAAATAGTCACCTTATAAGGAACGTACCTATTCACAATAACAGTCCTTTTACAGAAAAAACAAGATTTCATAACGTTTTGCTTCACTCTCAAACGAAATCGACAGGAGTGTTTGATATGATGTCAAAATGTTATTTACATTTATATTGCAGGAGAACACGAAATATAATTATGTTTTCATCCATGAGTCATGGGTAACATAAACACCATAGATTTGAGTACACAATGCAAGTACTTGAGTGAGTACTGGTAAGTTGAACAACTCAAACATATTGTCATCGTTTGGCACAGTTTCACCTGTCACGCTTGCAGCCTCCATGTTTTCTAAATAAACAATTTAATAGAAATTATGATAATGTGGGAAAACCTTCACGCAACGCATGCAAGCATACAGAAGACCTATTTCGTTCTACATGGAACAGAAAGTGGCAAGGGTATGCAGAGTCTTGAAACAAATGAGTGTGAAAACTGAAAGTAAAATTCAAGCCATTAGAGGTTCCATCAATCAGCTCAATCCGTCTATGTACGCATTGTGGCTACTTACTTGTTTAGAAAATAATAACGCTTCTTTATTTTTTTTAGGAAGCATAAAATCTGCTAATCTGTGCTGATGTAAGCAAATCTCGCTAGCAAATTAACTTAAATCCATCTATCTTCTAAATCTATCTATAATTATAATAAATATATTATAATAAATCTGTAGAGAGGTCAATTCTGTACATGAAATATATTTCCAAAATAACTATCAGGGGGTGATTAAGGATCGATACTGATGCCAAAAACGTAATCAGTAGAATTTTTGTCTGTCTGTCTGTCTGTCTGTATAACCGTTATAGAAACAAAAATTACTGGACGGATTTTAACGAAACTTGGTACAATTATTACTCATACTCCTGGGCAGGTTATAGGATACTTTTCATCACGCTACAATCAATAGGAGCCGAGCAGTGAAGGGAAATGTTGAGAAAACGGGAGAAATTTTGACGACCCGTTGTCGCTGGCATAAGCGACATGATCCGCGAACGAAATCGCTGGCAGAAGCTAGTTACAAATAAAACACCTGGTTTTCTGCATCTCATCTGCTATCGTGTGTAGTCGTCCTGTCGCCCAGCAAGGTGCGTACTGCGTCGTCGCGGGTAATTAACTAATACCCGCGGATGCGCCCGCGCACCTAATTGCTTGTTAAGATGGATCGCTAACTGTATAATGAACGTGCTCTCACAATTACTGCGCGTTCATCAGGACTTGTGTATACCTGCGTTTTAAGCTTAGATACACGGGTTTTTTTTTTTAAATAAAATGATCTATACATAGATAATGAAGAATGTTAACATACACTTGCTATTTCCTTACAAGGATTATATTAACTTTCTCGATATTATTCAAGAATGCAATGTATCGAATATATTTCGTATCTCGAGTGAACGTGAAAGTAAATGATTGGAGCTTTCAGTGCACTTTCACTCTTTACGAGTTTTCAATCAAATGTATTTTGCAATAAAATCTCAAAGATGACCAACATACATAGAAATAAACATATTAAATAACCAATATTATATTTTAAGAATCTCTTTTACAATGCCCGTGAATTTCAATGGTTACTCATTAATTCGATGAATGAGGATCAAATCGTTTGAAAACACTTATTTGACGGTATCGAAACTACCTCAGCGTTAAAAATACTTGGGCCAGGGAACACCGCGGCACACTACTAGTACGATATATAGTAGAGTACGTACGTACATACACGTAGACCCCATAAAATCCTCAGCACGAACAATAGGCGAAAGTAGTGAGAAGTGGCGCTGGATATAGTTTTATTGCTACGCCAATATTACAAGAGAGATACTACACTTAGGTACGTGGAGAAAACATTCTTGTTATCTATGAGTAAAATATCAACAGCTGAAAACCTTTTGCATCTCCTGTAATCTTATTTGGAAAATATTAGGACCAAAAAGACGTACATGTTATTCAACATTTCCCTTTTGAGAGAGTTTCCTAACTGTGGCTTCGTTGCAATTTCTATAAATCGTAAACGTTCGTCAATAGCTCGCTTTAATTTCTAAGAATTTCTACTTTATGTCGAGTCATGACCGTTCTCTTTCCATATAAAACAAGAGATGCTTTAAATTCCAATATGTATGACCTCTCTGTAACATAAGCGTAAGCAACTAAGCACACGTAACACATGATTACCAAGTTAGGTAATAACTTCGAAACAATCATTCATCATCATCATTGTGCCTGTAACGGATGATTTCCTCGGCCATCAACGTGAAAACTAATTCACATTCACCTTTCAAGCCCATTATCTAGACACGCGGCAGCGTGTCAAGCCAAGTTCAAGCAAAGACTGGCTGGCAAGCGCCACGTGTATATTTACAGGAACCATTTGGTGCCACTTTTTACCCCTCTATAACTCAAAACCTATTTAACGTAAACACTTGAAACTACGTGTGTTTCATTATGTCCATGAGGACACCTAGAAGCCCAAATTTCATGAAGCTAGCTCAAACGGTTATAAAGATATGAAGGTCCAAAAAGTCGAAAATTCCCACTGACTGACTGACTTATAGTACCTAAACCTAACCTACTTCCAGACAACCTAGAAATATGAAATTTTGAATCTAGCTCGGTAATTGTGTGTAAGCGTAGGAAAAAATCTGAAAACAAAAAAAAGTTAAAAAATAGGGGGGGTCCCCATACAACGTCACACGTTCATTGTATAGGGACCCCCCCTAATTTTAATATTTTTTAAATTTATAGTATTTCTTGTTATAGCGGCAACGGAAATACATCATTTGTGAAAATTTCAGCTTTCTAGCTATCACGGTTTATGAGATAGGCTTAGTAATACGGTCCCATTTTACCCTTTGGGTACGAAATCCTAAAAAGAAAACTATACAGCGGAAACGCAAGAAAAAAAAATACATCTAAATCTGCTTCTTTACAAAAAGTAATGATATCCCACCAAAAACATAAATGTAAAAAAGGAAAGCCAAGTTCAATACAAAACCTATGCTTGGTTGTGGGCTTCGCCGCAAAAAGAATGGAGATAGTTTTTATCAGGATTAAAAAAATGTTTTAATATATTTCATTAACAACTGAGGTAATGAAAACTGGCCAAGTCATATCTTGTTCCTATAAATACATATTTTGATTTTGTACAGAACTTGGTACTCATTTAGATCTCCATTCTTTTTGCGGCGAAGCCCACAACCAAGCATAGGTTTTGTATTGAACTTGGCTTTCCTATTTTACATTTATGTTTTTGGTGGGTTTGGATTACTAGCACTCGTTAAGGAAATCAAAGCAAAAACTCTGCAAAGGTCACGCACGCCATATCAAACGTAAACAAATGTTACCCTACTGGTTTAAGAAGTCCTGCTTGTGTATTAAATTGGATGTTATCAGTGAGCTCCTGTATTTGTTTGGTTGTTAAGTATGTGTTGCGTATGCAGTGCGTTGAGTGCAAGTGATTCGATTTCACTTTTCAACTAATGGTGGATGACCTGCGACCGGCAACAGTAGTTCGTAAGTATGTCTTGTTATGTGAGCAATCAGAATTCAGATTGTTTAGCTTTTATTTCAGGCAATTTTTTTTATCTTCCATTGAAATGAGAGTAAGTGATTATTAAAAGAGTTAATTATTCTCATCTTGCTGCCTAAAGTATATTTGGGCGCTTTGTAACCTGACAGTTGATGAAGTATTGCACAGATTTCCGTCAACGGAACAGGTTATGGAAACAATTTCATAATGCGTCTTACAAGTCCCCAATTCTGCAACGCCTTACGGTCAGCCTCGAACAACAAAAACAGTCTCACCAACTCGATGGTCAATCAATGGTGAATAAAACCTGCAACCACAACACGCAAATTAATCACAGTCTACTTAGTGCAGTGCAGTAGACAGGGTGTCTGTGACGTCACTCTCACCTAGTTCCCACGCGCCGTCGCCAACACCGTCCGATGCGCTCGTCCGACACGACCGACTAATTGCCGGCTATGAATTACTCTAAGTAGCTTACCGTCTAAGATAGCGGTGTCTCCTGGAGGCCAAATGATAATGTCTTCATAGCGGCAGCAGCATCACAGTTGTTAAGAACCACTTACTGCAGGACCGTTACACCATCGATCGACAACTAAGTATGGTGTTTTAAGTCTGCAAACTGTAAAGTATCAGCAGTCTAATGTTTTCCAAAAATGCCTACATTAAATTCTTTTGAGAGTTGGAAAGCACTGGCCGAATGCGTGCCGTCCTATCATCAGGCTCGAAACAACCCCCAAAGGGCCTTAAAAACGTTCTTAATCTAGGACATAAGTAAAGTACCACTAGCTATAATATCATCCATTCCATAATGCTGTCCCTTGCGAGAGCTTTACCATCTTGTTGCGAAACCGCCTGTTTACCATTAACATACAATTTGGCTAAGTGGAGGATAGTCAGCAATCCGTTACAATCGGCTCGCAGCGATCTGTCTCGAGATAGCGCGGTATCGATTCTGTTAGCTGTACTGATCATATTACTATGTTGTATCCGGCGAAGTAGCAGGGCTGATAGACTATGATGCGTACTGTGATTTAAAAAACAATAAGGAAAGGAAACACATAAACGAATGTACTTACCACAAAAATACAAAATAGATAGAATGGCTTATAAGTGCTAGGACCTTGGGTTTCAGAATTAAATTAATGAACAAACAAAGAGCTAAAAGATTCGACGATCGATAATACTTTAATTTGTTTCTTCCTTTCGCGGAATACCGCCGCTGATAGTGATAACAGTGTATTTAGATACTGGATACGTGATACTGTGTTATAAATAACCGCATTAATCCGTTTCTGATGCTTTATTTTCAGACTGTACAGTTTTAAAGTAAACAGTTTGTTTTATTACTCTTTTCTTGTAATTACTTTGGGAGCGTTGATGAGCAAAAAATATGGTGGTGAGCAATTTATTAAGTAAAGCTATTGAAGCGAGAACTATAACCGGAACGAACTGTAAGTACGAACTAAACCGTCATTCCGAGAACACACAGACAAGATATCGACAATTAACGTTCTCGAATGATTGGCTCCTACAGTCTGGCGGTAACTGCTCGTAATTCGATCGAGATATTCGCGTAAAAAGCTGGAAAATTGTTATTAAATGATCCATTGAAGAGGATGATACCAGTCACGACGTAATATCAGATGCCGTTGTGGCACACTTGGCCAGCTCTATAAATGTCCACACGGAAAAAATGTCTGCCACAAAAACTGACCACTATTGTACGCATAATTTTCTAGGAAATCGTTTAGTTGACAACAATAGTTTTTGGGAATGTGTTAACAGTTTGCAGGGTGTCGCTCAGAGTTCAAAAACCCAGATATGTAGGAAACGGTACATAGGATAACTAAAGAATCTTTTGAAATTTTGAGATTAACAACTGCAGTAAAGTCTGAATAACTTTGCACGAAACAAAGCTTAAGATTTTGAGACGATCTGCGAAAGACCCCTGGGAGAAGTTAGGGAAGGTCCAATGGTGGACAAAGACACAGGTGATGATAATAAAGTGATAACTTGTCTGTCTAACACACAAAAAGCTCTGCTATTCATGACTCAGTCGAACACGAGCATGCAAATAACGCGAGCGTGTAATTAGACGCGTGCGCAACACGTTAGTTCCGTGGCAGTCATCGGGGGCTGTGAACCCGATAGTATATAACACTAAATATTTAAAGTTGCATAATTAACTATACTCGTAGATGATTAAAAATAATCGACACATCTATTTTGTAAGGTCTTGAAAGATGATGCAGAAATTGTGCAAAAGGTTAGCATTACAAACAAAAGTTCTTCAAGCACTCGTGATACGGTAAAACAAAATAAAATATAATTACTAAAATAAATGGGTTATCTTACTTCTCGAAACCAGATTGAAGTCATGATCTCATTGACACATTATTTTAAAGAAAATCAATTAAAATCTGCTACGTATGATTCCTGTGACAACCCTATCAAGTACCGCAATGTAGTCGACATGCAAAAACGCTCCGTGACGAAGCGCACGCGCAGACGCATACGATACAGCGTCTGAAGAGGCTTTTGTACTCGCCGACAGTTTTTGTGTAGACCTTACTTTCATCTGGAAGAGGTTTTAGGAAGTATTTGTTCTTAGTCTAGGAATACTTTCGACCATATCCTAACGTGATAAAATAATTAGCACAGGAGATTTCTTATAGGCGTGTGTCAGTGACTAAGTACTACTTATGACTTTACAACTATACCAACTATATTGCATTTTTGTTGGTAGGAAATCATCAAATGACCCTTTCTACTGGAGATGAAATAAAAACGAGTGTCAGACTCGTGCTGACTCCCAAATGTTCCATTAGGAGTTCTTCGTGTTCCATTGCCGCTCTTTTGCAACTCTTTAGAACAATCCTGCAGCAACGGCAACCTTGTACCTCCTATACCTTTTACTATCTAGGGGAATCGTAACTCTTTCAAATTATTCTCTATCCTCAAACACATACCAACATATTATGTTTGTTAAAATAACATTTATAACATCCACTCAGACTATATACTAGGCTACTTGCTAAGTACAGTAATACCGTGGTTATGTCACAGTAAATGAGTGCAGTTATGACTGTCGTCTAGTCAGTTCACGACGTTGCTAATGTTACTATTATTGTAATAGTTCCGTTAGTATGGACACTCATTACTGCTGTTGTATTTCTAGATTATCAGTCTGTGGTGTCTGAGTTTGTAACATGATGATGATGATTGCCAATCCGTGTTAGTTATGCCATTTTAGATATATTTTTTTTTCTGTTAAATATACAGCAGTTAGTTCATGGAGCATCTCAGTTTCTCAGATGTCTTCCTACAAAATACCGAAAGAAGGACAAGTCAAACCACCATAAAATCTTAAAATATTAATTTTGAAACTATTACCCACAGTATAATTATCTCTTTCGTGGCCATATATTGGTCAATGATATATTATACCTCTATAATATGAGTAGTCATCAACAACGATAATGTTCTACTCCATATCACATTACCTACACTAGCTGAAGCAATTTACAAGCAACTTATACGTCGGTAATCTACATTATTATCATCAGGAAGCAGGAAATTACAATAATGTCAAAAATAAGAGAAAGTGCACACGATCGGATGTACCTTAACGAGCGCTGTGAATGAGTTGCGCGCGCGCACCTCGAGTCTACATACGTTTGACATCTGCCGCTCATTATGTTGTACAGACGCCAGCCTTACCGAATCTGTCAAATTTTACCAATCGAGCATTAACCTTCCACTATTGTGATAAGGTTGAAAATCTATAGAAGAAATTTGACAAATTGAAGTAAGTTGATGTGCTGACGTCTGTACTTGTGAGCTGTTGTTTATGTATAGCGTTCCGGGAAGGTGAGAAATTTTCTTGTATGTATGTACATATTTATTTATGTACATAGTTCCAGTGATCGGGCTGGATCAAAGAGATTGAAAAAGTTTATTAGCAGTAGGTACACAATACCAGCGAGGTAAGAAGTTGTTTTGTTCGGCAAACAATTAGTTAATATACCTAAAACTAAGGATAAAAGATTCCTTCTTTTAGTTTTTTATCAACTTATTGTTGGTAAATAAAATGTCTCTGAAGTTTGAAGATATGCTAGTATGGTTGATTTTCAGAATTCACTAACATTTGAACTGAGGTCTTTGACGTTAAAAAAATCTGCATAATTGACTAAAGTTCTCTTAAGTAGTAATTTGTAGTAAGTTATTTCTGTATTTGAATTATCACGACCTCCACTGCGGCACCGGCTGCCAGACTAACTAAAGCAAGTGTTACGTACGCACATCAATAAACACTTGTACAAACTGATATTAGTCACAGTCTTCTAATAACATATCCTTAGTCACACATATATGTATATAGTTTATGTACCTATTTAGTTAGTACATTTATCTAGAAATCAGATTGATTGAAAAAGATACACACACTCATATCGAGTCCCATCAGATCGTCTTCTTTCTCCACAAGTGCTAAATAAACGAAAATGTAACCTTTGTATTTCATCTCTTTGCCTACTAATGTTTTGTTTTACTACGTGTGTTTAATCATCAATTGTAGCAATGTTGTCACTATTTTTAATGTCTAAAATTATATTAAGGCACTAATTACACCTGATGATCCGAATGAACTATCAAAGTAGCCTTTCTATGAGTTTCTGAGTTATGGCCAAGGAAGGCTTTGACCCATGACATCTTCGCCACAAGATGATGACCTTTAGGGTCACATAAATGATAGTATGAAACTTCATTCATAGCTGCAGGTTATTCTTACGCTGAAAGGAGGCAACAAGTAATAGCGGGTGGCAAATAGTTCTACAGCAATTTATTATTTTTATTGTAATTACAGCCGCTGAGCAGCTCGTGGTGTTGGCGTCTGGCGGTGAGTCAGCGAATAAACAAACAGACACGATTACACCGTGTTTACATGAGCGAGCCATACTCCATACATCATAGTATTTGTTCTATTTAGTCACTTTCGAAGGATGTATGCCTGCTATTTCCTTGACAGACACTTGTTTAATGTTTGCTCAAAACAGTGGAGGGTTCGCTTTTAGAGTATTATGGGCATCTTTGAAATTAGTGAAAAGCTGAGTACGAAATATCAAAATAAAGATAAGGCTTATGAGAATAGCTCTTAAACATGTAAAATACCTGAATATTAACGCCAATGTTCCTTGCTTAAATTTTTTTTAAGTAAAGATTTACACTTAGGTTTTTCATATAATTTTACCATGCAGAGGATTGGAGGAGCTTCTAATCAAAGTCAATCTTCCAAGACTAACATCGGAGAGAAAGGTTTGGGACAAAAGATTTTGGCAGAGGAATTTAGAAATTAAAATTCTCCTAAAAAAGTCACAATTTAACATAAGTATAATTTCCTCTAAGCACTAATACAGCTAGAGTANACTATTACCCACAGTATAATTATCTCTTTCGTGGCCATATATTGGTCAATGATATATTATACCTCTATAATATGAGTAGTCATCAACAACGATAATGTTCTACTCCATATCACATTACCTACACTAGCTGAAGCAATTTACAAGCAACTTATACGTCGGTAATCTACATTATTATCATCAGGAAGCAGGAAATTACAATAATGTCAAAAATAAGAGAAAGTGCACACGATCGGATGTACCTTAACGAGCGCTGTGAATGAGTTGCGCGCGCGCACCTCGAGTCTACATACGTTTGACATCTGCCGCTCATTATGTTGTACAGACGCCAGCCTTACCGAATCTGTCAAATTTTACCAATCGAGCATTAACCTTCCACTATTGTGATAAGGTTGAAAATCTATAGAAGAAATTTGACAAATTGAAGTAAGTTGATGTGCTGACGTCTGTACTTGTGAGCTGTTGTTTATGTATAGCGTTCCGGGAAGGTGAGAAATTTTCTTGTATGTATGTACATATTTATTTATGTACATAGTTCCAGTGATCGGGCTGGATCAAAGAGATTGAAAAAGTTTATTAGCAGTAGGTACACAATACCAGCGAGGTAAGAAGTTGTTTTGTTCGGCAAACAATTAGTTAATATACCTAAAACTAAGGATAAAAGATTCCTTCTTTTAGTTTTTTATCAACTTATTGTTGGTAAATAAAATGTCTCTGAAGTTTGAAGATATGCTAGTATGGTTGATTTTCAGAATTCACTAACATTTGAACTGAGGTCTTTGACGTTAAAAAAATCTGCATAATTGACTAAAGTTCTCTTAAGTAGTAATTTGTAGTAAGTTATTTCTGTATTTGAATTATCACGACCTCCACTGCGGCACCGGCTGCCAGACTAACTAAAGCAAGTGTTACGTACGCACATCAATAAACACTTGTACAAACTGATATTAGTCACAGTCTTCTAATAACATATCCTTAGTCACACATATATGTATATAGTTTATGTACCTATTTAGTTAGTACATTTATCTAGAAATCAGATTGATTGAAAAAGATACACACACTCATATCGAGTCCCATCAGATCGTCTTCTTTCTCCACAAGTGCTAAATAAACGAAAATGTAACCTTTGTATTTCATCTCTTTGCCTACTAATGTTTTGTTTTACTACGTGTGTTTAATCATCAATTGTAGCAATGTTGTCACTATTTTTAATGTCTAAAATTATATTAAGGCACTAATTACACCTGATGATCCGAATGAACTATCAAAGTAGCCTTTCTATGAGTTTCTGAGTTATGGCCAAGGAAGGCTTTGACCCATGACATCTTCGCCACAAGATGATGACCTTTAGGGTCACATAAATGATAGTATGAAACTTCATTCATAGCTGCAGGTTATTCTTACGCTGAAAGGAGGCAACAAGTAATAGCGGGTGGCAAATAGTTCTACAGCAATTTATTATTTTTATTGTAATTACAGCCGCTGAGCAGCTCGTGGTGTTGGCGTCTGGCGGTGAGTCAGCGAATAAACAAACAGACACGATTACACCGTGTTTACATGAGCGAGCCATACTCCATACATCATAGTATTTGTTCTATTTAGTCACTTTCGAAGGATGTATGCCTGCTATTTCCTTGACAGACACTTGTTTAATGTTTGCTCAAAACAGTGGAGGGTTCGCTTTTAGAGTATTATGGGCATCTTTGAAATTAGTGAAAAGCTGAGTACGAAATATCAAAATAAAGATAAGGCTTATGAGAATAGCTCTTAAACATGTAAAATACCTGAATATTAACGCCAATGTTCCTTGCTTAAATTTTTTTTAAGTAAAGATTTACACTTAGGTTTTTCATATAATTTTACCATGCAGAGGATTGGAGGAGCTTCTAATCAAAGTCAATCTTCCAAGACTAACATCGGAGAGAAAGGTTTGGGACAAAAGATTTTGGCAGAGGAATTTAGAAATTAAAATTCTCCTAAAAAAGTCACAATTTAACATAAGTATAATTTCCTCTAAGCACTAATACAGCTAGAGTATTCGACGAGGATGGGATTCGAACCCACGCGTGCAGAGCACATTGGATTAGCAGTCCAACGCCTTAACCTCTCGGCCACCTCGTCATGTCGTGCTGACGCTACATAACACACTACTACACACATACAATAAGGTCAAAGTTCATGAAATTCATACTGCTCAGTAAACAACCCGCGACAATTGTTGGTGGTGACAATAATAAAATAACTTGTATCTAATAATGGAAATGCAAGATGGTAGCTGGGAAGTGTAAAGTTATAGACGTCTAAAAAGTCTTCAGTTATACAGTTGTTCAGTTCCGTGAGCTCGAACTTGTCAATTACTTACATATTTATTTTCCTTCACCAAAACTCCAATCACCAAAACTCGACCAAGCGATCATATACACGAGTACTTGTCGAAAAACTATAATGGGATTTATAATCTAATTCCTTAATAAAAAACATACCTATTTTTTCCTGTAAAGCCAGTTACTGTGTCGTGACAGTGGGCAATGCGCGGCGTGAGGCGGCGCGGGCGCCTGCGACCTTATTCTATTGTAATATATGTTACCGTTACAGCACGTGGTCGCTCTTACACTTGGACTCTGGCTGTGATGTAAGGGAGTTGCTGCCTCAGCGGTAAGGATATGTGCTTCCAACGATAACGGTCGTTATTCTGGCCCATTTATTGGTAGTCAGGTCTTTTACAGGTAGTTTTCAGTTTTAACAGTGAGTATTTGTGTTCATCTGTTTTGAGGGACAAAGGGCCAGTTTCACAGGTTCCAGATTAAGGTCTTGATAGCTATCTGACAGATACTGTCATAGAAATGTAGTCAAATTAAAAACATTTCTATGGCAGTATCTCTCAGATAGGTATATCTCAGTATAACTTTATCTGGAACCTGTGAAACTGGCACATGGTATCGTTAAGTTTGTAGAGTTGGGAAAATGTTGAATAATGGCGAAAATGATTTATCTCTGTTCCTGCAATAACTGCTTATTCAATTTACAAAAGGTTTCCGTGCTTGTTCTTTTGTCGAGTGCAGAGGCAACAGGAGCAGACTCGTCACGGTTGTCCAACTGCACTCGATGCAACTAATCGATAGTAGAACCGACTCGCTAATCGATTTCATGACTTTTAATTAACTTGTTGTTTCTTAAGTTTCACGGTAAACAGTTTGTTCTAGGTCGATACACTGTGTACCTGGGTAATACCAGCATGCTATTTAATTAGCTCTAACTTCAATGATAGATGCAAATACCAAATATTAAGGATAGACTACCTATACAACACGTCATCGTTTAGCAAATATTTCTTCAATACGATGTGTTTTTTGGAATCGAGTCAATTCCCCGAAATTTTAATTGATTGGGGTCGTGAAAGTTGCTTATGACGTGCGCAGATGCCGTCTCATAACACTTTCGACATTGCACATTGAATATTTCCAGGCTCCTCCCTAATGAACAACTATTAAATAAACCTGAAGCCTGTTATGTACGAACTGCTCAGACCCAGAAAATCTTCGAACGAATTTTAAAAAGAGCTTTAGAAAATTTGTGATATAACAAAAAGAGAGTATGTTTAATTTCTTTGCTAGGACATAGGCCTTGCTAAACATGATGTCAGTCACCGATAAATTATAGTTACGTGATGATCACCGGTGTAAAGTCCTCGTCGAGATTACAACATTATCTATGTGTATTGTATACTCAACCTTCTCAATTTAAGAGGCTTAGTATAAGTGGCAAGAGGGGAACTGTCGTATATGGGAACTTACAAATACAATTTAACAACCGGTGAACAGGACACATCAGTAACAATAAAACTGTAAAACGCATGAAATGAAGTGCACACAGTTAGCCAATCATTTTGTAATGCATTTGGAAATACAATGGACCCATTTGGAAACTGTGAGACATGCGATGCAGGTGTAGAATATTATAAATGTAGAAAAATATATAGACAATGTCTGAGTATGTACGCGCGTCAGCAACTTGCGAAATTATTCTAAAGTAATGCTGATCACGGAATCTCTTCGGTACAGTTATGTAAAACGGAGAACAGAGGAATTTGCAGCCAGATAATTCGGACAGGTTACACGATTAAATGAAAATGCATCGATACCAGAGAAATATTCAGATTGCTGCCAACTTCTGCAACCGGTTGGTTATCTCGGTGCAACGGAGCCGATACCGGTGACCCGAAACAACAGTTTTATGTGTTTTTGAAAATCGAACACTTTCTCGTGGATTATGCATTAAAAAGTTAAATGTTATTCAGTCGCCGGCACGACTCGACTACCTATATTATAATTTTGTAACTGTATTGGTGGCGCCATCGCATCGAGATCTTTCTTTTTGCATAAAGTGCTCAATATGTTATGGGCGTGACGCAAATGTTGCAACATTTACATTTTATTATGTAGAATTGTTTGTAACTTTTATCAAAGATGCTACTATTATCGAATGAACACTTTAAAAAGTATTTCTTGTATTAAAATATCTTGATTTCATTCAGTGCTTCTATCTACCTCTAATGCACCTAACTATATGTAGATACTGTTCTTCAGAACGCATCCTCTTTCAAATTGAATATTCAATCTGTCACAATAAATTGAGTAGGTAATAGTTAAAACACGTGGGGTGTAGGTAGATATTACCATCACCAGTGTTCCTCATAGCACGCTCGTCACCTGCCTCACAGCGCTGATCATCCGCCGCTGACTAATGACCATCCATCTTACTTTCTCTCAGTATGGAAATTAATGATGATTCAGTAAGAAATCAATCAATAACATAGCTCATGTCGTTACCTGTTCCCTGTGTAGCTGTTAGCTTTAGTTTTGCACTTTCACGATCATTTTAGGATTATGATGTCGATAGAATCATTTTAATGGGTGTATTGAGGATTATTTTAAAAGTATGAAAGCAATTATAGTTCTGTTTAGTTACATTGTATATAGGTACTAGCTTCACATAAGTACCTACATAATGCAGTACACAAGTGAGTACATAAAGGGAGTACACAGGGTAGTACATTAGGGGAGTAAATAGAGTACACAGGGTAGTACATTAGGGGAGTAAATAAGGGAGTACATAAGGGGAGTACATAACGGAGTATATAAGGAGAGTAGATAAGGGAGTAAATAATGGAGTACAAAAGGAGTTTACATAGGGGGAGTACATTAGGAGAATATACATATAACAGAGTACATAAGGTAGTACGTAAGGGAGTAAATGAGGGAAGTATGCGATGTGAGAATCTATCTCAACAGACCATGAATCAAGTGTAACGTCACAAGTAAATTAAGACTGTGTCAAACAACAAATGAAATATGAAAACAGAATTCAACATCCAGTCACATACAAAGACAATAACATTATGTTCCCCAGTGTTATATAAACTTAATAAATTAATTACAATCCGCGTGCGGAAGTGTGTCCGTTCACACGGAACCTGTCACTGCGCACGTCACTGTCGCGGGAACGGTGGTGCTGACGGATTGTGGCACTAACATGCTACTGTTGTTTTATTTACTATTTTATTACATCTGTAGTGCCTAATTAATTAGATTAGTAAATATTATAGACAGTATTGATTTAGTTCTAAACATCATGAACAGAAGTGTCAAGTCACAGCAAAAAAGTGCTTTCCGCTGTGATGTGCCTTATGGCAAAGCTAAGAACAGGCTTATTGCCAGCGATGGCTTAGCTAGAGAGAAGGTGTCAATAAATACCTACATAGCCTGATTATCATGATGAAGAAAAGTACTTCGTAGCTCTTGATGCTAACTGCATGAACAATAGAATTTTAGCATTGGCTTCGTTTGCAATTAAAATCTTGTATACTGATGCGAAATAATTGGATAACAAATCACAGATTGACCGATAGTCAGTGCAAATACATATAATAAAAAAGCTTTTAAAAGTACATAGGTAGGAATGTCTTTCTGTTTACTACACACTACACAACTGTGTCGTGTATCTGATTACATCTGTCACGTAACTGCGGCCAGACTCCGATGAATGACTCTCTGACTATCAACAATACTATACTACTATATTCATATTTTATTATGCTGTAGAGATTATTGCTACTGTTAGGCCAGTTAGTTGGAAGTCATCGTAAATAGTTACTGCGCACAAGTTATGCTGCTCAAACTCAATGGTGGCTGCTGTCTGTAATGCTTGTTCGTTTCCTGTTTTGGGCAAATAACTCCATTTGCTCCAAGATCTATGGATATTTTAGATGTAAAAGGTTTCTTTAGTCACTAAATTTCGCAAGTTTTTATAGTCACAGATAGTGTTTTCTTCCTGTTCAAAAAATATTCGGAAATGTTTACATGCTCTACCTCATTTCAATAGATCAATTTGTTTTCCTACATGAAACGTTTATATCCCCATTTAGTATGAGTGGGCAGTTTGTTTGAATCGGCAAACGGTACCAGCACAGCTATGCTGCCGATACACGCCAAAATCCAATTACCCGCGTGTGGACAGCCACGCGACTGCGATCATACGCCATTACTGCACAGTTACTGTTGCCGACCTGATTTGATTGATAGCTGTTATTGATGAAGCTACCTATATGGAGAGAATAAGAATTAAGGATTTCAAAAGATGCATTGCAATCGCCAATCGCATCCAATCAAGTTTCACATAATTATTTAGTAACTCATTCATAGGCTTCCGAACAGCGAATACTTTTAAATGTAATACCAATTTATATGTTATTTTCTGAAATAAAAGCATTTAAAAATTTTGTTATGGTCTTTGAGTAGGACACATACTCCTTGGTAAGGCTAATTTTCAGATTGCCTGGTAACTAACTTCGCGTAACGCCTTTAACTGGCCAATAGCAATTCACATTTTAGCAGCAATCATTGCCAGATTAAGTAGGAATCTATTTACCTATTGCATTATTATTGGGGTTATTGTGTTCCACGAAAACCCTAATTATTCGTGATATGTATGAAAGTGTTGACATCAGATGTACGGGTTTAGCGCTAACCCAATTAAACGAAGTCAATCAACGAGGGGTGAATGATCCAATTCACGTCCGCGCCTCCGCTAATAGGATCGGCCGTGTTATTTATTTAGTTTTCGTCTGACATTGTGCGTCACGTGGAACATCAAATACAGCGTACATTATAAAACCTAGATTATCTAATTAATTCATCAGCATACCTAGATTAGCTTACACGAGTGGTTCGTGGTTTGGCTTCAGGTCAAATTAACTTTAAAAGCTGATTCAAAATGAATGGAACGAAAGTACTTACAACGTATTAAGATTAAAGTAGGTAAGTTCTTTCTCATGTTAAACAATTATTAAATTGCGAGAATCTGGAATTGAAGCGGTTACCCCAAGGCCTATCTAAGATCTTTTTGTGATCACTAGTGACTAGAGATACTTTCATAGCTTTTTAAGAAACAAGTACATACTGAGGCTTATCTTAACAAATGTTTGTTTACACTTATTGCCTACAATAACAGCTTTGGTGCTTCATATAAAAACATAATGCTTGACAATGACCATTACAGGCAAACAGGAGCTAAGCATATAATAATTCCACCAGTTGCATTTTAACCAAGAGTCCATCATAAAGAAGTGAACATTTCTTATCCTGTTCGAACTCCTAATAACATTCAGGTGGGTCTTGAAATCATAGCAGAAATGCTAATATTACTGGCTGAACCGATGAATCTGTCTCCTAAATATGATACTGAGCAATCTGCCGAATCGACTCTTGCTAGTCTTAATAACATGAGCGCCAAACGCGATGTTTAAGCTGAAAAGGGACGATTAATCTTTGTATACCTAAATGGCTAGTGTTTTACGATTTAACATAATAGGTTAAGTACCTTGATGTGGATTACCAATAGCTCAAAAATATTAGATACAATTGACCATGTAAAGGAACGTAAATCTATAGGTATTTCAACTGTAAATGATCAAGAGTTACTTATTTATTACTTAGATAGACAGCTACTTAGTAAAATAATGATTTCTAATATCACATTACAAATTAGTTTTTGCTAATATTTCAGCGCGTAATAGGTAGTCATATCTACCTTGACACGGTTGCCAAAAGCCAGCGTCTCGCTCACTCACTTTATAATAAACTAAATTAAAACAAGGTTATCTAAACATTTTCAGCTACGTCTGATAGTTTATTCCGGTTTCTAGAAGGAGAAATTAGCGACGATAATTGATTTGCTTTGGATTATACTGAAATAAGAGACTAATGACTGAATAGATGGAGGAGATACTGGATAATTCATGGTCAGCTATTCACGGGAGTCAATCATTAATAAAAACCGGCAAAATTTGAGTCGGACTCGCGCACGGAGGGTTCCGTACAGAAATATTATTTCAATTTGTAATAATATGATATTAGTTACTATGCCCAAAGTAAAATAAATAAAAAATCACTTATTGTAGGTATGGAAGCCCCTAAACTTCTTACTATATTAAAGTTTTTAGTATTTGTTGTTACAGCAGCATCTGTAAAAATTGTCAGCTGTCTAGCTATCATGGCTCTTCAGATACGGCCTGATGACAGACAGACGGACGTCAGCGAAGGTCAGCGAAGTCTTGGTAATAGGTTTTCGTTTTACCCTTTAGGTACGGAACCCTAAAAAGGTTGATACCTTAATATTTTCATAGATGTTTATTAGGAATCTAAAAAGCAATAATTTCAGTCTGGAGTTAACTGAAAATATTTCATAGCTATTACGAAGCAGCGAGGCTCAAGCCGTTATATAATGAGGCTTTCAGGCTGGCTCATCCAGCTGGAGCGACGTTGCATGAAACACTGTAATTTTCAGACATGACAACACTCGAGCGTACCTACTTGACGTTTATTTACAGTTTTCCTAACATTACTGAAAGATTCAGCAGGTAACTAGGTACGTCTGAATAAGCTCTTCAATACTTACTGAGAAAACATGCTGCGCCGACCGAATAAATGGGGATAACGGCAGGACGATGATGATGATAACCTCAGCAGGCGCAGCATGTTTTCTTCTTCGATACTCTTCTATCTGCAGTCATCTCACAAGTAACATTCTTCCTAGCCATATTGGCTTTCACCCATTCTATACTTCATCATCTAGCCTATTCCCAACTACGTTGGGGTCGGCTTCCAGTCTAACCAGATGCAGCTGAGAACCAGTGTTTTACAGGGAGCGACTGCCTGTCTGACCTCCACAACCCAGTTACCCGGGCAACCCGGGATACCCATTG
>NWSH02000535.1:1623345-1640260 GCA_002382865.2 Heliothis virescens
TCTGTCTGTTCGCGATTTACTCGAAAAGTACTGAACGGATTTTCATTCGGTTTTCAACAATAGATAGAACAATTCTTGAGGAAGGTTTTAGTGTATAGTAAGTTTATGTTTTGTACAAACCAACGCCGGTCGGGAGCTTTCCAGGAAGCGAAGAACTAACTAAAATAAAAATATCGCAATATTTGCATTGCATTTCGAATTACGAAGGACAGTTAGTTGAGTACCTACCTATTTACCTACGAACGTACAAGTGTCAAGAAAATATAAACCCTTTTTATGGTGAAAATAGAGTTCTAAATAACATACATCACCTGACGAAATACGAAATCCGAACATTGCCGATGCGATGCGTTCGGGAGGGCTCGGTCGCGCGGTCGGTTCGAGCGTCGAGCGAGCGAGTCCGAGTCCCGAGTCATGTCGCGAGCTACTGCGCTGCTACCGCGCGCGTGATGTTTAGTGTGATGGTGTGATGCTTATTTTAGTCGAGTAATGTGCAATGTTATAGTACGCGCTCGGGTGATATTACGCGTGATGCATCACTCGCATTACTTACACATGTCTACAGCTTAGGATGTATAGTTGCTTCCAACGCCAACTCAATATAAAACAATTATCAGTTTTACCTCTTTCTATAAAACAGAACAAAGATCGTGCAATACCTACCTAGATGGCAAAGTGCCACATACTTGTCATGAACCTAACCCAAATTGCGTAGGTCGAGAAATGAAAAACAGTTACTTACCTACTTATTACCTAACGTGGAATTAAAATTCCATTTAATACATCGGCTTCTTATTCGAAGCGAGTAGGTAAAACCACTTTTGCTAAGTGTTTGACATCTCTATTCAACAGGAGGCGGTAGGTGGATCTGTCTACAGTAGCGAAAGCCCAAAAAAAAATTGCAGAAGGCAAACAAAATACGAAATAAATTTTCAAAATTTCTATGAAGCATTTTTTTCTATATTTTGTTTATTTGAATGCAAATCATATGTTTTTATGTTAACACTTTGTTATCTGGTTTACGAGCCATTTATCTAATGATAGGTTTGCGGGCTAGGATTTTATCGAACATATAACATATTCTCAGTTACCATAACACTAGCCGGCATGCCCTTACCAGTCTGCTCCGACTTTCGGTACCTTGGGTCACTCGTCCAGAGTGATGGCGACGTGGACCGGGACGTGACGCATCGGATCAACTGTGGATGGATGAAATGGCGACAGGTCACAAGTACAATCTGCGATCCACGGATGCCCCTTAAATTAAAGGGTAAAATTTACAAAGCCGTAATAAGACCTGTCGTCCTGTATGGATCAGAGTGTTGGGCATTGAAAAAGAGGGATGAGAATAGAGTACATGTAGCAGAAATGCGAATGTTGAGATGGATGTGTGGTGTGACAAGAATGGACAAAGTGAGGAATGAGTACATTAGAGGAAGTTTGAAAGTAGCACCAGTTACAGAAAAGATGAGAGGTAAGCGGTTGTCATGGTATGGGCATGTAATGAGGAGGGATGAATCTCATGCAACAAAGCGCATGTTAAGTATGAATGTAGATGGATTGAGAGGGAGAGGCAGACCAAAGAAAAGATGGATGGATTGCGTGAAAGATGACATGAGTAAGAANAAAGATGGATGGATTGCGTGAAAGATGATATGAGCAAGAAAGGAGTGAATGTCAGTATGACGAGTGACAGGGAGAAATGGAAGGAGAAAACATATTGCGCCGACCCCAAATAAAATTGGGAACAGGGCAAGAAGATGATGATAACATATTCTCAGTTAACATATTCTCAGTTATTCCGATAGGCACTCATACCTCAATATTCATACCTATGTC
The DNA here is from genome assembly GCA_002382865.2 of Heliothis virescens. Classification (NCBI taxonomy): domain Eukaryota; kingdom Metazoa; phylum Arthropoda; class Insecta; order Lepidoptera; family Noctuidae; genus Heliothis; species Heliothis virescens. The sequence continues at coordinate 1,625,185 of NWSH02000535.1, forward strand.
TGCATTCACAATAAAGGGACTTCTGCAAGTATCAGTTCGATGGGTAAGCGTGCATAAAGTTACGCAATCATGCGGTTCGATAGCAGGCGGCTATGGCGAGTGATCAGCGCGCGGCGGCGGCTCGGCGCGGCGCGGGCGCGGCGTGGTGAGAGCCAAGGAAAGTGATCGCGGTACATTTGGTAACCGCTGGGCGCGTGCCCGCATAACAATGTCCTGCGCACCAGGGGCGGAATCAGAGCATCATAGCTCTACTGTTTCTTTTTAGGCAGGCCGGTATGAATTCTTCTGATTTTTGTTCTAGGAACCTCTCAATAATCTTGATTAAATCTGTAACCCGAACCATGCAATTGAAGCAATGCTTCAGCTGTACCTATATAGATCCCTAAAAGCGACTTTCTTCTGTTACCCAGGAAGCTCTCACCGTCAAAATAATACTAAGTAGTACCTATCCTAATCGAGTCCGCAAAATAATACTTCATCCAACTTTCATAACAGACAAATATTTATCATTGTATTATTGAATGAGCCATTGTACGAATTGTTTACTGTTTACACAAATTGTAAACAAACGCAAGCAGTTGTTGAATTACTGTCGTCCCAAACGTACAATCTTTCAATTCTAATTCAAAGTTTAGCAATATCGTGTAAGTGAGAACCGATTCGTCCCTGCAGCCGCTGGTACAATTTTCTCCCTATTACGTTTCTTGATCAATTGGTATGCGCGTGGGCACTCTTGTTACACAGGAATGACGGCAGCCACCGACGTGTTGCCTAAAACAAATTGAGTGTATTCCGATTTCTTCTGTAACTACAAGCCGTAGAATTCAATGTCGCGTGGCGCTCAATCGGAAGAAGAATTTAGTTGCATTCGTTTAGGATCGGTCGAAAGCATTATCGCGTAAGGACGAAGTTCGCAGCTGGCACGTCCGGCCGGCTAGTGAAACCTGCACGCCGGCTACATACTAATTCGATATGTTTTAAGTTATAAGTATGGGTGGAAGAGTCCGATGTCAATCGGTTTCTGAGTGGTTGTCGCGCCGGCCGGGCGACCGCATCGACATGAGACTTACCATCGTAAGTATCCCGTTTGGAAATAAAAGTGAATCTGTGACAGTGACAGTGATCGTGTTATCTAAGTGCGGATCTAATTAACATGGTGCGTGGTGTCTTTCAGATCGCGTTGGTGTTGTGCGCGTGCGTGTGCTTGTCGGCGGGAGATGTCGCGCACCTGAAGGCTGCCAAGGCGAAGCTGATTGGACGGCTTGCGAAGGGCAAGCATCACAAACGAGGAGTGCTATCGGCAGTGCCACCCTACAAGCTAGGATACGACATCCCCGTCGTTACGCACTCCGTCGTCAAACCGGTCGTCGTGTCGTACCCCCCCGCAGCAGCTGTGACCGCAGTGAAAGTGCCTCTCGCTCACCCCCTGACCACGCGTTACCCCGTGCCAGTAGGACATAAAGTCCCAGTGCCTCATCCTCATTACGGTCTCAAGTTTCCACATCATACGAAAACTGTTTTATTGCCAAAACCAGACCATCACTTCCATCATCATCACCATCACGTCGCTCCTAAGCCAGTGATCCCCGTGGTACCAGCGCCAGTACCGGCTACTCCCGTGATACCTGTACATGAGCATACAGCAACAGTGGCTCACCCGGTGCCGGCACCGCCTCCACCAGTTGTCCTTCAATCTGCGCCGGTACCTGCGCCAGCACCCATATTCTCAGCCGCAGCTTTAGCTCACACTCATCTTTTCCCCCAGGCACATGCTCACCTTCGGCCCGCAGTGCATGCTGCTCCCATCCCCGCCCAACCAGCATTTACTCAACTTTTGCCTTACGCTCAGCAATACCCTTATGTTTTGAGGCCAGGTAATGCAGTGCAGACTTCATTCTTCGCGACATATCCAAGATATCCATTGTTTAATTATCAAAATCCTGTTTTCCCATTGGGTCCTCCAGCAGTCAATCAGGTAATATACGACCGTCCTCAGGGACATCACTTGCATCTAGCTCCACCAGCAGGTCAAGAAGGCGTAGTGCTCGAGCAGCCAGGTGCTCATATAGAGCCAACCCTCCTACATGCACAAGGAGCAGTTCCGCAACATGCTGTGCATCTACAGCCTACACAGCCAACTCTTTACCTGCAACCAGTGCAACCGGGTGTGCATTTGTCACCTGACGTTCACTTGCAACCCGGTCAACCAGAAGTCCAGTTGCATTCGGTTCAGCCAGAGGTTCAACTTCAACCAAATCAACCAGAGTACCATCTACACCCAAGACATCCAGAAGTTCAATTCCACCAAGGTCAGCCGGAGGTACATGTCCACCCCGGTCAGCCGGAGGTACATCTCCACCAAGGTCAGCCGGAGGTACATCTCCATCAGATTCAGCCGGAGGTGCACCTTCACCAAGGTCAGCCAGAGGTACATCTGCAGCAAGCTCAGCCAGAAGTACACTTGCACCCCGCTCAACCTGGCGTGTTGCAAGCAGCTCAGCCTGGTCTCCTACCTAATCAACCAACAGCACACTTGCAGCCCACTCAACCTACACTAGACCAAGATGGCTGGCACCCTGTACAGGCACAACCACATGATCTAGGACAACCTGGAGGCCACTTTAATCAGGATGGACAATTTGCCCAAGGAGCACATTTCGGACAAGATGGTCAATATGCCCAGGGTCACTTCGATCAAGGCGGACAACTGGGCCACGGGCCTCATTTTGGAAGTGAAGGACAGTTTTCGCAAGACGGCCAACATCAGTACACGCAAACACAAGGCACACAAGTTTATGAGCAGCATACTGGAGATCAACAATACCACGACTTTCAGAACCAGCTGCAGCATCACATCCAACAGCAGCTAGATCAGGCGCAGTACGAACAACACATAAACAACCAACAACAACATCAACCGGGACAGGAGTATGGAGTTCCACAATACTCGCAAGACGTTTTCGGTCAGAACGGACAGCAAAGTCAAAACTTTGGTCAGTCTGGTCAGGATTACAATCAGAACGGGCAGAATTTCGGTCAGCAAGGTTACGACTTTAGTCAACAAGGACAAAATTTTGGGCAAGATTTTAGCCAGGCAGGTCAGAACTTTGGTCAGCAGCAGCCTGCTGGGGAGTACGGAGTGCCGCAGGGTGCAGAAGGTCGCAGCAGCGCGGAGGGCGAAGACGAGCAACAGTACCACAACCACATCCCGCTGAAGCAGCAGCCGCCGCTGGACAGGCCGCTCGAACACTTCCACTAGTCCAGCCGGGTGTGCTCGCGCTCTGCATTTATCAGTTACCTCGACGAGTGGTGCCGCGTGAACTACTCACTGATACTCCGGTATCCGTCTAGCAACCTCGACATAGCTTCAATCTAACTTAGAACCTTGTTACCAAACTACCATAGTACAAAACCGATACCGAAGTACGAAAACTGATAATAATCTCGAAGTGTATCCGTCGCAATGAGTTTAAATATCAAATATGGGCTGTAATATTATAATGTTAGATTAATAAACATGTTATTAAACATTACAAGATACGAGCCAAAAGCTACAAGTAGTTAAGTAGATCTGTCGCTAGATAGCGCCACTCGCGTCCACCGCTGTGTATATTGTGTAGATAAAGTTTATGTTCACGTATTGCCTAATAATAGTAAATAGTTTAAGTTATTAACATAGTTGTAAGAGAGATTTATTTATTTTTTTATAAATAAAATATTTTGAAATGTTGAACAGTTGTTTTATTTGCCATGGATCCTCGAAGGGGGCAGCATGTGGATACCTACCTAATGTCCAATCGTCCACCTTGCTTCACACGCTCGATTTCAATGAATTCTGTAACAGGTATTAATAAAATCACTGATAACGTAACTAAGCACGTAATATTTGCTATAACAAGTACAGTAGCAGGTAAATAAATCTTAGTGCTACAGCTGCGGGATACTGACCCCGGTATTAGGCAACGCGGCGTGGCGGACATGTGGTAGTTAGCTGTCGATGTGGGCCACACGTGTGGCGGCGGTACTACCACACAGCTACTACCTAGGTACAAGTACTGGTAAGTACGACCTAGGTACACGCGTGCTCCGGCAAACAACCTGCATTTAAATATGATTACGTTATTTGCGCACTCTAGATTTTAAATATTATTTGGCTTTCGATAGAATAATATTTAATGTAAGGTTTTGCATATGCAATTAAGTAAGTAGATCAAGATTACAGGAGTAGGTACAAAATAGTCGCTCGTAAGTAGCCACAGATGTAATTGAAAACAATTATACTTACACTAGTTTATGGAAAATACAAGTTAACATACAATTTTATTTCGCAGTCGTGTTTCATGTTGTACCTACACTTACATACATTCTTATTGTTCGGCTTCCTTTTTATATTAGACTAGCACTCGTACCAATGCTATATCTCACTCCCAAGCTGCTGCCTAAGCCTAGGCACCACTGGCACAGCCCTATTTTCGGCACTGCACCTACATGAGATAATCCGCAATCAAATAAATTACTTCAGACACGGACATACACTACAGGCGCATTCAAATCGTGAGCACAACATTAACACGACCCAAACACCTGAAACATGGCCAATAGATGTACCCTTACGGCTGATGACGTCACCGACTCGGGCGCAGGCTCATATCCTGGCAGGATACGCATTAGAAAGGTGTGAGACAACACGTGTTATTAAATACAAGGCTGATACGCAATTATATGTCGTTTGGCAGTAAGTTAGTCATTCAGATCTTATGATATTGTTGGCAGGTTAAAGCTTGACTAGTATTTTCAGGTGGCTGCGCTGCGCCTTGATTAAGAATACTGCGCTATCGATCATGAAACCCAAATGCTTACTTAATTGGTTTCATTCTTTAACTGATGTCCTTATAAAGCGGTAGTTCAGGGTATACAAGACAAGAGTGTTGTTCTTCCAGACGTTAGCACGTTCAGAGAAAAGAAACATTATCTAATAGAACGTTATGAGAACCTACTGCTCTATTTCCATAATATGCTTGTGGCATTTACTGCCAAATATCACTTGACATAACACAGCCTATTAAGGCGCAGCAATATGCCCTAACAAATATCTTGAGCTCAATGTCTGCCCGACGCGAACATTACGAACAACGTGTGGTAACCGACGCGCCATATACGACTGTTTACTACAGAACATTCTACCATACGTGCAGTACTTTTGGCTAATACGAAGGGAAATATACATTCCGGACATACTGTGTATATAGAGCTAGGTAAATGAAACAGCAAGTCGTATGAAGACGATTTGTAGCTGGATTGTAGTCAGGCGCTAACTATTAAGATGAGACTTGAGTGGCGAGCGCGCACATGCAGTGAGAAAATTGTCATAGATTTTGAACACTTTTCTAAAAGTTCAACACAGCCGCATTTGGAAGGTTAGATCAAGTATTCGAGTACAATATTTCCGATAAAACATCACTCCTACAATCTACAATAGCACCCAATAAAAAGTCAGGTTATACAGTATTACAAGTGAGGCTGTACAATAGAATTAGTTTGGATTCATTCATTCGGTATCAATAGTAAGGTTGGCCAATCAATAAGGTGCATTAGACAATGGTCTCACGACTGACGCATTGTGCCCGCTGTGGGACCCACTGAACCTATGCAAGGGCTTAGGGCTAGGACACAACGTACCTACGTACAACTAAAAGTAGGTACTACAAAGAAAGCTCACTTTCAGGATTAGGAGAGGGTTGTTACATGAACTCTATAAGGCCAGTACAAATAAGCGACACCCCTGATCTAGTCTCTTGGATTTTCAATGGATCCGCTGTAGCTTAAATTGTGTGTAAACGTTCTAAGTACCTATCTGATTTTCCTATAAAACTTACGTACAGACGACAGCAGGTCACGGTACCCGAATCTGTTAAATTTTACCAATCGACCTTCCACAATTGTGATAAGGTTGAAAATCTTGGTTGATACTTCCTTAGATTTCAACTGCTTAGTGCATGTGCCCAAGTCCTAACTTAGCTTTATCATTGTTGACGGTTGAAAGGCCAAACGCTAAGTTTTTGTTAGATATTATAATTTAATCCTAATAAATACTAATCATCTTAAATTACTCAACCATAGCGCTGCGGAAGTACACGCACCAATGTAATATGTGTAAAAAACATACGCAGATTAGTTGGTAATGCCGCTACCTTTAGGACATAAATGGAGCTACTAACTGTCGGAAAAACACACTTAAAAGCCTTAAAAAGTTAAGTCATATACTTTAACAGTATTAAGTTTTTGCTGGAGTCTATTCGACTATTTTATACAAATATCGGTAATGTATAAATATCATAGCTTGCTATATTTGATCGAAGAGAGTTGAAGTTCAAGCAGCGTACAGTTTAGCGTGGGAGACACCGACAGAGAAGGGTTAAGAATGAAAAGACAAACAAACATTCAAATAATCAATCAATAGCATTGTGTACGTATGTGCAATTGTAGCCAAAATGGGGCTCAGCATAATCTTACGCCAACAGCTTTACTGCAACTTGTGCTAATTTGATTAGTAAGGATTTAATTGAACCACATCATCTTTGGAATTCTTGAAGCAATCTCCACCTACTCAAATACATATCGTCGTCTTAGAGTGAAAACCTCGGAAATGCAATTTTTTCCCCAATTTTTTTTATCTCGTTTCTAGGAAGATAACTTCGCAAAGAACATCCTACATGTTCCTCCTGAAAAATCATGTCTCTTACACTTACGAGGTTTTCACTCTAAGGCATCGATATACCTATTGAACCTACTTTATGATCGTCACCTAAATCTGAGTTAGAAATGTGATCTGCATCAATTCTTAACTCTACTTCTGAGAACATATTCGAGGGGAATTACGAAATTAAATCCGGAATAAATAACACCTAATTACTACTTATTTACAATGTCCTTACAGTCACCACTGCAGCCTTGATTAGCAACCTGCAAGTAAGTCCTCATCCTAAACGACAAAATTATAAAATAATCATACATTAAAGGAAACGCTTGCCACACCGGCGAGCGCTAATCAACAATGATAATAACACAAGTTGGGAGGCTGTCGTACCCCGCGCTGCAGGGATTGTGAACAATTGATGGTGGAAATAAATTACAGATGCCTTTAATGTCCGTCTATCCAGTTAATTATAAGAGTTATTCCACGTTAAGTTAATTATTCATGAAATTACTACACAATCTTTTTTTGTTTTATGCAATTGGATGCAAATATTTTTTTACCTGCACGTCTCAGCATCATATTTTTGTTTTGCAATAAATTTTACCTACAAAGGTTTGCTACCCCTGTCGTACTACTCGTGGCCAAGTATCGTGGTACAGGGCCTAGGGGGGTCAGTATAAGCAGGTACACTCAGCGTCATGGTACGCGGGCCGCCAGGAGTTATAAGGTGCGCAAGCGCAGGCGCAGGACTAGTGCTTGTCCAACCAACACTTTGCTAACATGAAGGCTGCTGTAAGTTGCACATTTTGTTTACCTTTTATTTATAAACAGAGCTTACTGTGTAGGGTGGTAGAGTTAATTTGAAGTTTTATGTTTTGGACTCAAAGTTCGACTTGTTTATCGAATGAAAGACCTCTCTGTACGTGCACAAAGCAGCTCTTGCTATAACACTGCTGAAAAATTTCTTTGAATGTATTTTTTTATGATTGAAGGTTCGCCCTACACAACTTATGTCAATCTGATTCAAACAATATGTGGGACGAGTTGATATAAATTGCAACACTTTTGATAATCACTTAACTCAATTGACTTTTTATAGTATGTTGTAATCTACATTAAGTACCTACTTTATGCCACTGCAGATTAATTTAACTATGCTAATATGATATTTCTATAATCGATCACACTACCATCATCATTAAGTCATCTTCATCAAATTATGTTACTACACAGCTTAATTTTCTTAAACCATAAAGCGAATTTGGTTCAACTTAACTGTAAAGGTTTTCTCAGCGCGGCAAAAAGTTCATAGATTTCCCAAGCTCCAATGTATTCAGTTATCTAAGCTATAATGACTAAGGTTGACCAACTGAGCGATTGGCGCGCCGGATCGAACCTGAGACGCGGCGCCCGCGCACGGCACATTGTCACGCGCGCTCACGATTCTATGTTAATGCCTGGCTGATGCACACGATCGGCGGCACAACGATGCAGTTCACACGATTGATGAGATTGCACTTCTATTGTTAAATGTCACGCGGTAAAAAAAGGGTTTTACGTTACATCACAGCTAAATAGCAGTCACAACTGCTGATTTCTTATGACGACCCGAGAAACTTCGCCAAATGAAGCTACACATAAAAGTCTTCTTAACTACCGCCATGCCGACATCCCAAAAGGAACCACCGTTTACTAATAACAGGTACTTACCCATACTATAATATTTCTCTAATAACAAGATCATGTTTCCAGCTGTGCGTCGTCCTGCTGGTGGTGGCGCTGGCGTCGGGCGCGGACGAGAAGGAGAAGAAGAACGAGAAGCGAGGCTTGCTCGGCCTCGGCTACGGGCTCGGCGGCGGACTCGGCGGCGGGCTCGGCCACGGGTACTACGGCGGGCACGGCCTCGGCCTGTACTCGCACAGCGCGCCCATCATTAGCCACAGCGCGCCCATCATCAGCCACAGCGCGCCCCTCATCAGCCACGGCTACGGCATCGGCGGCTACGGCGGCCTCGGTGGCTACGGCGGCCTCGGCCACGGCTACGGCCTGGGGCTCGGTCACGGGGTGATCGCGTCCGCCCCGCTCGTCTCGCACGGGTACTCCGCCCCCCTCCTGGGCGGACACTACGGAGCCCCGCTGCTGGGACTGGGGCATGGCTGGCATTGAGCCCAACGCTAACATAAGTCCTGTCTGTGAATGTGTTTGTTTAGTGCCAAATTAGCTTACTGAGGTGANATCATGTCTCTTACACTTACGAGGTTTTCACTCTAAGGCATCGATATACCTATTGAACCTACTTTATGATCGTCACCTAAATCTGAGTTAGAAATGTGATCTGCATCAATTCTTAACTCTACTTCTGAGAACATATTCGAGGGGAATTACGAAATTAAATCCGGAATAAATAACACCTAATTACTACTTATTTACAATGTCCTTACAGTCACCACTGCAGCCTTGATTAGCAACCTGCAAGTAAGTCCTCATCCTAAACGACAAAATTATAAAATAATCATACATTAAAGGAAACGCTTGCCACACCGGCGAGCGCTAATCAACAATGATAATAACACAAGTTGGGAGGCTGTCGTACCCCGCGCTGCAGGGATTGTGAACAATTGATGGTGGAAATAAATTACAGATGCCTTTAATGTCCGTCTATCCAGTTAATTATAAGAGTTATTCCACGTTAAGTTAATTATTCATGAAATTACTACACAATCTTTTTTTGTTTTATGCAATTGGATGCAAATATTTTTTTACCTGCACGTCTCAGCATCATATTTTTGTTTTGCAATAAATTTTACCTACAAAGGTTTGCTACCCCTGTCGTACTACTCGTGGCCAAGTATCGTGGTACAGGGCCTAGGGGGGTCAGTATAAGCAGGTACACTCAGCGTCATGGTACGCGGGCCGCCAGGAGTTATAAGGTGCGCAAGCGCAGGCGCAGGACTAGTGCTTGTCCAACCAACACTTTGCTAACATGAAGGCTGCTGTAAGTTGCACATTTTGTTTACCTTTTATTTATAAACAGAGCTTACTGTGTAGGGTGGTAGAGTTAATTTGAAGTTTTATGTTTTGGACTCAAAGTTCGACTTGTTTATCGAATGAAAGACCTCTCTGTACGTGCACAAAGCAGCTCTTGCTATAACACTGCTGAAAAATTTCTTTGAATGTATTTTTTTATGATTGAAGGTTCGCCCTACACAACTTATGTCAATCTGATTCAAACAATATGTGGGACGAGTTGATATAAATTGCAACACTTTTGATAATCACTTAACTCAATTGACTTTTTATAGTATGTTGTAATCTACATTAAGTACCTACTTTATGCCACTGCAGATTAATTTAACTATGCTAATATGATATTTCTATAATCGATCACACTACCATCATCATTAAGTCATCTTCATCAAATTATGTTACTACACAGCTTAATTTTCTTAAACCATAAAGCGAATTTGGTTCAACTTAACTGTAAAGGTTTTCTCAGCGCGGCAAAAAGTTCATAGATTTCCCAAGCTCCAATGTATTCAGTTATCTAAGCTATAATGACTAAGGTTGACCAACTGAGCGATTGGCGCGCCGGATCGAACCTGAGACGCGGCGCCCGCGCACGGCACATTGTCACGCGCGCTCACGATTCTATGTTAATGCCTGGCTGATGCACACGATCGGCGGCACAACGATGCAGTTCACACGATTGATGAGATTGCACTTCTATTGTTAAATGTCACGCGGTAAAAAAAGGGTTTTACGTTACATCACAGCTAAATAGCAGTCACAACTGCTGATTTCTTATGACGACCCGAGAAACTTCGCCAAATGAAGCTACACATAAAAGTCTTCTTAACTACCGCCATGCCGACATCCCAAAAGGAACCACCGTTTACTAATAACAGGTACTTACCCATACTATAATATTTCTCTAATAACAAGATCATGTTTCCAGCTGTGCGTCGTCCTGCTGGTGGTGGCGCTGGCGTCGGGCGCGGACGAGAAGGAGAAGAAGAACGAGAAGCGAGGCTTGCTCGGCCTCGGCTACGGGCTCGGCGGCGGACTCGGCGGCGGGCTCGGCCACGGGTACTACGGCGGGCACGGCCTCGGCCTGTACTCGCACAGCGCGCCCATCATTAGCCACAGCGCGCCCATCATCAGCCACAGCGCGCCCCTCATCAGCCACGGCTACGGCATCGGCGGCTACGGCGGCCTCGGTGGCTACGGCGGCCTCGGCCACGGCTACGGCCTGGGGCTCGGTCACGGGGTGATCGCGTCCGCCCCGCTCGTCTCGCACGGGTACTCCGCCCCCCTCCTGGGCGGACACTACGGAGCCCCGCTGCTGGGACTGGGGCATGGCTGGCATTGAGCCCAACGCTAACATAAGTCCTGTCTGTGAATGTGTTTGTTTAGTGCCAAATTAGCTTACTGAGGTGATTGATTCGAAGCAAAATTCTTAATTAAAAAATATTTTTATTTCTCATTTATTGGTTTTATTGCTCACAACTCAAAGAGTAATAACTACTTACGTGTCGAACTAATTTGTCAGTGATTACGAAACCGTCATGTAGAATGCAGACCATACTACCTACTATGAAAAATCGTAATAATTTTCCCATGGTAACGAATACCTTCGGTACCTACTATTTAAGGTCAAAATACAAACTTGTATTGCTCTGGCGATAGTTTAATACTTGGATATATCTAATTACTCCACATTTTGCAACTAATATCAGGTGACATTACGAAACAGCCCTAACGCCACGTTACCAAACTGCGACACTGCACTTTATACCCGACTGCCGAAGGAGGGTCGCTTGCTACTCATGAGGACACCAGCAGTTAGTTGACTCATGACCTGGGGTAATGTCCTCAATCGCATCAAATTAAACACATCCTAGCGGATAAGTGATTGATGTACTTACCTATGTGCCGCTAGATGGCGTGGCGCAACCGGAAGCTGCGCTAGCGCCGGCCGGAAGTTGCGACACATGCGGTTGGATCAACTTCGGTAGAATCTAAGCAGAAATAGTGACTTACTGAATTAATTGCCAATAGTGAATGAAGTCGGGTCATTTACCTAGTTACACTGACTCACTGTTGGGCAATAAGGATATTTATCTGTAAGTTTATTGATACTAGCGACACATTTAGTTTGCCGGTGGTTATTGAATTGAAAATAATCTATAATTTAACTAAGTAATGAAATGATTCGTCTATACATCTTTTTGTGTAATTGTTGTTTAATTCTATGTTGCATTATTGCAGTGTTATTTGAACTATTCAACCCCTACTGTTTGTATAAAATATGTTTCTATCCTGACTGACATACAAATCCAAAAGTCAATAGGATTGTTCAGCTTTCACCACTAGACCACTGCACTAATCAATACCAAATCATGGGGCAAAGGTTACCCAAAATTCATTTTATTCAGGTATAGGATACAACTGTGGTCAGGTAACTGTGGGAAAATGCCAGTTATACATAGTCTCCTATAAAATGTCTATAAACCCACACATGTTGTATACCTATACACAGATCTAGTTCCCGCGTGACTACATACACTAGATAGTGCAAGGCGTGGTGAGTGCGTGCGGTCAAGTTATGCCATTTCATAATTCACCTACATCTGTCCGTTACTCAGTAAACACTATCGTTTAAGGGAAAACCGCTAATGTGTAGTAATTTACTCTAAAGTATTTAGCTGTCTTTGTAGAACTTGTACTTAAAGTAGGAAGGTGAACTTGTCGATATTATGCTGACCTACCACAATTTTAAAAATAATTAAAGACCAACATATTACACTTTATCGAAGACCTTAGCATTTTAATACAAACTCCTCAAGAATAGTTCAATTACCGTAAATGTCACTTAATTTTATAATTGTTTAACAACAACTTAAAAATGCAGACATTTAACGGTGTCGCAAGGAATAATTCAATAAACACCAGAATGCCGAATAATTACATATTGGTAGTTAACAAAAAACGTGTGTGACGTCACTCGTCACTCGGAATGGGCACGCCGCACACAAAGCTGCGCCCGCCGCGACAAAAAGTCGCGCGAGTGTTGCGACATCATTTCAATACAAAACATGTGAGTCCACAACTGGTTCCTTATTTGATGTAGAATGGCTGTCATAGACACTTATTCCTGCAGCTGCATTTTAAACTGGTCTATGAAGTATGGAAAAGTCTCCTAGTGTGAAGAACCGAAGTGAAAAGAATGGAATGCCTTAACGCGGTGGGGTCGGTCGGGTCAACCGATTAGACTCTCCCCCCTTGTTTATTAGTGTACGTACTACGGCGTACTGGGTTAATCGGGCTATAGCTATAAACTTGTCCCAAATAAATAAAAATGTTCATTGAGCTCACGACTAAGAACTATCGAGCTCTGTTACGGAAATTTCGTGATTGAATTATAATTTTGTAAGCGACGCTTAAAGTTTACAATAGTCAGTACTACCACGATAGGTACTGTTAGATGCAAAAGTATAGACTGAGAAAGAAAATATGCTACTTTTTATCCAGGTGCGGGAATAAGTTACCTCGGGGCGCAGGTGGAACCGCAGGGAATAACTATTACAATAGAAGTACATTGGCTACGCAAGACTGGCGTAGGCGCCTCCCGAAAATTCCGTAGCGACTCGTAGCTCGTAGCAGTAGTTAGCTAAGCGCCTGGAGAATACTTTTTGCAATCTTATGTAGATCCATAACAATATTAAACCTAACGTTTCTGATTATAATTATCATTTCCAAACAGTGTTCTAGTTAGCGGATTTCTTTTGTTACTTCATGATTTACTTAAATAATAAATAGAGTTAACAATTGTTTATTCTTGTTCCTTCTCTTTATGTTGTCTATAGTATCTCTCTTTGTTTAATTTTAATATAGCTGTAAGTCTTCCATAGTGTAATAAATACATAAATTAATTAATTATGTAGCTGATGTAATGAGGTCCTACGATGTACGACAAACTCTCAGTCGCTATTCTGAGGAATAAAATTTGACCCTTATACTAAACTAAGTAATTACATTACAATGGATTTAGAATAGAATAGAATAGAATAGAATATGTCTTTATTTGCTTAGAATGTAGGTACATAAAATAGGGTGGTAAATAACATAATAAGATCCGAGTACATTCTGCCTTGTTAGCATGCAAATATTAAAATTGGTTTCTAATGGATGACAAACAGGTTATAAAGACTTATCATCTAAGAAATCGTTCACAGTATAGTAGCATTTGTCTATGAGTAATTCTGTAAGGTATTTTTTAAATTTTTGTAATGGTAGGTTTTTAATTTTATTGGGAATTTTATTAAAAATTACAGGAGCCATACAGATCACACTTCTTTTTAGTAGGCTAGTTTTGAATACACCAGTGCATAGTAAGTCCTGATATTGTGACCTTAAAGCTGTACTTCGTTTTCTGGTCTCTGTTAGTTTTACAAATAGATTTTGGTTTGTTTTTACAAAAATAGCTAATTCAAGTATGTAGAGGCAAGGAAAAGTTAACAGCTTTTGGGACTTAAATATAGGTACACAGCTATCAGTTACTTTGAGGCCGAATATGGCTCTCAAACAGCGCTTTTGAGCTTTGAAAATGCTTTCTCGTTCACTACAATAACCCCAAAATATTACACCAAATCTTAAAATAGAAATTAGATTCTAACAAAGATAGGTAAATAGAAAGAGTAAGGTCCGCGCTGACATTGTGCAGTGCTGCGCGAGGCGCCGTAGTCCACACGCTTGATTAGTTAAAGCCAGACATTTAATAATTACCAAGAACATAATTATCGTGTCAAACATATCACAGTAAAACATAAGACAACATATCTTGACAAATTAAATAAAAAGAGTAACCACGTATTAACTTGGCAAAACTTGTTATAAGAATCGAAAGTCAGAATTATTAATTGACATAGCTTTAATTAACTATATATTAGCCACAATATGTCGCAATTAAGACTTTAAAGTCACTAGCCTGCCATATGCGCGCCTACACATAAATGATCCTGCAAAGTAAAACACAAACTGGTGTTTGCATTAATGATACATCAGCGCTAATATTATTTATGTAATACTAAACAATTGTTTATTCTCGTGCATTCCTTAAAAAGTAAACATATTAAAATAAAATAAACTGATTCGCAGAAAATCTCTATCTGAATCCTTACAATACAATTCACTCTATATACAGAAATATGATAAGAATATTTGCCTGAATACTTAAAAAATGTATATTATGGGCACAATACCATCTGCTGCCAAAATACAGTTTTTTTTTAAATGCGTCCTATGGCAGCCACGAAAGCTTTGCATCGTCTGTGTGAGTCAATAAGCCAAACATAAAAAGATAGTAACCGTCGATAACCC
>NWSH02000535.1:1650203-1665383 GCA_002382865.2 Heliothis virescens
TATACTTTAGCATACTCTAACATTAATCATTTACTATTAAGTGAGTCTCCTAATAAACGCCGTCTACACTACTTATGAATGCGAAAGTTTGTGAGAATATATCGATTTGTGTATAGTTGTGACTCTTTCACGCAAAAACTACTGAATGGATTTTGATAAAGCTTGGCTTACATTGAAGCGGTGGCAGATATTTTTATAGCTCCTTATATATCAAAATAACAAATAGGCTTTTTATCAGGGTCCCTTACCCTGTGTAAGTAGTTCCTTCAGGAAGCGGACGAAACCGCTGGCGTATGCTAGTATGCAATATTTTGTACCAAACTCTCAACAAGANTAAAGCTTGGCTTACATTGAAGCGGTGGCAGATATTTTTATAGCTCCTTATATATCAAAATAACAAATAGGCTTTTTATCAGGGTCCCTTACCCTGTGTAAGTAGTTCCTTCAGGAAGCGGACGAAACCGCTGGCGTATGCTAGTATGCAATATTTTGTACCAAACTCTCAACAAGACTCATCTATACTAATATTATAAAGAGGAAAACTTTTGTTGTTTGGTTGTAATGAATAGGCTCAAAAACTACTGGACCGATTTTAAAAATTCTTTCACCATTTGAAAGCTACGTTATCCACGAGTGACATAGGCTATATTTTGTCCGGGCACGGGCAGTAATTCCCACGGGATGCGAGTGAAACCGCGGAAAAACTGCTAGTCTATAATACTTTTGGTAATTTTGTATCTACTACACAGCATAGCTGCCAGCCCATCAGACCTTGTTGTGATGCTTATTTCCTCATTAGCGTACAACCTCCCGCCCACATCACGATCAGCTGAGCACAGCGCATGCGCAGATATAGCGCGCTGGGTTTAACCCCAACATAACCTTAGTCTTACATTTTAGGATATAATTTATAAATTACGTAGCCCATAATTTAAATTTATATATTGATTCCGTGTTTTTTGCATACGCCGCAAATGCCAAAATGGATTTTTAAAATACAAAATTGTTTTTTAATTCAGTTCTTTGACGCTGATGTCATAAAGTTATGAAGGCGATGCATCATGCATAATGTATGAGGTGATAGGATTAACAGGATTCTTATGTAACACTTACTTTTGTTGCATATTTGACACACATATAGAGTGTCAAAAAGCTACAGTGTCATAGAAATCTAAGAAATAAAGCGTAGTATTTGTGGCAATAGTTCCTGGTTGGTGATTGATATAGTTTGCTGGTATTTTAACAAGAAATCGCATCTTCAGTATTCTCTCAAGAGTTAACTTAAGTGTAAAATCTATATTATTGTATTCTGTCCACTATTTTGCCATACGCCTAGTTAAAATCAATAGTGTAGCTACTTAACGATCGGTTTGAATAGTGCGTATGCTTATATGTCGTCCCTGACCAGATGCGCGTGCGCCGGTGCAGCGAATCATTGCAATCAGTGTGAACAAATGAGCTGTCACGCTGCAGCTCAGTTAGGATGCAGTTATGAGATGAATGAATGGCTATTCATTAGTATGGTAATTGCTTTTGAACCTATTTGTGACAATGTTGTACAAACAAGACTTATTTACTGCAAGTTAGCAGATTCAACAGCTCTATATAAAGGTACATAAAAAAAAACAATGATTGGCTCAAAATCTAACAGACACGAAAAAATGAGGTTAGTAAAAAACAACCGAAGGTTTAAGCTAATTAACCAACGAATTGGCATCTGATAAATCTTAAAAGTCAAAGGCAAAATCATTTATTGAAAGTGGGTTAATTAGATAAGCACGTTTTCACGTCAAAATTTACAAAGGACCGCACCCTAAAAGCGCTCCCCTCTCACCGCTTCCTAGTGTTATGGTTGGAAAGAAGTGGTGATGAAAAAGCTTCCCAACAACACAGAATCACTGTAACATAGTATTTAACTGTAACAATACACCGATTGCACATGGCGTAACCCACTCCATTCCAAGTGCACTATTACAATACAAACACATAATTATTGCTTATACATAATATGATACCAATCAGCTCAGTAGTTCCCACAGATAATTGCCAGTAGATCGGAACAGTTCAGACCTCCCGACAAGGTCGCATGGTGCTATTATGTTCCATTAGTGGTTAGAAAGTGCTGCATCACCACACTCAGGGGTTACCACTTAGTGGTTCTTAAGAAGTTCCTAAAAAGACTAAAGAATGAGTCGATCCTTAGGTGACCACAGACTGTTCAAGTGTATGAAAATTAACAACATCCTTGACATTTAGTTTCACGAGCGATGCATTAGGAAGTTTTTGCAGCTGAAAACAAACGTTTTTTCTTGATCGATAAAGAAATCATGTAGGTACTGACATACGCTAAGAACTATTTTTTTTTATCCTGATATTATAAGTGCTAAAGTAACTTTGTTTGTCTGCGTGCAATCGCGCCTAAACTACTGAAAAGCTTTAAATAAAATTAATTACAAAGATTGCCTGAAAAAACACATAGGCTTTGCTTTAAAACGGTGTAGTCCTTGTCTTTGGCTTCATCGCGTTTTTTATGTATCTGCACCGCTTGACCGACAATAATTAATTTGTTAATTAATCAAACAATAACAGACATTGATAACTCTTAATGATTGATTATATCAGAGCTTTATGATCGCGAATAAAACTGACTTATTGATTAATTATTGGAGACGCATCTAATGTAATAAATTATTCGACGGTGTAATATCATTTGATCTGTCCTATCGATACTGATGTCGTAGTGATAATGTAGGTTTATCATTGATGTGGTTACCTAATGAGACATTTACTTAACATTTAATGCATTATGGTTTACATTGCACATGATCTCGGAAAAACCAAACTTGTAAATTATGAAAAAACTAAAATACATGTTCGTTTCGTTAATTATTTCAGTTTTAGATGGCGAAACCGCAGTAATCACACTGTGTTCCCTGACTAAAATCGTACAAAAACCCATTGACTGTACAAAATATAACTTTTGTTTGTACTAGGAATAGCGGTTGTTCTCATTGATACACATAATGACCTTCTGTTTATGTTACTAATGTTTTTGTTATTCTACCGAGGTCACCACATTAGGGCGATCTTTGCATATTTTAATTGTTCCGATAAACAATTTACACAAAGCTGCCATTGAGAATGTAGTTCGGACTTTGACCGACCAAGAAACTAACAGCTTTAGCCGAATTAAACATTGAACGCAGGGTCATTGGTTAGCCGAGGGAATGCAAGCAATAGTGATTTATTAGTATATGTATGACTAGCTGGCTCCCCGCGGTGTCACCTGCGCTCCGTGAGAACTTCTGCCCGCAAGCGGACAAAATATAGCCTATGTTACTCGGGGATAGTGTAGCTTCCCAATAGTGAAAGAATTTTTCAAACCAGTCTAGCAGTTTTAGAGCCTTTAGGGAACAAACAAAAAATGTTTCCTCTTTATTATATTACTAGCTTCTGCCCGCGACTTCGTACGCGGATCCTGTTTTTTTTTATATAATCATAAACCTTCCCTCGATCTGTACAAACATTTTAAGACCAAAATAAGCCCGATCGGTCCAGCCGTTCTTGAGTTATGCGCTTACCAACACATTTAGCGATTCATTTTTATATTATAGATAGATAGTATGAAGTATAGACGCAGATGTACACTAACATTAACATCATGTTAAGGGGTTAGCTATCGAAATAGCTACTATTTCCACACACTAGTCTTTCAATACGTAGTATCGTATTGAGATTTTACAACTTCCCGCTAGGTTAGGAGCTTTAAATAAAATTTATTGATCAGCTGATGTAATTATGTCCTAATCTGTCGTAAGATCTGTTCTAAAATAACCGTCCGAAACAATAACTGCAATATTTATACAGCTGGTCACTTATTATGCATGATTGCAGCATATGCATGCATACATAGATCGCTAACTGCGTTCTAAGATAGTGTATAATTTGGACAATATTGACATTTGGGAGACAAAGCAGACCGTGTGACGAGGTCGCGAGTGCAATCAGTATGCATGTCGCAGATTATGCAGTTTTGTGTCAGTGACCCAGGAGTGTTAGCTGCTCGCCTCCAAATATCAATGAGGACTTTCAACCAATACAAAAACAAACGAGACACGATGTGCACTTTCACTGTACATCGCCGGCTCACAGCACAGCGCTACACTGCAGCTCGCTACAAACCCTGCAATGGTTTACAAATAAACATCGGACTTTGAGATGAGCAATTTTTCAAATTGAACATGCTTGGTTCCGCTCCAGGCATAAGGCCACAGAGTAAACGAATTCGTCGACATTTGATGCAACGTGCAGCTGAACCAACTGGTTGCAGGCGTGAACTGAGTAACCTCAGTTAGACTGTGGAGTTCAAGTTTGACATGAGATGGGTGTGTTAGACATATAAAAGGATGAAGATGCAGCATCCTCAGCATACTCAACAGTGTCGCAACACAAACAACATGAAGTTTCTGGTGAGTTCAACTCGTATTATTACGATAACATATTAACAATTAATAAAAACAAAACAATGAGTCATAATTACATCGAGAGCAGTAATTATTTGTAATTACTCTTCACCTTGATATTCTCATCAATTTTAAGAAACAGGGGGTCCCACGCGGTAAATTAACTTTTAATACTTAGTGAGCTTAATGTTGATCGCGAAGTTAGGCCGCGATGCTAGGTCATGCGTATATTGACAGGTTAAAGTCCAAAACTGTGGCCTAGGGTTAATTGAGCTTCTAATTCACGCTGTACAGACATAATGTGATAACTGAAGAACATTTGGAATAGTTTTAATTGATGTTTTGTAACATACCAGTTATCTAGTATGAGTAATTGCACATTTACCAAAGAGGTTCAAAGGAAACGCAAACTTTTTGTAAAAAACCCATCGTGAGGCAACGCGTGAAGAGTTAGTACTTTCAGCAGTGAGTCAACTTCAAGGTGAACCAAATGTAGTTGTTGCACAATAGCGCAGGCCGCGAGTGCATCACACCACGTCCGATGCAATGCTATCATTATTTTAATTGTGTCTAATTGGGCCACATATCACAACATTTAAAATTCGCTGAATTTCAGCCGTTTTTGATGTCGAAATTGCACCTGTCCTTCACCACTTCCTATATGTTTTTACTGGGATGAAGAAACATAACAAACTGCTCAGCAACACATGTCTGTCTGTTACATCTAATTGACAATAACATTGGTCACTGTGTTATTGCGGAATTAATTTGTAAGATGCACCTGCGCATGCGCGGTGCTCGTAAACTACATAATATATCGTCATTGTATCATACTTGGACGTAAAATTTATTAGTTGCAATTTAATATAATTATATTTAGTTGCGACACGACGTGTGTCGGTGCTTCGGTTATAATATTGAATGTGTAATATTGCGTTGCATTTGAGTCTCATTTGTTTTGTGATTCTACTGATACTAGACTGGTCTAATATGTGGCAATGACCGGCCGCTATTGGTTGCAGTTATAGCTAGGCAATCTGTAACCGTTTATTTAAGATCTTTAGTGTGTTGTCCGATTTTTTTAAGTGTTCAATGCTTAAAATAATTGCCCTATGTAATTTACCTTTTCCTAGAAAATTTGTTCAACACTGTTTCTTCTTTCCAACCGTAAGCGGTGAAAGGGGCCGGTTGTTTGGGGGTCCGATGTAATTAACGTGAAAACCTGCTAATTTATTAGCCTATTTTCAATGCATGATTTTGAGTTTGAAATATGCATTTCGCCTTTTAATAAGTCGAAATATGATATTGTTTTCAGAATAACTATAGGGAAGTTAGTCACATTTCATAATTACGATTGTCAAACATCACTTTTATTACAATTACACAATATCGCGGAAATATTATACTACATCAGAAGAATAAGATTTCACTTGCAGTAGGTACTTACCAAGTGCTCATAATTTTAATTTCACAATAATTTTGACGCATTACAAACCTTTGTGAGATGCATTTCTCAACAAGGAAGAAATAAGAGAATTTAATCCATAGCGCGCAAAGTGCAATGTTACAGAATGCACTAGAAGTGCACGCACTGCATCACGTCGCTTTGTGTAATTACAAATTTGGGCCAATCAGCAAACATTTGAAGCAGTTTTGTGCTACTTACATTGACAATACTAACTAATTAAAATATAACCTGCTTAGGCAGCTACAGTACTTATTGTACCATAATCATATAGCGCTTAACTTAATTTGAATAAAATAATAATGAGTAAAAAAAATTGGATGACAGTTAAAAATATAGTGCTTGCCAGGAACATAAAATAGTGATAATTATGGGTTTAATTTCAATCAGACTGACTCAACTATTTTGCACGCGAGTGTACGCAGGACTTTACGCTAGTGGTGTCAAAAGTGACGTCTCAGTGGCAGCCTGTGACTGTACCGACACAGGTGTGATGCCGGGAGCGCTCGTTACGACATACAGCCTGCGTTACATGAACTTATTACAAATAACATAGAAAATGTTTGTAGGGTTACACTCCACTTATTAGAAAATTATAGTTTTACGCAATATAGGGCTTTAGTTATGTGGTACGGCAGAATTGCGAAATACAGGGAACAACTTTTGAATTATATATGCGTTCTATACTCGCAGTCTACACTTTACGATGTAGTTCAAATATACTATTGCTACACACTCTAAAAATAAGTAATCGAAAAAATAACTGCACAAAAAAGACTATAATACAATCCAAATGATTGTACTTCCACAAACCTTGAAGATAAGATAATTGTCTTAATACAGTTGATAATAATCTAAGCAACTCTTTGTTATTGCACATAGTTTACTATTCACGTAAAATATAATTCAATGATGAAAATTATTTGAGTGAACTGAGCGCGTTGATGTCTTTTGTATGAACGACAACGCTATGATCGATGTAGCGTTTTATGACAAAAAGGCTCAATAGCTTGAAGTCTGTATTATGAAAATAAAGTCTAATTAATATGCATCTCCTTGTCTCCAGGTCTCGATCGTAGTTCTGTGCGCCGCGCTGGCGATGGCGTCCGCCGGATACATCAAGAGCGGGGGCTGGGGTGGATCTAGCGGGGGATGGGGAGGCTCCAGCGGCGGCTGGGGCGGATCTAGTGGTGGCTGGGGAGGTTCTAGCGGAGGCTGGGGCGGCTCTAGCAAAGGCTGGGGCGGATCCGGAGGCTGGGGCGGATCCAGCGGAGGCTGGGGAGGCTCTAGCAAAGGCTGGGGCGGATCCGGAGGTTGGGGCGGTTCCAGCGGTTGGGGTGGTTCCGGCGGATGGGGCGGCTCCAGCGGCTGGGGTGGCAAGAGCAGCGGCGGATGGTCCGGTGGTCACGGTGGATGGTGGTGAACACCCCATCATCCCCCACAGACGGGATCACAAGTAACGAGGCCGTTGTATATTATAACTCTCTCATGTGTATATAAATTTGTAAATTACTATCTTTAATTTCGTATTAATAAACGGAATTCTGTTCCACTAAAATTATTTTGTTATTATTATTTAGACAAACCACTTTTAGTATCTATTGAATATTCAGACGTGTGGAACCTTCAGCATCAACTGCTCATAACTATTTCGAAATGTAAGTAATTGGTTATTAGATTAGCAAGTGAGTAAAATATTAAGATTATGAGACACATTTGTTTGTAATTGTCAGTAGCACTTGAGTAACGGCCAGTGAGCTCGGATGTCGTGCAGTGTGTCGCAACGTGTTGCAGCCTGAGAACATTCTCACTAATTACTTGCCACAATCTGATGCAACTGATGCTTTAGATAATCTCGAATTCAATAGATTCATAAACATGTGCATAATAAGTGATTGGCGACACAAATGTATGATGATTGCAAAAACTATAATGATCACAAATGTTGACATTTACGGGTACAACGTGTCGCGGCTGATAGGCCGGCGACACCAGCCTTGCAACAGATACATGTTTACTAGATTTGCATCAGAAACTGAAATAAACATCTCATATCTATGCTTAATTAGGCTTAAACATGCAGAAACGTTTTATAGCCTAATCGACTTTTAATTTTTTTGGGGATGATGAAACCAAAATATAAACTAGATTAGCAATTTATTAAAATGCTATCAGTTTGATAGATCCGTGTTTGCAGCCTAGTGACTGTACATAGAAATTATCAGAAGTGACTGTAATGCAGGCTGATTGAAATAATTGAGATGATTTAGATTGTTTGATTATCAATATCGAAGCATTTTCCTTATACCTGTTATGTTCAATAAACAAAAACAAAACAACATCTAGATGTGCTACATTTGTTTGTCTGCAAGAGAGCGCGGTTGTCGTAACCCGCGGCGCGCACTCGCGTAGATGGCAATCAGTTAATGTCGGTGAGTCACGCGGCTCCTCCCCGGTCTGCCACTTCTAGCTATAACATGGCTAATCTTGTATTAGGATCGGTTGTTTCTCAACTATAAAGTAATGTGCACAATCGTACTTGATGAAATAGCTAAATGTTTTAGTCATGACACTCATTTCTATTATCTAATTTGCTGATAATAGAAATACCTCAGATTCTGCTTTCAGTTAGTTATTTATTATAACGAAAAATCCACTTTATTTGCATACATAATCTTTGAGCAACATAAAGGGTAATTCTTCAAGTTTTGTGCTACATCTTTGTGGGGGACAGTCTAGTATTAAGCCCGATTGTCGGTAACATGATCAACTTAACCATAAGAATTGGTCCTTATAAGAAAACAAGTAAGTATGGTGTACAGCCACTTTAACTCGAAGTTGCGTACACCGGCCGCCAGATCGGTTCGATTGACGGGAAAATTAAGAGGAAACATTATGAGCCCCGCGCATGCGCCTAATGCCACACTGCTGGTCACTGCAGCTGTTGCATACTGCCGGCTGCACTGGGAACTGTATGCAATCGGCAATGACGTGCAAGCCTCCTTTATGCCGTCGAGCCGATAAACATTGCTAGTTAATTAAAAACATCATTAATTTTGGTTCAATAATTTCCTACATTGTGGTTACAACATTCATCTTAACATATACAAAAGTTTAATTACTTATCAACATTAAGTCGACCTACGGCTATATGTAAAAACATTTTTCCAAAACCTTTACATCGGACAAAAAATATCTACCTACAGTTACTTGTGACTCATAAAAATACTAAATTGAGACAATTACGAACTTATATTGTGCTTTAGCGGTTCAAGGAGTTTTAAGAAAACCTTTATTTCCTGCGCCTAATTTTCAAAAACCAAAAGGGCACTTGTAACACAACACTATAGAGTACTCAAATGACTACGAAACTCAATACAGCCGCAGTTCACGAGCTCTGTGGAACATAAACACAAGTTTATTGTACAGTTAGCATCGGGTTATGGCTCGGAAGTTCGCAATAACTGCTCCAAAAGGACATCGCATCACACTGCGCCTGCGCACTTTATCCTCTCAGCATCATCAACATTCAACAACAAACTATTTCGGAATCTCATCCTTGGTACATTTGCATCATATCTGCAAACCAAACAACGCATTATTTTAACAAAACTGACCAAACCGCATCAGAATTAATCAAAGTTATAATAATGAGAACATTATGCAGCGAACGAATAAATGTTCGTGTTAATTGATAGTCATGAATTAATTGAGCTGTTAGTTAGATAAACTGATGTTATTGCCGCCCGACATTATACGCGGAGGCTTCAAAATAAGCTATAACACTAAAACGATTACACGCTCGTATTTTTTCACTCTATTCAGGTGATTGCGTTCTCAATTGATTATGAACGCTACTTAGCATTCTGTTTTATGTTTCTACTGAAAAATAAATACACAAGATTTCTATACAGAATACATCATACTATACTTGAACTTTCTAGAACTTTATTTAGTACCTGTGAAACTTGCCATTAGTAATTTAATACAAACTATTGCAATTAAAACCGTAACATAAACCCCATGGATCACTTACTGGTAACCACAGAGGTTACCCATAGCCGCAACCATGCTTTTACTTTTTACTTCATGTATCAGCGAGTCAATGTCCCATAGCCCGTGACGGACAACAGTTACAACATGGTGTTCACATCTGTCACATTGTAGACATCCTCCTTGAATCCGACACCTGTGAGGCTGCGCCGGAGTGTTTCGCCAGTGAGAGCAATGAGAGAATGTTAATTAATCAGCCTGTATTCTAGAGCACATGTGTTGCGCCACGCGACGGATCTAGCCGTCGCCGTCGCCGGACTGGAATATAACCTAAGTCGTCCGCGTTGACGAAAGTCTTGGCTCATGACATCTTGTTTAGGAATATGAAGTCGTTTGCAGTAGTTTATAGTCTTACAGCGTCGCTGTAATTGCTGTTAGCCGAGAAATGTACGACGGCATGAAATGCAAGGACGATATACTTGATGAAAGGTACACTATAGCGTTCAAGATTTTTTTAGTTCTTTTGTTTAAAACTACAAACAGCCTTCACGCTAGGCTAGATCGTTTTAGATTGAAAGGAAACTTATTAAATTGTAATCATTGCAATTATCATTGCTGATTTTCAAATTACATTACATCAGTATAATTTATTGAAATGTAATGTTAAATCAGTCTATTTTTAGAGAATGGTATCAAAACAATGTTAATGTTTGGAAAATTTTGATCAAGGTGCTCCGGCGCACTTTTTTTTCCGTTCAGTTTTATACTTACCTATCTAAACTGTTAGTTTTTAGGGTTCCGTAGCCGAATGGCAAAAAACGGAACCCTTATAGATTCGTCATGTCTGTCTGTCTGTCTGTCTGTCTGTCTGTCTGTCTGTCTGTCCGTATGTCACAGCCACTTTATTCCGAAACTATTAAGACTACATAGTTCAAACTCGGTAGGTGGATGTATTATATTGACCGCTTTACGATTTTTATACAAAAATAAAAAAATAATAATATTAGAGGGGGGCTCTCCATACATGGAACTGAAAATAAAATTATTTTTTTTCATCAAACCTATTCTTGTGGGGTATCTATAGATAGGTCTTTAAAAATGAGATTGAGGTTTCTAAAACCATTTTTTCTCAAAGTCAATCATTTCAAAGTAATACACTTTCAAAGTGCTAAAATTTGTGTCCCCCCCCCCTGTAATTTCTAAACTACCAGAATGAAAAATTAAAAAAAATATATGTTATAGATCTTAACAAAAACTATCAACCAAAATTGGTTTGAACAAGATACAATCAGTAGTTTTTGAGATATAGGACTTTTTAAGTAACCGCAAATTATAACTTTGTTATTCATATATTTGTATGAAAATTAAAGTTATTTTTTGTTGTCGAGAAAAGTTTGTGTTTTGGCTAATTTTAGGCAATAGGTACGTTTATTTTTCATAGATAATGGAACGGAACCCTTCGTGTGCGAGTCCGACTCGCACTTGGCCGGTTTTTTCTTTGTTTGTTTGTACCCTTATATATATTTTTTTACTATCCCCGAGTGACATAGGCTATTTTATCCGAGTGCGGGCAAAGATCTCCCGTTTCTCGGATGAAACCGCAAAAAACAGATAGTCAATAATAAATTGGCCATAGCTATTAATTAAGTGTTGGAGGTCGGCTCGCTAATATGACTGATACAAACACATCCAGCGTTTGTATGATTTATAGTTATGTTTACTAAAACCCGCGGCCGTGGAGAAGTTATTTTAACTGAGGCTCGATATTACTTAACTAGGTGAGGCACAATCAGTAAATTAAATCTTAGATGTAATAACAATATTCAGGACAATCTAATCTTAAGTAATGCCTGTCTGGACATCCCGCGTGCAGTTTATTGTGATTGTAAACTGAGGAATGCACACCTTATAATATAAATAACTAATTTTCAATGATGTGCAGTTGCAGTAACTGCTTACTAAATAGTTGGTAATTTGGTATACTTAAGATTAGACAAACTGTCGAAGGCCATACGTGTCGCCAATCGTCCCGGATACACATCTGTGTGTTAATTGTTGTCCTTGCGGTTACAATTACGATGGGTTTTCCAAAAAGCTAAAGTTCACAATATTTACTCATAAAATTTTTAATCTTAAGTATTTTTGCTTTTCATTATCGAAATGTTTAATGTAAACACAAACAGATCATTTAGAACTACGTACTTCAAATATCTCAGTTTTCATAAGAAAATGACAGTTGATTTTCAGTTTCGAACATAATCCGTGCTAAAGTTTTCCCTTTATGCGTTAAATTCACTTCGCGGACTTTCAGCGTAGACTTTGGACTTCAACA
Organism: Heliothis virescens; assembly: GCA_002382865.2. Classification (NCBI taxonomy): domain Eukaryota; kingdom Metazoa; phylum Arthropoda; class Insecta; order Lepidoptera; family Noctuidae; genus Heliothis; species Heliothis virescens. The sequence goes on from NWSH02000535.1 coordinate 1,662,457, forward strand.
ATACATTTCCCGTGGTCGTGAGAGTGGTTGGCGCGGCGCGTGTGTCGCGAGCGGCGCGCGCGCATCTCACTGCCAAGGTCACGGTCACGCCGCGCTGCAGGGGGGGGGGAGGGAGTGAAAGGCTATTGACGGTGCACCGCACGCTGTCTAGCGCGTGAGGCGCTTGTCTGTCTGTCTGTGGGAAGACCGGGCGGTACATCACTCACGTAACACCATAGGTTCGTGTCAGGTAACCCAGATCATGAAGTGAGGGCAACCGCAAACGTTATAAATGTATAAACAATAAATCATGATTATTGCGATATTAGGTATGCGATTTGGAATTGAAAACAGTTGCATCATCATCTCCATCTGAGCTGGAATATATTCACTGCTGGACAGGCCGCATCCAAAGAGTTTCCGAACTTAAACATATAGGTACCTAGGTATACTAACGTACTATTTATAAGAGAAGCTTATTGGGCCCGTTTCACAGGTTCCAGATAAAGTTCTTGATAGCTGATCACACAGATATTGCTATAGAATTGTTGTTTTATTTTGACTACTTGTCTATGACGTTATTGGTCACATAGCTGCCTACTTATTTAGAAGTTTATCTGGAACTTGTGAAACTAGTCATTAGACTACAAAGAAATTAGTTAAAACAAATTATATTTAGAACGTTTTCAACGAATATACACTAAACTGTCAGGTGTCCATTAGAGGCCGATCGCCAATTAGCGGCTCGGTGTCTCGGAAGTCCTTCAAACTGTTCGCCAATTAGCGCAGTTACTTAGCTAATTATGAGCGGCGTATATTTACATTACCACGTGAATAACTTGTAATGAGCCACGATTGTACTTTATGCTAGTAATAAGATTTAATTCATTTAATGCTTTGCAGCTATAATAAAATAGCGCGTTAATAATTTAGAATGTAGGTATGCATAAGTGCCTATAAAATACCTACAGACACGCATAATTTTTGGATACATTTAGAGGTGGAGCAACGACTGTATAGAATGTCTTGTCTCTAGAGAAAAACATTGTCGTGAAGTAGAGTTAGTGCGGCCCCTCGAATGGTTGCACCAGATTGTCTGCTAACAAGAAGAGAACTTCTGCCACTAATGACAAATGAAATGTTCACCACGACCACTCTGCCAACAGTACTGAGACGATGACGATAGCTTACACTGAAAAGCAAGTAAAACTATAACTTAAACTAATAATGAAAACTAAATTCACATTAATAAATCATACATAAGAAAATACTCAAAGCACATCACTCAATACGCAAATAGAATGTTATACTATTGATAATAAGCTATTCAAATAATAAAACTGCAAATAAGTGTAACCTGCTTTAATTGCATCAATGACCTGGTCTTCATTCATGTCCCTTCACAAAACATTTCACTATTCTCACTGGGTCACACACACACATACAATCTCACAGACACTGCAAGTACATAGCAGGCTCGTTAAGTAAAGCCGCGGTATTTGCCGCGCGCACACACCGAAAGGTCAACTATTTGAACTTTAAACAAATTATACCACTTTAGGTTCACCTATACCAACAGAATCTTAATCTGTTTTATGTGAATATAATTTGTTAATTATAGTTTTTATTGCCTTCATACCATAAAATGTGAATTTTTGGAATACAGCCAGTTTGTACCAGCTTTTTAAATATATTTCATGAAAGATAAATAAAAGTATGATACATAAACGTTAGTCATCTGTGACACTCAGTCGATATATTATCGTCATTATCAAATTATACGCAATCATTAAACTCTAATAGGCAGCTGTGTTGCTTGGGAAGTTTGTTCATCACCACTTCTTCTTTCCAACTATAACACTAGGCAGTGGTGAAAGGGGGCGCTTTTGAGGGTGCTGTCCTTTGTTTTAACGTAAAAAAGTGCTAATCTAATTAGCATACTTTCGGTAAATAATTTTGACTTTGACTGCAGGTTAGAAAGTAAATCTTTTGATGTTGATTGAAACCTACTTAGTATAAAATATTGAAGCCTAATGATAAGCAAAGTTCACGGCCTCGCCCGCCGCAGGTCAATGATGAGGCCTCCGCTGTCTAGATCTAAAGCACCTGAATCTTTATAATTCAATATTAATTATTAAATTAAAATGTGCTGGGCCATTCTAATTCTTTTGTGTAAAACCTAATTTGAATATGGATATAAGGTTAAATCTGATAGATTACTCGCCCGCTTAAGTCCTGGGATAAGCACTTATAAGTTTATGGTATAACCAACGAAAAAACCCTGAATAAATTAAATTCAGGAGAGGAATACCCAGAGCACTCGGCAAGCGAGGCACGTTCACTGCCACCAGTGGGTAATACTTACGACCGGCGCACTATGGGATAATTTCACGAAAACTTACCCAAAAATATTTTGGCTGATATTAATGTCTGGTAGTCTATACACTACCGGAAAATAGGTTTTAATTTATTTATGGACCATCTTTTCTTACATTTAGTGTCAATTTTATGAAAAAAATAAAAATTAAATAAAAAAATTGAAAAATACAGAAATTTATGTGTATATATTTATGTATTTTTTATTTTTACATATTTTTAGAGTTCTGTTATTGTAATTGAAATAAAATAAAAACATTGTATGCCTTATATAAATAAATCATAATCACATTCGCTATCGAAATTTCGTTTTCTTTCTCTAGTGGTCTGTTTTCCTAAATATCCAGTAACTATGTATTGCCTATGTCGACAAAGGTGTACATTTCCTAAGTTTAAATAAACGGGAACATGAATGGAAAGGATCGGAAGATATAAAAATATAACACTACAAAAGAAACATAAAGACACGTGTTTAAGTAAAAACGTGTTAAAGTAAGTTTAAGTTAAAATTTTGCATGGAAAATATTCTAAAGTACGTGTTGAACGTGTGTTTATCTTTTTTGTAGCCTGAA
>NWSH02000535.1:1726825-1736951 GCA_002382865.2 Heliothis virescens
AATAATGTCAATAATAACAAAATATTAATCACTTCAAATGACAATGATAACTTGAAACTGTCCGGTGTTTAACCTGAGGACCAACTACTCTTATCATTAATGTAGTCATAAATGGTATAATAAGCTTTCTTTGACAAAATGGATTTAATCTGAACTTTAAATTTATCAAATGGCAATTCTAACAATGACTGGGGGAGTTTATTATAAAAACGAATACCCAGCCCCATAAACGATCCATGTACCTTGTGAAGCCTGTGGATGGGTACACACAGTTTATGCTTGTTCCTAGTGTTGATACTGTGAACATCACTTTTCTTGGTGTAGAGGTGAATATTCTGCCTAATGTATAATATATTGGCAAGGATGAATTGCGATGCCACAGTAAGAATACCTATTTCTTTAAAAAGTTCCCTTAAGGAGTACTTGCTACCTAACTGATATATTGCACGAATAGCTCGTTTTTGTAATATGAAAACGTTTTCGATATCTGCAGCTTTGCCCCACAGTAAAATACCGTAGGACATCACGCTGTGAAAGTAACTAAAATAGACTAGTCGAGCTGTGTCCACGTCAGTGAATTGTCTGACTTTTCTGACGGCGTAGGCAGCAGAACTAAGCCTTCCCGCGAGGCTAGATATATGTGAACCCCATTGGAGCTTTGCATCAACTGTTATTCCCAGAAACACTGTAGACTTCACAGTTTCCAGAACCTCATTATTAAGGATAATATTAGGTCCTAAGTTTTTGACATTAGGCAAAGTGAACTTGACACATTTAGTTTTCTTAGCATTGAGAACTAAATTATTTGTTGTAAACCAGTGCGTAACCAATGAGAGTGCACTGTTCACGTCATCGAATTCCTCTTTATTTCTATCTACTTTGAAAATTAGAGATGTATCATCTGCAAATAAGACTACATCGCATATGTTTTTTAAATGATATGGTAAATCATTTACATACACTAAGAATAAGAAAGGACCTAGTATAGAACCCTGTGGTACGCCTAATTGTACTGGCAGGCCTAAAGATTTAGCACCGTTGATATCTACGCATTGCAATCTACTATTTAAATATGATTCTATTACGTTTAGAGCTCCTTTTTGGACTCCGTAATAGCGTAACTTGCGTAAAAGCGTGTCGTGGTGGACACAGTCAAATGCTTTGGAGAGGTCACAAAAAACTCCAATTGCATTTTGAGAGTTTTCCCATGCATTAAAAATATGTTTTAAAAGAGCAACACCAGCATCGGTAGTCGAACGACCTTTTGTAAAGCCATATTGTTCGCTATGGAGGAGGCAATTTACATTAAAATAATTGAGCATCTGCTTGAGTATTAATTTTTCAAAAATTTTACTAAATGCAGTATCGGACGAAATCGGTCTGAAATTACTGATATCCGATTTATTGCCTGATTTAAATAAGGGAATGACTTTACTGTGTTTCATGAGGTCGGGAAATACACCAGCATCAACGCATTTATTGAATGTGACAGCTAGATAGGGGGCAACGATATCAATTATATTACTTAAAAGTGGAATTAGTTAGTGGAAATACCCCAATAATCACCGGTGTTTTTGGCCTTAAGAGTTCTGAAGATATTGATGACATCATGCGGCGTCACATGCTCAAAATTGAACAAGAAGTCGCACTTTGGTACACTACTATGCAGGAGATTCTCAGCATCAGTCGAAGAAGAATTTAAGGAGCGAGTTGTAACTATGGGAATATCAGCAAAGAACTCGTTAAAGACTTTTGCTACGTCCTCTGCCTTACTAATGAGTTTGTTATCAATTAAGATCTCAAACTTCTTTTCGTGTTTAACTGATTTACCCGTTTCGTTATTTATTATTTTCCATGTAGTTTTAACTTTATTATCAGAATTTTTAATTGTATCACTTATGAATTTGGATTTTGCGATATTGCAAACCGTTTTAAATAATTTAGAGTATTGTCTAACATAATTAACAAAAGCATCATCAAATTGATAGGTTTTAATTTCATATAGCTCATACAATCTCGCTCTACTTTTATAGATACCTGCCGTGGCCCATTGATTAAAGTTGGCCGAGGTAGTTTTAATGTTTAAAGTTTTAGTTTTAAATGTAGAATCAAATTCATTCTGAACAATACCGAATAGTGATCCATACATAATATTAGGATCCTCTTCATAAATAAGACTAGGTTCGATTTTTTTTGCTACATTACATTTAAATCTATTACAACGACTAGCTGAATATGACCTACCTTGTATTTTAAGTAGACTCGTGTGTATGATCATGGGAAAACTCACTTTTTGGCCACAGTGGTCAGACGTGAGGTCGTTAAAGACTAAATTATTTGAGGCATTGGAATCGGTAAATATATTATCAAGGCAAGTTGAAGAAGTAGCCGTTATTCTAGTGGGTTCATAAAATAAATTTACTAAATTGAAAGACTTAAATAAGTTTAAAATTCTAGTAGTTAATGTTGAAGCCTCTAAGATATTAATATTAAAGTCACCACATATAATTTTTCCTTTCAGACTTGATTTTAATTTATTAAGAGTGTCTTCAATTACCGATTCGAAAATATTAAAATCTCCTTGGGGCGGGCGGTAAACGCAAATTATAATATAACGCTCAAGTTCCACACAGGACAACTCAATAGTGCGCTCGATAGAATGATTTGCAATATCTAAGCGTTGTTTACATTTTAACTTATTTGAGACTAGAATCAAAGAACCGCCACGAATAGCATTTTTTCTTACGAACGCACTTTGCACACTATAATTGTTATCATTTAAAAACAATATTTCAGGTTCTTTTAACCAATGTTCCGTCAAACATAAGACATGAACATTATAACTTTCCAAAAATAAGCTTAATTCTAATTCCTTGCCAGATAAGCCCTGTATGTTTTGATGTACAAGGTTCAAAACATTCGACTCACCTGTTGTCGCACCTAATAGTTTAAACTACTAGGCATATCAATAGGAATGTTAGTAGTATTACTAACAATGATATTATTAGTAGAACCACTAATATTACTGAAAGAAGAGGTTACCATAGTAGAACCCGGGTCAATTTGTATATTAGATAGTGATTACTAAGGTACGAAGGTATTTTTAGGCTACAAACATGACAACTTTAACATTTTTTGGAAATTAGTTTTTCTACGGAATAATTCCAACTCCATTCAAGAAGTAGCTTGTGCTCCGCATTGAGACAATAAAAAAACCGGCCAAGTGCGAGTCGGACTCGCGCACGAAGGGTTCCGTTCCATTATCTATGAAAAATAAACGTTCCTATTGCCTACAATTAGTCAAAACACAAACATTTCTCGACAACAAAAAATAACTTTGTTTTTCATACAAATATATGAATAACAAAGTTTTAATTGCGGTTACTGAAAAAATGCTATATCTCAAAAACCACTGACTGTATCTCGTTCAAACCAAATTTGGTTGATAGTTTTTATTAAGGTCTATAACATACATTTTTTTTAGATTTTTCACTTTGGTAGTTTAGAAATGACACATTTTTGCACTTTGAAAGTGATTGACTTTGAGAAAAAATGGTTTTAAGAATCTCAATCTCATTTTTAAAGACCTATCGATAGACCCTCACACGTATAGGTTAGACGAAAAAAATTTTTTTTTGTTTCTGTTCCATTTATGGGGAGCGCCCTTCTAATATTATTATTTTTGTATAAAAATCGTAAAGCGGTTAACATAATACATCTACGACATCTACCTACCGAGTTTGAATTGTGTAATCTTAACAGTTTCGGAATAAACTGGCTGTGACATACGGACAGACAGACAGACAGACAGACTTGACGAATCTATAAGGTTCCGTTTTTCGCCATTCGGCTACGGAACCCTAAAAAGGCTAATCAAGATGGATGTAGACGTATGGACAGCGGTAGGTACTTGACATTGTCCATTAGTAGGTTAGTACTCAATATAAGTAGGTACCAACTGGTACCAACACAAAAAGATTTGCACAATTCAGATATTTGGGCAATAGCTGTATTTAATTCTGTTCGCGTATGAGTGCCGTGCGGCGGGCGGTGACACGTGCGCGATCTGCAGCTCCTCATCCAAGATCATGCGCCGTGCACACGCTTGCCACCTCTAGCGCTGCTATATCACAAATGTTGTATAACTTATGGTCACCTTCTTACCAAAGTGGTATTTTCGCCAGCGATGTCCTAGAATAACCAGGGCGACCGGAACTTTCAGTCGGTGTATTTATTGATCATAATAAATTCGGTAATACACTGTGTGGAATAAAAAGCGTGCGAGTGGTTTTTAGCGCATATTGTTCCAGTATAATTACACGTCAGTGTCGCACGCACCAGCCGCCACGCGGAAGGAAGCGCCGCGTGCGCGCGCGCACTGTCAACGCCAGCACGAGGCTCCCTCCCAGCACCCACCAACAACCACGCGCCTGGTACCCTAATAGGTACCGACATACTGTGCTAATCGAGACCTACATAGTTGGATATTGTCAGTACCTACACTGACAGTTGTGATAAAAATTACATAACTAACTATGTATTCCTGAATACTAATCTCGTGCAGCAATGACCTCGGTCTAGATACCCACTCAGTGCAGTAATGTCTTTAGTGGCACACACAGTGGAAACACCACTAGGCCTCGTCTCGCTTACTAATGAGAATTGACACAGACGGTCAAACAATGAGATCAGTCTTAGTATTCATGTATGTAGACAATTTTGGGTGTTATTGGATAGTATTGAATTAGCAGCACACGAATTACATTGATAGGAAGTGAGCAGTGCCAGTGGCGCAGGCTGCGCACGCGACGCGCTGAAGCTGAAGCGGCGCAGGCGGCAGTCGTGCCACACCTCGGCCCCGACATGGACGCGCTCGTGAGTGTCTGCCTCCTCGCCACCTGCTGTACATACTCGTACACCGCCAGCCTTTGCTCTTCACCTTCAACTTCTAGTGGTTACGTAATAGTGCGATATGAGTGTCGGCAACGTGCGCCTGTGGGCTATGCCTTGCTGCGTAGGGTTACCATTACTAATACATAATAATATACATACCTATGTGTTTTTGAACTCATAATTGTGGCGAGCAAATTTATTTTTAGAATTTCCACCAAAAATCTTACATTTTATTCAGAGATCTTATCTTTTATCTTAGTTGGTGCAATAGGTAATACATACTTTGTAAAATACCTACCTGATTTAATCAGAAAAATATAAGTGGGATCTCGTAAGTAACGCTTGTGCGAGATCCGCTGCGCATAAAAACATAACCCTTCGGAGTAGTCGGGTAAAAAACGATAATAAGTAGGTATAACGACAGTGAAAGTATCTGAACCGGTAAATAAATTTCAGAATTTCAATGGAAATCCGGCCATTTCTTCGGACTTAATTTTTGATCTGGAAACCCTTTTATTACATTTATTCTGCCCAACCAAGAATTGAGCCTTTTCGGTACAATATTCGGCTGGCTGGTGGAGTGTTGAGTCATAGTGAGCTGACGGATCTGTTGGCTTGCAGAGGCAGTTGGTGGTGCTATGCGTGTGCGGCGCGGCGCTGGGCGAGCCGCTGGGCGAGGCGCTGCGGCGCTACAGCCGGCACGGTGTGTACGCGGGCGAGTACTCTCGCGGCTACTCGCCCTACATGTACGCAGCCGTGCCGCTGCACGCGCCCCTGCCGGTTCTGCGCGTGCTGTCGCCGGCGCCTCTGGCCCCGCGCGACCCCTTGCTGGCGCCTTCTGCGCACTCCCCCGTGTATGCACGCGCGCCATACGCCGACGACCACGACGACTATGACGAGCCGCAACAGTACGCGGCGTACGCGCACCGTTACCAGACGCCGCAGCTGTACGCGGCGGAATCCAGCGCGGCCGACGAGTCCACCGTGCTGTACGCGCGGCCCACGGCGTACGGCGGCTACACGTACCGCAGCGCGCCGCACAAGCCGGCCGGCAAGCGCGCGCCCGCGGACCTGCCCTACATCGTGCGCGTGCACAAGTACCGGATCGTCAAGGAGCGGTAGTCGCCACGCTGCCGCTGCCCACTTACTAATTATTATATTTATTACAAGGTTTTCTAATAATCGGCGCGGCGTGTAAATACGTACCTAGGTACTTAACCTAACTATAATCTACCGAGTAGTCATGTTGTGTAACTTGTTTATAATTATATTTTAAGGCTACATTTAGTTTCCTTTGTAAAACTAATCTTTTGTAGAGTGTAAGTTTTGTTCATACCATTAAATATGTTGGTTTTTTCCTGTGCTTCCTTTGACTGCAGTACCATTACCTGCCGGTTAAATTAGGAAATCGCCAAATGCTTAGGATATGTACAGTCGACAGCAAGTCAGTGTGCACAAAGCTGTCAAATTTCTGCCATCGATTTTAAAACTTATCACAATAGTGGAAGCTTTATGTTCGATTGGTAAAATTTGACAAATTTGACAGATTTTGGGTACACTGACTTACTGTCGACTGTACCTACTAGTTATCCTATAGCAAAATAGTGTTAATGTAGGGTAATATTGGTGCAACAGAATGTATCTATATGTTCAAACTGTTCGAAAAAGTCGATATTTATAATGTACAGCATTGTAAGGTACTGAGTTTTAAGAAAGTGCGGTTAAAATACCAATGAAAGTTAGCTTTAAATTATTTTGTTGTTATTTTGCGGCTGTGGCATCCTACAACCAAGGTGTCCCCACTCGCTTTTCACCAGTCTCACGTATTCAGGGTTCATCCCACTTGGCGTGAAAGGGGGCAAACCAATTCTGAGACTCTTACTTAACTTTATTATTTACTAGCTTCTGCCCGCGACTTCGTACGCGGATCCTGTTTTTTTTTATACATAAAAACCTTCCCTCGATCTGTACAAACATTTTAAGACCAAAATAAGCCCGATCGGTCCAGCCGTTCTTGAGTTATGCGCTTACCAACACATTTAGCGATTCATTTTTATATATAAGAAGTAATTGTATGAAAAACAAAGTTACTTTTTGTTTCCGAAAAAGTATTGTATTTTGGCTAAATGTAGGCTAATTTTTCATAAATAATGGAACGGAACCTTTCCTGCCCAAGTTCGACTCGCACTAGGCTGGTTTTAAATTTCGCTGAACATTAAATTGGGTAGGTATTTACCCCAGCTATCAATGCCTGAAGTAGGTATGATCGCATTCACCTTAAACTGAAATCCACAGATCGATTTTGACCCGGGAATCGAACTCGACTAACCGAGTTGCGCTATGCGACTACTAATTTAGTTTAGTAGTACTCTGTACTAAACTAACTGAGACATATTTCAGAACAGATGCCGTCAACTGTCACAAATCAAATGTCAATTGTCACTTGTCAGTAAAGGAGTCCTACATAAGCGGCGGCAGATAGGAATGCGAATTTGGAAATAATTAAAACCTCAAAGGTTTTAATGTACATTCCAAAACATCAAATGTGACCAAGCACTAACATACACAAAATGCCGCGAGTGAAAATAGATTATGTGGCAAGCTTTAGCAGCGAAGACCCCGTGAGTACCCGGCTCATGAACTTGTAAACATTGCAAATCTTAACTAACTATATCGAGGCCCCTGGACCTACAATAACATTGCGCAGTAAAAATACTGTGAAATAAAAACTTAGAACGCTTACAGCCAGTTTCACAGGTTCCAAACAAGGTTCTAGATAGCTATCTGACAGATCATGACATAGAAAAGAAGTCAAAATTATAAACATTTCTATGCCACTTTATCTAGAACCTACGAAACTGGCTGTAATCTATAATATTAACTGTACATGGCACAATATGTAGAATTGTGCAATTTATTGTCTGCCTAGGAGGTGCCAATGCACATTAGTGTTTGTGGAACCCAATAGCAGACAGTGCTGCCTGACCCACTGCTGCACTTGTGTTTTCACATTTGCCAGGTTACTTTATATTTAGCTTACACAAGTACATCCAATACTTTTGTGTTGTTCAATGACCTATACGTGTGGCTCTCGGGCTGTCCTGAAGCCCAGTGGCACTGCATCTGTTGTGTTGCAGGAGCACCCGGCCTGCAACCTGCTGCTGCGTGAGGTCAGCAAGAAGAAGTGGCTGTGTGCAAAGGGAGAGAGCACATGCTCAGTAGTGCTGCAGCTGTCCAGAGCTATTCAGGTGACTTGTGCTCACTGCACTGCTAGTTTGTGTTACATTGTTCTGTTTCATTTTGATAAACCTGAAGCTTATATGGAAATGGGCACGCCACAATAGTGGCGGTAAGTCCCCTCTTTGAGGAGTGGCTCGGGAGGAGTCATGGCGCCCTCACCTTCCGCATGACGCAGGTCCTCACCGGACACGGATGTTTCGGGAGGTACCTGCATCGCATTGGGCGGGAGGTGGTGCCCGGGTGTCACCACTGCGCGGACGGTCCAGAGGACACGGAACCGATTTGTGTGAAATTTGATACAGACATAGTTTGGAACTTGAGAAAGGACATAGGATAGTTTTTATTTCAAAAATAAAAATAAAAAATAAATTTAATAAAAATAAAAATAAATTCCGGACATACAACGCCATCTATTGTTCAATTCCGTACTATAAATGTCGAGCTGTTCCTATACTCCGTAGATAGATGGCGTTGATCTCATTTTTGAAGAGATCCCGCGAGATCGGGAACTATGTGGTTAAAACCAAAAATTTGCCGGAAGTCACTATTCCACGCGAACGAAGTCGCGGGCATAGACTAGTTATCTATATTTACCGGTAATTATAGATAATTAGCACCGCACATGGTGAATGCAGTTAATTATCCACAATTACCGGTAATTATATAAAACTTCCGCACGACCGTGGTAAATGTTGAGAAAATGCTCTCGTAAGGATTCATATCTAGGTGGTTTTTATAGTAAGACCCAATATGTCCTAAATTCGTTTTGTCATAAATATAGCATTCAATAATAGACGTAAGAGATAAAACCGTTTTCAGTAAAAGATATTAGTCCTAAATTTAAGTTGATTGTGATCTTGTAGATTTTTGCAGCAGGATGTTTTCTGTCACGGCTCCGGCGCTGCGGGGCTCCGGCGGTCCCACGCGAGTTTATCGTCGCAGTTTAACGCTCCGCGCCTACGCGATTTTGAATTACACTCTAGGGCTTGGGCAGACAAGACTGCGTGGAGTCGGATTTACAGCAATTCGTTTCTGCCATTAAAACTTAACTTTCAGCTAATATTTTAGGACATTTGTTTTCACCATAAATAAACTTTCGGAATAATACGCATTGATTTAATTTGAACTGTTTTTATTTTAGATTCCGATGTTTGTTTTCACTATTGACTACATTTACTAATGGGTTGTTGTAATTTTATATAATTGACGGTAAATGTGATTAATTTTAAAGTTTTTTGTACCTTTACCCCGAGCACTGGTAATTATGCATAGTTCCCGATAATTGTACATAATTACCGCACTATCCGCATTTACCGTGACATATATATGAGGTACGGCCATGCCCCCAATTACAAAAGACGATAACAATGTTTTTTGTTTTATATCTGTTGTGCAGATATCAGCTGTTCACATCGGGGCCTACCACGCTGCCCTAGTGGAGGTGCTGGTCGGGCGGTCGGAGACCGCCAGCGAACCATTCCAGGTACCATCCCCTACCCAGTAATGTGAGAATGCAGTGCATGCANGAGGTACGGCCATGCCCCCAATTACAAAAGACGATAACAATGTTTTTTGTTTTATATCTGTTGTGCAGATATCAGCTGTTCACATCGGGGCCTACCACGCTGCCCTAGTGGAGGTGCTGGTCGGGCGGTCGGAGACCGCCAGCGAACCATTCCAGGTACCATCCCCTACCCAGTAATGTGAGAATGCAGTGCATGCAATATTATCAAGTGAGTGTGTGGCTACACGACAAGCTGGCGGCAGGTGCTGGTGCCGAGCAGCGTGTTCGTGTCGCGCGAGGAGTCGCGCGGCGCGGCGCCGGTGGAGCGCGTGCGCTCTTTCCGCGCGGAGCAGCTGGGCGCCGCGCGCGCGGAGCGCTGGGACCGGCTTCGCGTCGTGTGCTCGCAGCCGTACGCCCGGCGCAGCCAGTTCGGCTTGTCGTTCGTGCACGTGGAGGAGAGCGCGGGCGCGCCGGGCAGCACCGCGCCGG
>NWSH02000535.1:1737051-1771319 GCA_002382865.2 Heliothis virescens
TTACGTGCATCCTTTTGACAATATTTAATTAATATTATAATATTTATGTACTTATTACAACACAAGTAATTTTGTTTTCAGTTTTCTGTCCTGAAAATGAGCCTTGAAATGTTGCTTATTATGACAGTATGAAAATTGTAAGAAGCAAATGAAAAAATAGGTCATAACGTATATCTTGCTTGCTTCTTTTGAGAGATTTTTGTTTTAATTAAGGCAGTCGAGTCGCTTCGAATGCTCTCAATTTTTCAGCGTTTCTTCTTTAAGATGAACTGGTAGAAAGATTTTATGTACATTTGCTACTTCATTGTTTGTCTCCTTTCCACATTTATGTTTACAAAATGAAAATGTTTTCTTTTTTTATTTTCATTAAACGACTTTCTATAATCTTCTATTATTTTTTTTAAGAAGTTTATGTACCCTTAAACGTGGATAGCATCCTCATGGTCAAGCTGCAAAGAGCTTGCAACGGGAATAATATGTAAGGGTGTTGCACCCTTAAAGTTATGGGGGATGCCTTTGCCCAGTAGTGGGACGGTATAAACTGCATAAGAAAAACGCGTTCATACCACTATTCCTTCCATCTGCCTAGCCTATTCCCTGACCACATTAATTTCAATGTTTCCAAAATAATCCACACCTTTCTTTTCTTAGGTCCGCTACAACGTGTCAACGAACCGAACCCCTCCATACTTCGAGATCAGAGGTCTTCCACCAGGTGTAAGCTACAGGATCGACCTGTACGCTGTCAACGCGAAGGGTCGGAGTGACGTGTCCACTATCGAAACTGTCACGCTGAAGGGACAGGCTAAGTTTACTGGTGAGTTTTATTTTTCTATTTTCGAGTTCTTTTTTGAGGGTTGTTAGTTATAAAAGTTGCCAGCAGTGACCTAATTGACTTTAAAATTGTCTGTTGAGTTTATAGAAATCCAACGTTCGGAAATTTTGTTGTTACAATAATACTTTATTTATCACAGAAAATACAAAATTATTACGATTTCTCTATGATCAAGACGAGTTGATGTTTACGATACTGTTATTAATAATGTAGGTGTAAAAAAATCGATATTGTGTATTTAAAATACATAATGTATTCGTATGACTGTCATATCATAAAATTGTTCGCTGAAGTTACAAAATAATGTCGGAATTGTTCAACATGATGTAAATATCATGTTATTACTAACCAAACTGCCGAACTAGCTATATCAGTTTACATGTTATATCTGTACAGGTTTCGACGAACCTGTTAAAAGTTTTGGAACATTCATTATAACATCAGTTATGCTCTAATCAAACAAAACTGCAATGTGTTATACAATATAATTATTATTTAAACCAATATAACTTATCTATATCTATACTCAATAATATAAAGCTGAACGGTTTGTTTCCTTTTTTGAACGCGCTAATCTCAGGAAGTACTGGTCCGATTTGAAAAAAAATTCAGTGTTATTTGCCCACTTATCGAGGAAAGCTATAGGCTACTTTATATCCGGGTGCGCTGAGTAGTTCCCACGGGACGCGGGTGAGACCGCTAATGGCCGGTTTCTGAGTCTCGCTATCGAAAGGTTATCTATTCATTTTTAAGGGAAAATGAACAGATAAACCACCGATAAAGGTGCTCAGAAACTGGCCATTACTCCTAGTAATGAGCTTTAAAATTCTGGTGACAGTAAACTGAAAGACCTATATATGGAATATTTTGTATTTGAAACGCACATATATACATTGTATTTATTTACATTATATCCTGGAAGTCAATACTGTATTTACTTGATGTTTCTCCGTTTAGTATCTGTTGCTATCGCCATTAGAACTTCCTCCGAATAAGCAGTTCTCACGCTCCAAAATAACGCCTACATTCGGTTTTATAAAGTCTTTACATAGAACAGGTATTACAGAAGGTTCACTTGATTTAAATAAAAGTAGTCTACACCAGTGGCGTAGCGTGGCGGGGGCGGGGGGGGCGGCCCGCCCCGAGCGGCACGTTTTAGGGGGCGGCAAAATGTAAGAAAGGAAGAAAGAAACATTTACTTATTTATTATTTAATTATGTATTGAGCGCGATTGATTTTTTTAGCTTAGAGATGCTAAAAAAAATTTCGCGCTCGCTTCGCTCGCGCATTTACAATCCTCAACTGTCCTATCCTTTATCGTTTAAACGTCAAACTAACAAAATTATAAGCGCCCGTTTCGTTCGCGCCTTTTCAATGCTCTCACTTCTTTTTTCTATGTTTACCTTTTAGAGATAAAACTAGAAAAAAATTCGCGCTCGCTTCGCTCGCGCCTTTTCAATGGTCTCGCTTAATTTTTTCTGTCTCTATCTTTTAGACACAAAACTTGTACTTTGTACATTCTGATACCAAACCGAAAAAATGGCGTATGCCGAAGCGCGGTGAGGCGGCATCCGACTATCCGACTTTAATTACGAAAATGTATAAACATGTGTACATTTGAAAAAAAAAGAAATAACGTTGGTTATGAAATAGTTTTTCATGAAAAGGGGGTCGTGCCATAAAAAAGGTCGAAAAACACTGCTCTAGTTAGAGGGAGGAAAGTGTACCATCTTGAAAAAATATTTTTTTCTTTCTCTCTGAAACAATATTTTGCTGTCACATTTTTTTGCATTGATGGTGCACTAAAAGAATTTGCTTTGAAAAATTAAAGATATAAATCTTCAATTAAACATGAAAGATTTTTTGGTCTCAAAATACTCCTAAGTTAAGAAGTAAAGTTAGTAGTAAAATTGCTGAAATATTTGTAAGTTCTCAATCTAAGAAAAAAAATGCGCTTGCGCTTTCTTGACAATTTTATTTGTAACTTTTTTATAGTGATAGGAAAAAAAACCGGGCTCGCTTCGTTCGACCCTTTTCAATTTCCAACTTCTTTTTTGTGTCTTTACTTTTTCAGTCTTCAATCTATAAAAAAAATCGCACACCCTTCAAAAAAAGTAGTCCGAGGCTGATCTCGGATACTTTTTTCAGTCAGAAAACTGAAAAAAAAAACCTCGCTTTCTATATTCACGGTTTTGATTCTTAGTCCAACCCTCGCCTTGGCGATTAGGATTTCTTTTTTAACTGTATTTTTTTTAAACCTTATCTCATGGGCGGCAAAATTGTCTTCCGCCCCGGGCGGCGTATAGCCACGCTACGCCACTGGTCTACACTATTATTATAAAGCTGAAAAGATTGCTTGAACGCGCTAATCTCGAGAACTACTGATCCGAATTAAAAAATCTTTCAGTGATAGATAGCCTATTTATTGAGAAAGGATACAGACTACATTTTATCTGTGTGTGTGAAGTAATTCTTATGGAAATGCGAGTGAAACCGTTCACGAAAGCAGAAGTTCACTATTATTTAAAAGGGTTATTCTTTATCCGTATCAAAGGACTAATATTTCAAAAAAAACTGATTTTAATAATCTCAGTAACAAAGTTATGATTACTTATTAACTAACAAGTCGTTTTAAAGTCAGAAAGAGTAATTTTGACTGTCATGTTTTGGGGTCTTGCACGGACTTATTTTACTGTTCTTATTTTTTCTTGTATGTCTGAACCTAGAATTCTGAAATTATTTACTTATTTGCGATCCAATTCGAACTCTTAAACCATTATAATGTATTTCTTTGTAGTCGGTTTTATTGACTTCCAAACAGTATTGGAAATTCTATTTAAAGAGCTTAGTATTACTTTTTTAAGTGAGTTTGCTGTGGTATTTGAAATTTGTTTACAAAAAACGTGAATGCCTTGTTGTATTTTTTTGTATTATTCAAAGTACTATATTGAACTTTAAGTCTTTGAGCGGGTTGTATGTTGAAATGTTGACTGGTAAACAATATAATTCATTCAAAAATAAAGATATCATTAATTTTTAAAGAAACAAAAGAGTAACAACCAGTTTAACAGATAATGTTCTAGTTAGTTATCTGACAGATAGTGCATAAAAATGTTTTTAATTTCGACTATTTTTCTGTGAAACTATATACTTATAAATAAATAAATATATTCGATTACCTACCTATATGACGAAAGCCAAAACAAAATGTATGGTGAATTTACTAACAAACACAGTAGGCAATTGAGGCAATAGTAATCACTCAAATATACAGTCGAGCAAAACATTATAAACCTAAGAACACACCAATCAAAATTACAAAACAAACTGAATTTCAAACTCAACCATTTTCAAAGCAAAATGCCATTACAAAGTCTTTGGAACCAAAGTAGCAAGGACTATAATAGAACCATGGTTACGACCTAGCATTTAATTCCTAGATTCAAAACTAAACACAGTCTAGCCTAGGCACGCTAACTTGAGCCGGATTTATTTCTCGATAGTAAAATAAGAAAATTCATGGTTTGCTTGTTTATTCTGAGAAATGGAATGTAGTTTGTATAAAGTTATGGTTATGGTACTGTGATTTGAAATTTGCAAGTTAACAAGTGCCTTTAATGTCTTAATTTGTGATTTAGTAGGTAGTTTGGTTATTTCATGTTCAAAAAGTACTCAAATATCGCATTGCAATTATACTATTAAGTCGAAGAGCTGTTTTTTTTTTCTTTGTCGAATTGAATACGCTAATTTCAGGAATTACTGGTTAGATTTGAAAATTAGTTTTTGTCCCTGAAAGCTATATTTTTGGGTTGTTGTACATTCGTCACAAAGTAAATTCGTCACGAAAAAAAGTATGTGTAAATTTGCCACAATTCTATTAAATTTCCAATATATTAATTTTGTTTATTGTAAATTCGTCACAGGTTTTATTCGCACCGATAGCAAAAAAAATAACAAGAAGTAGAATAAAATGTTCTAAGTATATTTTTCAAAATCACATCAAGTTTAATAATTTACCTTACATCTACATAACAACAATCACAGTTCTCGAGTGAACTATTTGCCTAAAACTTAACAATACTAAGATAAACAATCAGAGTGTCGGCCACTGAAAAAGAGGGATGAAAAGAGAGTGCATGTAGCAGAGATGAGAATGTTAAGATGGATGTGTGGTGTGACAAGAATGGATAAAATGAAGGATGAGTACATTGGAGGAAGT
This sequence comes from Heliothis virescens, assembly GCA_002382865.2. Lineage (NCBI taxonomy): Eukaryota > Metazoa > Arthropoda > Insecta > Lepidoptera > Noctuidae > Heliothis > Heliothis virescens. The sequence continues at coordinate 1,742,106 of NWSH02000535.1, forward strand.
CTGAAAGTAGCACCAATCACAGAAAAGATGAGAGGTAAGCGGCATGGTATGGGCATGTATGTAATGAGGACGGAGGAAACGCATGCCACAAAGAGTGTAATGGGAGTGAATGTAGATGGAAAGATGGATGGATTGCTTGAAAGATGACATGATTAAGAAGGGAGTGAATGTCGGTATGACGAGTGATAGGGAGTAATGGAAGCAGAACTTATTGCGCCGACCCCAAATAAAATTGGGAACAGAGTAGGAAGATATATATATACCTTGGCTTCTGGAGCTTGTACCAGGTTGATCAAGATCCATTTTTTCAAAGACGGTGCTATCACAAATCATATTTGGAACAGATCGACAAGGTCAAGGGAGTCACTGAGCTAATAAGTTGTTAGATGCGTTTGACCGATACTGTTACAAATGGGATGGGTACAGGGAACGAGCGAGCACGATGGCGTGTGCAGGAGTATATTCAATTCCAAGAACGAAAATCTTGCTTGCTATCGCTACTTAAAGGAAAAAAAATATGTGAATTGGGGATTTGTGGCAAATTTACAATAACCCTCTTGAACCTGTGACGAGTTTACACATATTTTTTATACATGTGACGAATTTACTTTCAATGTATGGATTTTTCAAAATGTGACGAATTTACTTTGTGACGAATGTACAATAACCCATATTTTTCATCCGATACGAGTAAAATCGCAGACAGGAGCTTATGTTTTATTGTAATTAGAATTGTAAGCCAGTAATAATAAATTAACATGATAATTTTTAATCGCCAACTTTTAATTCAATTAAATTTTAAATGCTTACCTATATTCTGCAACACAGTAGGCACCTATGTACAATTTTATAATGAGCCTCGCTTAGACTGTATTTCAATATGGCCAGCCAACAACCACAGAACCAATTTATAATAGCTTAGTACACAAACCTACATAACAACCCATAGTGTATAGGTATATTATGAACTGACCGCACAGTTCATAACCATTTTGGTTTTCCTGTATACAGGTATAAAATACCGCAAATTTTAATAAGTATGGAGGTTGCAGTGCTTTTCAATGAAGCACTTAATTTTGGAAGTAGATTATTTGTCAAAACTGTTATTATTATAAAGTTTTATTATACTGACCGTTTGTAGAACGATTGAAAGGACGACGAACTTAGATTCCACATATACCTACATGATAAAAAAAAACAATTATTGATCTTTCTACATTATAAAGTAAATTATAATTCTCGGCTTTACTACAGAGTTGTTTAGTGGCCAAAGTAGATATCCATTTATAGCACAGACAACAGCAGAGCAACCAATCCGAATCTGTAAAATTTTACCAATCGATCATTAACCTTCCACTATTGCGATAAGGCTGAGACTTTTTTTGATGAAATTTGTCAGATTGTGGTAACTTGATGTGCTGTCGTCCGTACAAGTCAAGTAGGTGTAACATTAAAAATTTACATTGGTTACTTTTCCGACCCGGAATCGAGCTTGTACACTCGTACTTGAGAGAAAGATGCCTCTAGGCCTCTTCTAGGACATAGATACTTATAGAATCTTCCACCCATGAGACTAGAAATAAATACGAGAACGTATCTAACGAACATGACATCCAAAAAGGTGACAATCCACAACCCTATCTTCTTCACACCGACTTGACAGCCGCCTTAAGCAACAAACAGTCACTTCAAGGCGGAATCTAAGTGCATTCTACCAACGTTTCACGTCTCACAAGTTAGAACTTTGTTCGTAAAGCCAGAAGGGTTTACACCTGATCGACTGTCGCTTGTGGGTTGAAACTCGAGGTGTGAAAGTGCCTTTAAATTGCTCAAAGATAGGGTTTAATTAAATGACGTGAATTTAACTTTATGTTTTACTAGCTTCTGCCAGCGGTTTCACTCGCGTCCCGTGGGAACTTCTCGGTGCATCTAGATAAAAAGTAGCCTATAGCCTTCCTCGATAAATGGGCTATCTAACACTGGAAGAATTTTTCAAATCGGACCAATAGTTCCTGAGATTAGCGCGTTCAAACAAACAAGCTCCTCAGCTTTATAATGTTAGTATAGATTAGCTTAAAATAGTAATAAATATCATCAGGCTGATATTACACTCAATTGTTTGATGGACTTATGCATCTTGTGTGCATCGTTTCAAAAATTCACCTAGGAGCTACTTCGTGCACCTGGAAAACAGTTATAGAAAGGATAACGCGAAAACCGCATTATTACTAAAGAATCTAATACAGGAAAGAAATTAAATAGACCAGTAGTTTCAAAAAATACGCACAAGAACTTCAGTTTTATAATATTAGTAAAGATGAATAAAATAAGGTTCAGACTTATCTCTCTTGTAGAAATCATAGCGGAACATTTTCCTAATATCAATAAACCTAATCTACAAAACAGATTAAATTAAGAATAACGCGAAAGCCGCATTAATACCAAAGAATTAGTTTATTTCTCAAAGTAGGAACTTGAAGAAACATTGTATGAAAGTTTTCCTTTGAATCATCTCGTTGAGTTAGAAACAGACTAAGTTGCTCTTTATTTATTATGATTTGTTTATCTTTCTTTTATTCTGTGTCGTGTATTTTATAACGAGATCTAGAAAATTCTGCTGTTATGTCCGGTGGTTTTAGTAGGTACCGTGAAAAAAATATTTTCAAGATAATAAAGTATTGTATTTGAATTATATTAATAACTAGTTTCGGCCAGCGGTTTCAACCGCTTTCCCATAGAAACTACTGCACGCACCCAAATAAAAAGTAGCCTATAGCCTTCCTCGATAAATGAGCTATCTAACATTGAAAGATTTTTTCAAATCGGATCAGTAGTTCCTGAGATTAGCGCGTTCAAACAAACTCTTCAACTTTATAATACTAGTATAGATAAAGGCTGATTTGTTGAGTCGATGAATACTTACATCCTTACCTAATTAATTTTCTTAACCTGTACTTTAATTGGCCTGTCTGTATTTCGCACTTTTGCACAAAAACTTCTCAACCGATTTAGGTAAAATTTTGTACAGACGACAGCAGGTCAACGTATACGAATCTGTCAAATTTTACCAATCGAACATTAACCTACCTCCATTGTGATAAGGTTGAGAATCTATCGCAGAAATTTGACAGATTGTGGTTACTTGATGTGCTGTCGTCTGTGCCTAGTCTAGAGCATGAGAATGGACATGGACTATTTCTTACCCGAGTAGGTACAGAAAAAAGTCCTGTCTGTATAGTTAAACTATGGAGAACAGCTAGATATAACAATGTCTATAAGATAAGAATACATTGCTGACAAGTTAGACAATCTTATCAAAACGACCTTCTGCCTAAGACTTCTTTTTACGGTTCCGTACCCAGAGGGTAAAACAGGACCCTATTACTAAGACTTCGTTGTCTGTCTGTCTATCTGTCTCCACGCTGTATCTCATTAATGGTGATAGCTAGAAAGCTGAAATTTTCACAAATGACGTATTTCCGTTGCCGATATAACAACAAGTACGAAAAATTAAAAAATATGAAATATTAAGGGGGGTCCCCATACAATAAACGTGTGAAACCGCAAATTATGCTTATATAATGGTACGGAACCCTTCATGCGAGAGTCTAACTCGCACTTGGCCGGTTTTTTAGTTCAGCCATATTAAAAGCTAATAAATATTTGTACTGAGTAATTTATATTAAGTTTAGCGCCTACCCCAAGGGATTTGCATATCGCGACGTAACACTCACGTTTCTATTAAAATGGCGTGTTCATAGTTTTTTAGTATTTACTTTTTAAACTACAGCATTTGTCACATTTCATAGAGGTTTTAAATGATTAAAGTTTGCCTGCTTTTTATTTCAATGCTTAATTTTTACTTTTATTGCCTTCGCAGTTTATTGTGCTTTTAGTCATTACGAGTGATTTTTATTATTTGTTAGAAGTAAAAGATTTTTGTTACAGGTATAATAACAAAATATATTTTTATTGCCACTATGATTATTTCTAAAATATACCTTCTGGAAATTACTCAAAACTGTGTTAAAGTGACTTCTATTTAAAAATCAAATTATATAGGAGTCTTGTATATAACTGACTTGTAAAATATGACATTCTAAAAAAGCTTTTATATACCTCCACTAAACTAAACTCTTCCTTTTTAGGAAGTCAATGCAAAATATAACGGTTTCTCTCGATTGCTTAAAATATCGAAGGAATTTTGCAAAAAGTCTCAGAAAACTGTTTTGTTTAAGTTGAATATTTAAATTAACCTTTTTCATTTCATCACCAGGTGAAGGCAGTGCACTAGGAATGTCCCCCGTCCTCGCCTCCATAGCGGCCATGTCGGCTCTCCTAGCGACAGCCGTGTGCGGCGTGCTAGCGGTGCTGTACAAACGACACGCGGCAAGGCATCGGCATTTACCGGCTAAACATGCACCTCTAAGGTATGGATATTTATTTATATTTGGGTTATAAGTATCATCATTATTAACCTTTCTACTGTCTCACTGCTGGGCCTGTTCTCATACAGAGAAGGTATGAGCGTAATCACCACGCTAGCTCAAAGGCGATTCAGGCTTCCAGGTGTCCTCGAGATGTTTTTCTTCACTTTTACTCAGTCATTGGTGTCCAAAATGTACTTTTTTCAGACTTTAGATGTTATGTATTTATAAAAATATCGGTTCTGTAGCTTAGATGTAAAAGCCTCACAGATAAACATACAGACAGAGGACTACTACTTTTGCACATAATAAGGATTAATATTAAGGATAAAAATACCTTTGTCCGTTAATTTCATGCTCATAAAGAATTAGTTTTCGTAAAATTGTCTCAAAACTCGATATTTCTTGATATTGTATAAAAAATACCAATACTATAAGTATCGCGATGACTGGCTTTCACCCACCGGCCGCATTGCGTCTCCAAGACTCAGTAAAGTTTAATCGATTCCACTTCTCGATTCTGAATCAGTCGAGTTCAGGCTTGTAATTTGACTTCCGAACTAGAACTAGTATTAGTCGTATCCGCTTACAAGAAGTTGCATAATATTGAGTCATACTGTGGTGTTTTGTTTGTCAATAAATATCCTTCTGTTGTAAATGCTAAAGTTTGTTATATGGTAATTAATGAGTATGTAACTTTTTTGGTCTTTCACACAAAAATTACGGGATGGATTTTGATAAAACTGAACAGAATTATAGCTTATATATCAAAGTAACGTATAGGATACTTCTTATCTACATGTGAGATGTAGTACTATCGGAACATCGGTTAAGCCGCGGTCAAAAGATAGCTAAGAATAATGTAGTTCACAAATATAAAAACTACACTGTGTAGGCTAATATTATTATTGTTTGTAATGTCATTATTAATCTGTCTGCCTCGTTGGTCTAGTTGTCGCATAGCCGACTGCTGATCACGAGGTCTCGGGTTCGATTCCCGGGACGGGCCGAAATCGCTTTGTGGGTTTTAGAAACTTTCACAAAGCAGCCCGGAGTTGGAAGTTGGTGATTGATACACCCGTGCATCGGAGAGCACGTTAATGTCGGTCCTGCGCCTGATCTCTCACCGGTCGTGTCGGATTGCCGTCCCATCGGGTTATGAGAGTGAGGGAATAGGGAGTGCACCTGTATCTGCGCAAATGCTTGTGCACTATAATATGTCCTGCGCAGCTGGCTGATCTCCTTATATGAGAACAGCCGCCGTGGCCGATAATCGGCTAGGAGGCCATCATTAATCTGTCTATAGAAGTAAATAATATGTGTTCTTAATATAGACTAAGTTACTAACCTAAAGAATCTAAAAGATTATCAAAATACTACCTTAATTTACCCTTCAAATTATTCAAATAACATTAAGCTATATTTTATAAAACACTAATAGCTACTTAAAAAACTTCTTCAACACTCAAAGTGCTTGAAAATTAAGGTCACGCAACACGCTATATTACATAAAATCCACTTTATGGCTGAAATTGGTATTAAAACACGTCTGAAAACTAAAATGTTTAATTTAAGAAACAAAGTCACCTAGTAATTTCACGTGTATTAAAGAAAACATAGCTTTAGTAACTAGGTAACTCTGTCTGGCGAATTCACGCCCAAACAACTAAACTGCTTTAAATATAATTTGTTACAAATATAGTCTTAACTTTAGACTCTAAAGCCTAACAGAATTTCAAAGCTTAAAAAAAGACATAGAAACTTATTATCCGCATGGAACCACGGTTTTACAAGGAGCGACTGCCTGTTTGACCTCCACAACCCAGTTACCCGGGCTACCCGATACTCCTTGGTAAGACTAGTTGTCAGATCACGGGGATCAGTAGTTGACAATATTTTTTATTTGAAAGGTAATAAATTAGTACCTAAAAATATTGAGATTTTAGTAATAAACTTAGTTATACTCACAAATAGTAGAAAATTTAAACCTAATTTAGAGACCACATTATGTTTTTTCTTAGAATATAATTGTCTCAATTAATTGCACAAAACCACACAATTATAGATCACAATCCATTCCCAAGATACAATACTCATCTTGAATGCACACGGTCACCCATCTAATTATAGGCCGCGGCTAATTAGCTGTAATTAGCCGCTATGCTCTATTGATTAGCGCGGCCTATTGTGTTTAGAAGTGGTATTGAATTGCGGGGTATTGGTGTATTTACATGGTGTTTTAGTAAGGTTACAATTTCCCCCTTTGTTTTTTTGTTTATCACTTCTTCGTTTAGCTTTTTTCATCGTCCCACTGATGAGCACAGGCCTCCCCTCACACGGAGAAGGTTTGAGCGTAATCACCACGCTTGCTCAATGCGGGTTGGTGATTTCAGACTTTACAGTCCAGGTTTCCTCGAGATGTTTTCCTTCATCTTAACTCAGCCATTGGTGTCTAAGATGTATTTAGAAAGTACGTACAAACTTTAAAAAGTTGCATTGGTACTTACCTGACCTGGAATCGAACCCACACGATCGTACTTGGGAGGTTGGTGCTTTACCCACTAGGCCACCACGACTTTGTTTATCATTTAAATAATGGGAAAATATGACTCAAGGAGTATATAAGCTCTTGAATTTCAAACATTATGTTATAATGTTTCCAATTCGTCATTCCGATATAAGCACTAACAAAAGTATGGTGACGAAACTTAAATACGTGACTTAGTAACAATTTCATAGATATAATTGGATCTAGGTCATGTAGTGAACCAGCAATGGTTGAAATGGTCAAAGGTAGTTTAATACATAACGTAGTTGTAATGCTGTGAAATAAAACTTTCTTTATCCAGAAAATTCCTTTGCCAAATAAAACTTGTAGCAGACTTTAAAAATGCCCGATTCCCTTTTCTGAACCCATTATTTGCATGCCCAGCAAGGTAGTATGTGCAAATCCCCCAGCTGAGTGGAGGCCTTTGTCTAAATCTAAATATTTTTTTAACCCCCAACAGTGAAGCAATGTACGTAGAACGCGCGCCCCACTGTCCAACTCCCGTCAAGCAAGAAGTGGAGTCCCGCGCGAGCAGCACTGAGCCTCGCGACAGAGGCGAGAGAGGGGAGCGGGCGGCGCGGGGGGCGCTGCTGCACACTGATCCGAGAGACGCGGATGATGCAGACCCCGATATAATACCCAGTTTATATGGTGAGTTGAGAATTTTGTGTCGTGATTTAACTGCAGTATGCTGACGAAAATATTATTAATTGTAATCATGAAGTACATGATATGCTGAACTGATAGCCCGTTGTAAGATAAGGTTCACGAGTGTATGATATACAACCTCTTCTAAGTAGTAAATACATTTCATGGACAAGACCATGCACGCTGTTTAATCATTTTTTTTTAATGTTTAACTACTACCCCTATTGCACATTTTTGGAAACATACTGTACATTTTAAGCTAATAAAACAGCTCATTATTTGTACTTATCAATTTTCATAATAATGACGTTAACTTAATTTGTGCCACCATTTCATTAAAATTGTCACAAAAGGGCTTCAGCGTGCTGGCTTCGGCCCCACGTTCGCCTTCCAAAAATCCAGGACTGTTCGAGACATACAAAATAACATTAACTTATACCCTTTTCGTCCTAACAGAAAGAAGGCCAGTATCAAACGGGTACATGAGCCTGCAGCGGCCGCCATCTTCGGGGAAGATCACGAAGCTCAGCGGAGAAGATGTGAGATCTGAACCCGATGGCGGCGCATATTACACCGACTATAGGAAAAAGGATTATAGGATACCTTTAACTAGTGTGAGTATCATCTTATTGATCTAAATGATTCGTCACCGGATTTTCTTGCTTAAAAGTTCTTTTGTATTTAGTTATCAAAGATCCCATATGTGAAAATGGGTTTATGTAGCATTTTTCGTTACAGAAAACTACTTTTGCAACTCAAAATAATTAATCTTTCAATTCTTAGAATATATATTTTTATATTACTTAACCTATAGTAACATAAATACCTTAGAACTTGTCATGTTATGTGTTTTAAATACACCATAATGATAGCTACTGTTCAAAACTCCCTTTTAACTACTGATATCTTCTATACAATCTGAGTTCTAACAATGTCTTTCTCTTGCAGTCGTACCATAGTTTAGGTCGCGTCAACAAAGGCGTGAATGCATGCAGCCCGAGTTCTGCAACCGGAGTGACGTCATCCCTCACCGCGCATCGACTCCGGCCCGAAGTCGTCACGACTTCGCATCGGGTGCAAGAGAGTTGTATATAAACAAACAACCCATCCTTTGTATATAGCCTTTATACTAAGAAACGACATAAGAATAATTAATTTAATAGAAGTGACAGCACGACACTAATGCCTACTTTCTATTATCCTCTAAAAAGAACTCACTTTTTATGCTTGTAGTTTTTTCTACTCTAAAAAGACAAACTTGAACGCCTGTAGTTTGTTCAAGTCTAAAAAAGTACACTTTTAAGCCTACAGTTTGTTTTCGTCTTAAAAGATTTAGACACTAAAACTTTCTCAGATAAAGGATGGATTAGTTTAACAGCCTAAACTTTGTAGACTCCCAGACAAATTTTATTTAGGTTTCATTAAAATAGAAATGTTAGTTTCAAAAGAGTTACAAGATTTGCACTGAAAAGGCGAATCTATTTGGCCTATAAAAGTAATGAGTGATAAGTTAGGCAACTACCAAGCTGTTATTTATTTGATATAGAAAAATGTCGCTTCTACATGATTTAATTATTCTTATGATATTGACTGTGTTCCTTTAAAGTCTAATGAAACGAGATTTTTGTAAAAGATTTATGAATTTTGAATTGTATGTTTGTATGTGATACGCTTAGTATGCCGTTGGTCGGTTTTACTGTAAATAGTAGTTAATTAAGTTAAGACGGCTTCTATTATTCGTCCCTTCCCTTCGTTTAGTTTGTGGATTTTGGAGTACTAGGGAATATTCTAGAAGTTCTGATTTTGTAATTTTATACCTTGTTAGTGTGTTTAAATTAAAAATGAACTCAAAAAATTTAATATCACTTATGGAGCCTACATTTTTAGGAAACTTCTTATTCATTGAATTTACAATTTGGACCGAGTCTAAATACAGAGATATATAATTGTTGATTATGATTTGTTTATTAAGTGGTATATCAAATTAATCCAATAATAAAACATTAATTCTGGAATTAGATATGGTTTGTAAAAAACTTGCTAGTTTTGGCAATTATGAAGTATTGTCGTTACTAATGTTATGTTAAATAATGGATTTAATGATGATTTTTCGTAAATAATCAACACGATTATGCTGTTTGACAGATAAAGTATGAAATATTTAAAAATAACAATAGTAAGCGGTGGTACCCAGTAACCTTATAAGTTTGTTCATACTTTTAAAGCACTCTTCACATATTCTAACAAGTCATCGAAAACCTTTTAACACTTTAACGATCCAATAAACGAATAAGTACTCAAAACATTACCAAAAATGACAAAACAGTGTAATATTTGTGACGAAAAGTATTAAGTGATGTGACGATTTTGTGACCAAACGGGAACATTGAGAGCAAACATTTGTCAGCAAAGTGGAGTTTGATTGATTCCTAGAAAGAAGTTCTTTAGTTAGTTTTGTCAATCAATTTGAGAAGTGAAGCAGTGTGGGCTAGGAGAGCAGCGATTTTTGATTTAACTAGATAAAATATACAGTTTCTTGAGAGACTACTATGTAAAATTGCAATTTAAAAATTACTACACTATTAGCTATAAAAATGTTGTGTTTGTTTGTAAATTCTCAATGTTACTTAATATTTAGAATGTAGCTTGCCGAAATTAACTACAAACAGGACATTATATACTATTATGATATTTTGTTCAAACCTTTTCAGGAGATTTCTTTCTCAAGATTAATAATAAATCTCCGAAAACCTTTCTTACATGGTTGGTTAGCCCCAGCTAATGGTAACTTGCGTTATCGGTATTTTACTTAAATGTCTTCAAAAGAGTATGTTATTTATCGCTACCCGCTCCGCTCATGAACCCGCTAACTTCGTACCCCCACTACACACACCAGGCCACACGCGACGTATCGTTAACTCGAACGACAACATTTATCCACAGTTCACGCACCGACAGTTATTTAACTCTGTTAAGTCGTTGTAAATTGCTCACAACTGGCAACACTGTGACTATGTCTAAGAAAATAAAACGAACCGGACCCGCCATGGCTACAAATCTTTACTAATATTATTATGCTAAAGAGTTTGTTGGTTTGTTCGCGCCAGTTTTTGGTCAGACTGGTCCGATTTAAAAAATTATATTAATTACATTCGAGAAAGGATATGAGCTACTTTTCAACTGCCAGCCAGAAAGTCTGACAACTAGTCTTACCAATGGGTATCGGGTTGCCCGATATCTGGTTTGTGGAGATCGGACCAGTAGTTGCTCCATGTAAAACACTGGTTCTCAGCTGCATCCGATTAGACTAGAAGCCAACCCCAAAATAGTTGAGAAAAGGCTAGGCAGATGATGATGTAGATTTATATGTTGGCGCTTGTAACTTTGCCAGGTTGAAAGGAATGGGAACGGCGTCTCCAGTTGGTTGCGTTCTCTAAGCTGTATGCGCTTAAGAGTCACGCTTGACAAGATAATGAGTTGTCTCGCGGCGTCACTTTCATAGTGTTGATGTGTGGTTTCAATGTTGTAACACTGGGTAACACATTTAGCTACGGTATAGAGTGGTGGTCAAAGATTGATAGGTTCATAAATTTAATAAAAAATGGAAATAAATAGAATATTTTATCAAACAGCTTCTTATTACGGGCCATTTATGTGAAAGGTATGCCATAGAAATATAATCACAAATAAATACAATTCTATGGCATTATATGTCGGATACGTATCTCTGAAACTGGCCCTTAAAATCACAAAATTTTCTTATTACACCGTCAAATTTTACTCTTTTGTCTGTCTGCCTTTCAGATTAAAAGATACAAAAATTACTTGTTAATTCCAGATTTATTTAACAACTAGCAATCTGCCATGGATAATTTGTATTTTTCTACACTTGTATTATTTATTATTTGCTTAGTAACAGAACAGACAGCATAATTGCCATTTCTAGAACATATTTAACTTGTTTCAGTCTATAATTAGTGAACAGCTCTGTGTAAAATAACGCTCTAATCAGAACTAACTGGAGTACTGTTAGATAAATTATTTTTGTAACCAAATATATGCTCGGTGTAATTGAGTTTGTGTGTAAAGGCGACACTCCACTGAAAGCTATGCTTACGAATGCTAAAACTGTTTATTTAAACTGTTTATAAAAATAATAAAATTTCTTTCTTCTTTCTTTCTATTTAAATGCGAAGTGAATGTTATCGTTGTTATAAATAGTTTCAATGAATGTTGAATAATTATTTGCATTATTATTTTGTTGTGAATATCACCTTTCATGGGATTTTTTAGTTCGTTTCCTTTTCTATTGGAGTTCATACAATTTGAGTAATTGAATTATTAAATAATCTGTAGGCACTGGCGATTTTCATGGTAGATACGAATTATTATTGTTGTCACTTTCTATTTACTACATATTTGTGTGAATCTTTTAAGATAAACATTTTTGGAAGATATAAAATGATAACTAAAAAAATATAGCTTTCACTGTAGTCTCGCCTTAAAGTGTAATTTCATCTGCTCAAGATAATCAAATGTATTTGTACTAACGGATCGTGTTTGTGAACTAAATTGTTAGTATTAAGTTGTTTAATGTTTTGCTTTAAACAATACCAATTTGTTGTGTCTGAAGAGATTGTTAAGCGGAATAAATTGTATGTTTCTATGTGTGTTGCTGTTTTGTAGTAAAAATAAAGAAAATATATTTGCAGACGTAAGATAGACAAAGTTTAATCAGAACTTTTCATTAAGATTTCTTCAGAGATGAGTACAGACTACGGTATGTCAAGATACCTGAATATCTCAAAACCGATCAAACATTAGCCTCCCACTATTATTATGATAAAGTTCAAAATTTATTGCAGATATTTGTCAGATTATGGTAACTTGATGTGCTGGTATAGGTACCGTAAAAAGCACAAGATTTTTTTTTACAATTTTTACTGATACAAATACAAAATATTTAATCCAATCAAACTACAGACTACAAAGTGATCATTCCTTACCGCCAAATAAAACCTTAAACAATTTTACACACATTTCGCATAACCACGTCCTGGGTCAAGCCTCGCGAGCCCCGATGACGTCACAGCCCCTGCATCCGTGCAGACGCCGTCTGCAGATAATATTCCACTTTATTTTAATAGAGCGAACACACATAAACGCGTCGTTTCGGAAACCTGCGCGCCGCAGTGGGCAAGGCGGTTTATGTTAAACAAATCGATACTTTGAATTTTTGATATAACGTTTGTTATTGCATTTTTTTTGTTGGATTTTATCTTTAACTAACTTCTGCCAGCTTTCACCCGCTTTCCCGTGGAAACTACTCGGCGCACCCGGATAAAAGTAGCCTATAGCCTTCCTTCATAAATGGACTATCTAACGTTTAAAGAATTTTTCAAATATCAAACAAACAAACCATTGAGCTTTATAATATTAGTATAGATAATGTTTTAAATGAGAAAGTAACTGTCTGTATGTCGCTTTCACGTCAAAAATATTAAACCGATTTACATGAACTTTGGGATACAAACCAGTCTAGAGCGTAAAAAATCTATAAGCTACTTTTTATCCAGATACGGGAATTAGTTTCATCAGAACGTGGGTGGGACTGTGGGTAATGCCAAGTTTTAAATAAAGTAATCCTTTGTCAAAACACTTGTTTTAATATAAAAAAAACACTGCAATACAAAACAGCAACACAACCACCATCTTCCATGTCAAAACTATATTTTGAACTCCATTGCGTCTTCTAAACAAATCTTCCTGAATTCCTGTACATAACACGCAATGGATTCCACATAACTTCGTTCCTTGTACGTTTAGTACCCGCGTCCATTTTAAAACAGTTCTGTAATTATGTAAAATTGTAAATAAAATTAATTTTAAGTAACGAAATTATAAAATCTAGTCTAAATTAGTACTAACGGTGCTAAGTATTGTACATTATTAATTAATTGGTAACAAAAACATAGGTTATTGTCAATTGCCGACCTCATACTAAGTATGGGACTTTAAATATTGTTAAAAACATTGTTTCTTGTAAATGTTTCCAAATAAATACAATGTCAAGCATTTATCAATTATTTTGTTTTATTATAACCTTGTAAGTAAAGTCATAAGTTATTAAGAAAAGGTTTTTACGGCTCCGTAACCCCCTTTGGTAAAAACGAGACCTTATTACTAGCACTAGATGCCAGGCTATATTTTAATAGAAAAGATAGTAAGATAGTTGAAATTTTCACAGATGATGTATGATTATTGCCGCTATAACAATAAATACCTACTGAAAACTAGAATAAACAATACATAGGTACTCCCATCCAAAAAAATGTATTTTTATAGAGTTAAAAAGTAGATAGAATGGTACAGAACACTTCGTGCGCGAGTCCAACTCGCACTTGGCCGGTTTTTAACCAATACACATCCTACCTATTAAAGTACCGCCATTACTATAATCCGATGTTCCCACAGTCCCAAATGCCGACAAAGTGTCTTTGCGCAAGAAAAACGCTAAATAAATAAATAATTCAGCCATAGCCGTTCATGTAATAGGTAGGCAAATATGCCTATGGGTTTATTTAATAGTAAGTATGGTATGAAGTTCTCATGAGATAAAAGTGCGTTTGGCAATATTTCGTTTACTCAATTTCATTCTTAAAAATTATAGCCAGCATTTTTTAAAGTACCAATTCTGAAGTAGGAAAATTGACCAAAACATAATATTATGTTCCGTAATCTCGTCCTCATTTGTACTATGTAGTTTGCACCCTTGCACAACTTGCTGTCCACAATGTTTAAAGATGAATGCCTTCATCATAAAAAAAAAAATATCTTATCTGTGGTCCGTCGCAGGCGCGCCCTTCCTGTATCTGTCGTATGTGTCATGTACTTTTTTGTGCCGCGTGCTGTTCACGTTTTTCCCTTCAATAAAAGTTTTAACTTCTGAATTATGGAAAACATAAGCGAAGACGCGATGAAATTGTCGAAGAATTAACTGAACGACTGCAAGCATTGGAAAAACGGCTGAGAAAGCGGAGTCGTCATCGACACTCGGTAGTTTTTTCGAATTACTTAGCCGCATAACCAACAGCAATCCGAAGATTTAGGCGGAGTATCTCCTTATATATCACATCTAGGGCTCCTACGCGCACTAGTCTCTGAGTTTTCACGAGAGGTTTCCATGAGAACGTTTTTTTGTGCCGTATTTTTGTAACAGAATGACACCAACAAAGAGCTTTCACGAGAGGTTAGCCGTGGTTGAAACATTCGCAAATGGTTCCGTCCGACAGTATCCATAGAGCTTTCACGAGAGGTTAGCCACGGATCGAAGTCGAATGGTCTAAAATCCATCATTATTGTTCGTAGATGACTACGAAAGCCGTTCAGCTCCAGTCGCTCACGACGCACTCGAACACGCTCAAGGAGCCGGGTGTCAGACCTAGGACGTCATCGCAGACGATCGCGAATAGTTCGCACACCAAGCCGCACGCCAAGCCGCCCGCAATCTCCCGCTCTCTCTATCAACAGTGTAGATGTCACACCTACCAAGGACACCAACACAAAGGAAAGGGGGGGGCGAAAAGGAGGAGGCAACGGTGCCACACACGAAGACTTATCTTTGTCCCTCAACATCGAGGAATTGCTTGGTGCGGAAGGATTGCCTCAACATCAACGGCTATCGAGCTGCATGAGAGCTTAGCAAGCGCTGGTCAGCCATTTTACAGAATGGACTGAATGCTGAACAAAAAATAACATAATAAGGAAATACGACACTCCAAAGAATCGTAATCTATTAATACCACCTAAGCTCAATGAGGAGGTGGCTGCGGCTTTAAGCGAGAGTGCATATAAAAGAGACCAGAGGATCGGAAACCAACAAACAATACTGGCTGCTGCGATAACAACATTGGGAAAACTCTGAATAACCTGATAGCTTTCCCGCAGAATGAGAGTGAGACCCTCCCCAGATTGAGACCCTGAGCGACGCAGCTAGGCTGTTATGTGATATTTACCATGATAACACAGTCACTCGAAGATCACTGATACTTCCTGGTTTAAACAAGGACATGAAAAAAAACTGATGGAACAGACCCCCATCTCGGAGTACTTGTTCGGAGACAAACTACAAGATAAAGTTAACGCAATAAAAGCAGTAAAGAAATCTGGACAGGATCTCAAAAACTCCTGCAAGAGTGCCTTAAAACCCAAAAATTTAAACTTCCGGGGCCACAAAGACATCAACTGCCTCGTCCGAGTGGGCAGAAACAGAAATTGAAGAGGAACACGCAGGTGACGAAGCCATCAACACGCACCAGGCGTTCCCCGCAGAGACAGACACCATCAACGTCGCCGGGGCCAGGATCGTCGTTAGTGCAGGTACAAACTGGTAGATTACAATTTTCGCTGACCATTGGAATAGTATTACTTCCAATCGAACTATTCAGGAATGGATCAAAGGTTATAAAATCCCCTTCACAGATGAACCCACTCAAACTACTATTCCAATGAATAACAACTTTAGTCAGAAGGAAAGTAATCTAATTCTCATAGAAATCAATAAATTGTTACAGCTAGGTGCCATTGAAAAATGTTCCCTAAAGACAATCAGTTCCTATCTAGCATATTCTTACATCCCAAGACAGATGGCACTTGAATTCATACTGAATCTTAAAAAACTTAATAACTATTGTTCTACATGTTATTTAAACTGGAGGACTTGAGAACAGCAACAAAACTTATGACTCCAGGTTGCTATATGGCCACTATTGATTTAAAAAAAGCGTACTACCTGCAGCGGGAGACGCAAACTAGAAATCATGATGTCTTAAATCAAATACAGAGTCTGACACTTAACTCTAACAAGACAATTAAACTCAGAGAGAACGCAATTACCGCTTAACGTTACCGGAAACTGGAACAAAATTAAACAAGAAAGATATAAGATTATTGCAATAATAAGCTCAGCAACAAGGCAAACAAAATCTATCAATAGCTGAAGAATAAGGTTTCCGACTACATATAGTCCACTATCTAATCAAGTTATTGTTGTTATAAAACCAACTAATTAGTAACATAAATGCTAAACTCTGTTATTTGACCATGGATGATTATTGTGTAGTTTCATGGAGTAAAATGATTTTAAATTCACTCAGAATTATTCGAAGATATCGCCTCTATGCGTGAAGTCTTGTAAATGTTTAAATCACACAATATATTATACTTTGTTGCCAACCTACAAATCGTTCTCTTTGTAATATGCTATAACTGGCGCATCTAGAAATGTAGTTTAATTTTTTACTGTATCATGATGTAGAAATTTATCAAAATATGCCACATGTTACTTAGACTCTAACTTTAAATTTAGTATACGACTACAGCACTGTTTTTCCAAAGTATTAGTGGAGGGATTGAATTAATTATGGAATTAGCAATAATCTTTGAAGATTAAAGTATTTATTCCCTAACTAACAATTCCCTACATAAAACATTTCAATCCGAAGGATACCGCTGAATCAATCTAGAGATAGTTCTATAAATCACACCTAATTTTTTTCGTGTGCTGGCTAATACAGTCTTTTACACCAAAATATAGCTTGGATTCTGTGGTTAAGAGGAAGTTTATTCGAAGTTAACCCTAGAGCAATTAAATTGCGATAGTAGATATTATATGTCTTACCTGAAACGTTCATGTGAAAAATGCGGTACTGAGTCTAATCTTAACATTTAAACGCTATAAACTCGCAACATCATTTCAAGAGTAAATGACGCAAGGTGGTTCTTCTGTATTTTTGGTAAAAAATCATCCGAGTTGTAAGAAGTACCAATTTTACAATAACAGCCAATACCATATCACATTTGAATAATTGTGAAGCAGTTGAAAATCTCACTCAAACTGTATTTGTAATCCTGTTATATATAGGAGCACCGAATTATTAATGCTAAATATTTTTAGAAATTAATATTGCCTTGCTGAATATTGTGCTGTAAAAAGAAAAACAAAAATATGTTGAATATGCGCGACTGGAATATTGATTATTGACTAAAAAATAATGAGAATTCAAGGGAGGCTCAATCATTCTATGTAATTATAATCTAAAAAAATATATATTACAACCCAACTCGTCAAAAATCTCTGTATTGATATTGATAGAAGGTAATTTAGACAATGTTACCAAATCTATTTACTGTAGCATTTCTGATCATGGAAACAGCGCAAACATATATCTTTGAACATCTTTATAACTAAGAAACAAAGACCAGTTTTGTTTGAAAAAAAAAGAGACTATTCTAAAAAGTAACATTTAAGTAAAATTTAAGAATTGTTATGTCAGCTCTCTCTTTTAGTATAGTTTTGTGAATTGTAATTGCACTGCAAGATGCTTGTTAATTTATTTCATATATTGTAACACTTGTTTTATGGACCTCTGTTTCCAATCATTACTATAAAAGTACACGAATAAACCTACAAAAAGTAAATGATCTCTAAAGGAACTAATAAGATCATGTAAATATAAACGCTCGTTGGTATCTAAGTTTCAAAAAAAAAAAGTTCTCTCGGACAGAATTAAAAGTAAACCAGAGATACGTAAACTATAATAAAATTACTAAAAATGTTTGACTTCAGGCTTCAGAAAATAGAAGTTTAAAAATATTATAACAAATCTAGTAATAATATGTAGAGCGGCATGGACTGTTATAAAAAACTAACACATCTACCTATAACAGGTGCCAAGGTAATAGCACCATAATAAGTAAATGAACATTGATATATAATAATGCAAACAAGATAGCCTCAGCATTTTTAATGACTTTTTCATCAAACTTAACATTCCACGTTTGATATTTAATAAAACTAATAAATGAATATTTAACTACAATAACTATCCGTGTAAATTTCCAATAACCTTAGCAGTATTTTTTTAACCCCTGTAAAACATCTTGAATAGTGAAAACAATCTAACTCTCTAACAACACATATTCGACTGGCTATTGACCACATTAGGACGGATATTTTAAAAACATATGTGCTGAAACATTATTGTTCCATTGGCACATAATTAATTTATCGTTTATATCCAAGGACACCACTTCCCAACGTAAACTTAAATATCTAGTTGTCAAAACCTCTGCATAAAAAGGGTGATACAAGTGAACTAAATAATTATAGACCCATCACTTTAATACCTATCATGTCCAAAGTCTTGAAAGAGTTATGCAACGATAAAATCTATAGTTATTTAGAAAGGAATAATATTTTAAAATCAGAAACAAAATGCTTCAGGGAAAACTACTCAAACTTACTCTAGCAGGTTTACTCTGAACAACAATTAATAACTGAGGGTTCTTAACAAAAAAAATAAATATGTCATTGTTTTTTAGATATGTCCAAAGCCTTCCGATTTCGTAGACCACAAATTTGCATTATATAAACTCGAAAAATATGGAATCGAGGAAACGCTCTAAGTTGGGTAAATAGCTATTTTAGAGAGCCCGTCATCAATGTGTAGAGATTAATAGTGTGTCTGGCAAATATAACTCTTACTGCCAGATCAGAAATTAAAATTAATGAACAGTTTTGGAGTGCCTCAAGGGAGTATTCTTGGACCCTTGTTGTTCTCATATACGTAAACGATTGCCAAATGCTGTTGAACATAATTGTGTACAATACGCCGATGACACTACTCTGATATTAGAAGATAATGATAAAAATAAATTTAGAAAATAAGATTAACATAGCATTAGATAATATAATTAATGGTAGATTGCAATAAATTAAAGTATAATTATAAGTAAAACAAAAATGATTCAATTCCTTACTTACAATAGCAAACCCTCTGAAACTTGATATAAAAATGATAACAATATTGTCGAAGAAGTAAGATACGACATCATTTTGGGCATCATAATCGATAAGTATTGTAACTGGAAACAGCATATTGAGACTCTCTGTTCAAGTTTAGACAAATTTGTTTATGCTCTGTATCGTCTTAGACAAATATCTAATATAGAAACTGCCCTAAGCGCATATCACGGGTACGTCTCTTCAAAATTAAGATACGCTCTTTTATATTGTGGGGTAATTCTGTAGAAGCGAATCGAGCATTCATTGTGCAAAAGAAAATGCATAAGAGCCCTATTCGGTATACAACAGACTGATAGTTGTAAGTATTATTTTAGGAAATATTAATATATTGCCATTACCTAGTCTGTACATATTAGAAATTTGTTTTTTTTGTGCCAGACATCCACATTTTTTTAATAAGACAACGATGCAGTGTCTCGGCCAGGTAGACGTATTCACAATCTCCTGGTTCCTCAGCAAAGATGAATGTATTTAGTCACAATTGTATATTGCATGGCGATACATATTTATAACAAGTTGCCAAATATTTTAAGGAACTTACTAGTATAAACCTCTTCAAACGAAAATTATTTATTTTACTATTAGATAAATATTTATTTAGCGGTAAAAGAGTATTAAATGATAAAACTTTGTGATATTATTGTATGGGTATAGTAATAGCAAATTAGCATGTACCTACTTATCTGTTATATGGAATAGATTATAAAAAAATAAAAATTTGTACGCCTGATTATGGCAGAGTATGGCTGAACGGGATCAATACTTATAATCTTACAACTTATTGTACCCATATTCATACCAAATAAATGTTTCTTTCTTTCTTTCTATAAGAAAATCGGATAGGAAATACCTCCGTTTTATGTTTCAAAATATTCTGTATGAATTTACATGTCTCCCCTTTGGCTTAAGCACAGCACCATATGTTTTCACAAAGATAATGAAACCAGTGGTCTGTCACCTGAGGTCACTAGGTTTGCTATCTGTTATATACTTAGATGATATTTTGTGCCTTGCAGACTCTTATGAGAAGTGTTTAGAGAATGTATCTACTACACAGAACATTCTAAAAAACTTAGGATTTATCATTAATAATGAAAAGAGTGTTCTGGAACCCAGACAACACTGCCAGTACTTAGGATTTAAATTAAACTCTGTTCAGTTCTCTATCTCACTCCCTCAGAAAAAGGTAGTATCTATTCTTAAGAGTATAAATGCTACCAGACTTAAAAAGAGATGCAAAATAATAGAATTAGCCCAGTTGATAGGTCTCCTTGTGGCTGCATGCCCAGCAGTAGAATATGGTTGGCTTTATACTAAAGTTATTGAAAGTTACAAAACAGCAGCCTTAAAAAATAGTAACGAAGACTACAAGGCAATGCTTACTTTAACAAAAGAGATCCAATTAGACTTAGAGTGGTGGTCATCTCACCTTAAAATTAATCATAGCAGAATAAAACAGTTTGACTTTGCTCTAGAAATATTTTCAGATGCTTCACTAACTGGCTGGGGAATAGTATGTAATGATATAAGAAGTCATGGACACTGGACTGTTGATGATAAAAAATTTCATATAAATTACCTTGAACTGTTAGCAGCATATATAGGACTCAAAACATTTGCATCTAAACTTAAAAACTGTGAAATTTTACTTAGAATAGATAACACTACTGCCATAGCTTATATCAATAAAATGGGTGGCACGCGTTTTCCTCATCTGAATAGCTTAACTAGGAAACTGTGGCAGTGGTGTGAACAAAGACAAATATGGGTTTATGCCTCTTACATTAGCTCAAAGGAAAACACAATTGCAGATCTAGAATCTAGACGTTCTCACTCTGAAATTGAATGGGAATTGTGTGATACAGCCTATAAGACAATCATTAATAATCTTGGGGAACCCCAGATAGATCTGTTTGCAAACAGATGCAATGCTAAGTGCCAAAAGTATGTATCCTGGCTTCCTGACCCAGATGCATATTCTATAGATGCTTTTACTGTCAAATGGCATGGAGCTTTCTTTTATGCTTTTCCCCCATTTGCACTAATTAGTAAAATGCTACAAAAAGTAAAAAGGGAGAAAGCAATAGGTATTGTTGTAGTACCATGGTGGCCCTCACAGCCATGGTACCCAGTGTTTGAATCAATGATTGTATCCACAAAAATAATTCTGGAACCTCGCCATGACTTACTGCTATCTCCTTTCAGGGATCCACATCCTTTACACAGGAATCTCACACTGATAGCCGCCATATTATCAGGAGCGCCTTCTTAAGAAAAGGAATACCGTGCTCTTCAATTGACATAGTGTTAGCCTCATTGTCAAACAAAACAAGGAAGCAATACGAGTCTGCCTTAAATCAGTGGATACACTTCTGTCGAAACCAAGATGTGGACCCTCTACTAGGTACTATTCCCATGGTGATATCATTCTTAACATCTAAGTTCGAGGAAGGCTTATCATATAGCTCACTTAATACTACTAGATCAGCTATCAGTCTGATCCTAGGACCACATATTGGTACAGACGACAGGGTGACCAGGTTTTTTAAGGGCATATTTAAATTAAGACCAAAGAAACCCAAATATGAGGAAGTCTGGGATCCTAGTATTGTATTAGATTACCTTTCTAACCTATTTCCTAATGAAACCCTTAGTTTACAGATGTTAACCAAAAAATTAGTAACTATACTGGCTCTTGTCACGGCTCATAGAATTCAGACCCTGTCTCTCATTCACATAGATAATATTGTTATCAATGATGATAATATAAGCATTAAAATTCCAGAAATAATAAAAACATCTGCTCCTGGTAGGTCTCAACCTAATTTAATATTACCAATTTTTAAACAGAATATCTCCATTTGTCCAGCTACAACTCTTAAATATTATTTAGAGATCACTAGAGAAATGAGACAAAATTGTAAGTCTTTGATTATAACACTCAGAAAGCCTTATCATGCTGCCTCCACCACAACTATTAGTAGGTGGATTAAAGAAATGTTGACTAATAGTGGAATAGACACCTCTAAATTTACATCACACAGCACCAGACACGCCTCTACCTCAAAGGCTTCTGAAAAAGGTATCAATATCGAGGTCATAAGGAAAGCAGCTGGTTGGACTGCTAACTCCTCAACCTTTGCTCGCTTCTACAAAAGGCCAATTGTTAGCAACCCAAATGCCTTTGCCAAAGCTGTGTGCTCTATTAGATAGTCTCTTATTTTATGATTAAAATAATAATTATGTACACATATATATTTAACTTTACTACTAGCCAGCAATGAAAAGGGAACTGTGTATTGATCCAGATGGGTCATAATAATATTAATACTTAATTAACTTAAATATAAGGTTACCTACTAGTTGTTCAAACAAGGCTGATTATAAAGTAACTATGATTAGAGTTTAAAATTATTCCTTAAATAGGAACATTAAATTGTTATATATTTTAAACATTGTTCCTCGCCCCATGTGATATTACCTTAACAATGGTTAATTCTAAGTTTAGACAATACAAGTCTGATTTTTATTTCTTTTTGTCAGTGTTTTATCTAATTCATTACTATTATAATGTTTGGTGATTAAAGTATGTTGATTGCTGACACAACTTTCTTCTTTAAACATCTACATAGTACAAATGAGGACGAGATTACGGAACATAATTATATAGATCGGACTAACTTACCTAGTGACGTCCGATCCTCAATTATGTGAAGTAATCTCGTCCTCATTCTAGCCCAACCCCTCCCCGAGATTAAAATTATATGTTTTTAGTTCTCTCTATCCCCTTTTTTTTGAAAGTTGTGTCATATTAGGCGGGGACTATACGACTACACCCGCACCGGTTGTCTCGTGGAGCCCCGGCCTTACACTTTGAAAGAATGACATTGACAGATACAGGAAGGGCGCGCCTGCGACGGACCACAGATAAGATATTTTTTTTTTTATGATGAAGGCATTCATCTTTAAACATTGTGGACAGCAAGTTGTGCAAGGGTGCAAACTACATAGTACAAATGAGGACGACATTACTTCACATAATTGAGGATCGGACGTCACTAGGTAAGTTAGTCCGATCTATATAATTATTGTTGTCAAAGTCAAATCATTTATTTCATTTAGGTCTTTACAAGCGCTTATGGCCGTCAAAAAAGTACTACTAAGGTTAATTCTAATTGCCCACCATCTTGGTAACATAATTATGCAATTTTGAAGAATATATCTATACTAATATTATAAAGCTGAAGAGTTTGTCTGTCTGAACGTGCTAAACTCAGGAACAAATGGTCCGATTTGAAAAATTATTTCAGTATTAGATAGCCCATTTATCGAGGAAGGCTATAGGCTCCTTTTTATCCGGGTGCGTCGAGTATTTCCCATGGGACACGGGTGAAACCGCTGGCAGACGCTAGTGTAGGTATATGTAGTTAGAGTATCTTCTAGTAACGTGATCTTATGCTTAATTGGAGAAGTGTCAGCTTACTAAAGGTACACCTTTTCCTTAGCTCTCCGTTTACGTAATATTTCATGGAAGGACGATTGTTATAGGAAAGTGGTGTTTATTATGAAAATAATTATAAGCCAATGGATTTTGATGTTATATCGTCAAAGTATTATATAACCTAATATAATAAAGAGATTCAGATAGAGAAGAATGGAAGACTTTGGGGGAGGCCTTTGCCCAGCAGTGGGACAGTACAGGCTAATAAAAAAAAAAAAATAATAATAAAGAGATAACATTTTATTGTATGTTTGTACCTTAAATGCTCCGAAACTACTAAAACGATTAAAAAAATATATTTTACTATTGGGCAGCTAGACTATATATCCAACTACTGGCAGTAGTTTCCACGGAACGCTGATGAAACCGCGTGAAAACGTTCAATATAATTTTCATTATATACAATTTCTTGCATATTTTATTATATTGAAATGTAAAAATATACACCTACGGTAAATGCATGCAAGTACCTATAGTATTTTGCCAGTTTTGTATCGCCCACGTAGACGAAGTCGCGGGAAGCAGCTAGTTTTCATCATATATTTCATACCACGCCATTCATTTAAACCTTATTGATAACATACCAAAACTGCTATTTAAACCCTCCTTCTAAATACTGACGAAAAACTTCAATAGACCATTCTCCATACATCTCATTGAATTCGTGCGACAGTAAAACCGTCTGCATTCACCTTATTGAGCAATAGTCGTGACTACCGACTTTATGTACGAGACGAGGCTAGGCTCTAGTGAAATGAAATCACTGCTATCATTCCCGGTCGTATGCAGTTTGATACTGAGAATTGCTGGACGGAGAATTGATGCACTTTATTTAGGTAGTTTTATGAGTTTCTTCACTTACGTAACCTAAAAAAATTGTTTAGTATTTGTTGTTATAGCGGCAACGGAAATACATCATTTGTGAAAATTTCAGCTTTCTAGCTATCACAGTTTATGAGATACACCCTGAGACAGACAGACAGCGGAGATTTAGTAATAGGGTCCCGTTTTACCCTTTGGGTTCGGAACCCTAAAAACGTGCTACAGTAACTTAACGTATAAACTTCTTTAAAAAATAAAAATTATGGTTACCATTTTTTTTCTTGCGACTGCGCGCTATAAAAGAAAGTAAACAACTATACGCGCAGCCTTCTTCATTGCCTACTCATACGTTACGTGCCTGCCATAAAATTATCGACACATAAAAACGTAGTAAGTACTGCATTCAAATTGTCCTCCCACTGACCTCCGCTAAAGTCGGTTAAAGAAGGTCAAATCTACTTTAAAAACCTGAATACCGGAAATGGCAACATTTCAATTCGAAGTTTAAACTCATAAATGGAATTATCTCGACATTTCTTTTATAGACCGTTTCAATTTTACGTATAAGAAATAAGAGCGAAATTGCAATAGCATTCAATTTCGAAAATTGAAATAAAATTTTGTTGCTGTCTGGCTGCTTACTTACTAATTCAGGGTTTTTTTTTTTTTTTTTAATCTTTATTTTTTAAAAGGGTTTAATCACGCAGTGATTATGTCACCCTCATCGGAAAACATTTTCATAATATGCATAAATTAACTTAATTTCTATCTATTGACAATAATAACTTTTGCTAATTTGTATAACATTCTTGCTTTTTTGGAATAGGGTGCAGCTAAAATACTATTACATTCACCAACTACTAAATCGGATCGGGAGAAGACTTGATCTCTCAGTTGGTTGCCCCGGACACATTCCACTAGTATATGATAGACATCTTCCACTATACCACACATCGAGCAATTGGGGGAATCCACTTTTCCCATCAAATACATAAAGCTATTTAATGGAATATGTCCTGAGCGCAGTCTCATAGCCATAACTAGCTCGGATCTGCACATACTGGCTTGATCAATCCATGGAAATCTGTGAATGTTTGGTTGGATAGTTTTATACCAGATACCTTTTGATAACGACCGCTGATCAAAATATTCTGTCCACAATTTGGTACATTGAGCCTTAGCTTCATGTAAGAGGTCAGTAAAGTAAGGGGCACACTGGTATTCAATTCCGTCAGATATAGCTTCCTTCGCCAACTGATCTACCTTATTTTCAATCAATCCAGTATGCGCAGGGATCCACTGCAGTATCAGATTCTTGTTCCCCCTTTTCAGTTCCTCTAAAGTTCGCAAAATACAATAGGCTATCGGTGTTCCTCGATTACCCGAGGTACATCGAGCCAGATGCTGCAGGGCGCTTTTAGAGTCCGTAAGAACAACATAATTACCACTTGCCAGAGAGTTTATATAAGACATTGCTTCAGATATTGCTATTAGTTCTGCGTACATTATATTAACGTTACATTTGATTTTTAACTTTACTGGAACTTTTGAAAGGGAATCATAAAACGCCGCACCAACCCCCCTCTTATCTTTGGAACCATCAGTAAAGATTTTACAGTAATTGCAAAAATTTTGATTAATGTATTGTTTACACATTTGATTTAGGGTATAAGGATGATAATGTTTCTTTGCTTTTTCAATTAATGCCACATCTAATCTAATAATTTGGGATAGATCCACATTGCTGACCCAAGTGCTTAACGAGAACATATCGAGTTGTGAGCTTATGTGGATAGTTTTTGTTTTAAAGCGTTCGTGAACTACAATTAATATTGGCTTTTTGCGCAGGTTACTACGAGTATTGTTATATGTGTCCTCTATCTCATCTAGCAGAGGGATGGTTGTATCTCTTTCATATGACTTTGTCTTTAACCAGTATTTACTAGCCAAATAGTATCTACGAATGTGTAACGGTTGGAGATGAAGTTCATTCTCCATAACATGTATCGCTGTAGTTTTGATAAATCCACCAATTAACCTCATCATCAAGTTTTGAATTTTATCTAATTTACTTAAGTGAGTGTGACTGGCACTATCATACAAGAAACTCGCATAATCCAATCTACTTCTAATAAGTGATAAATATAGGCGTCTCATATGAATCGGATGAACACCCCAATTCGGACCTATTAGACATTTAAAAATATTTGCCTGTTTTAAAACTTTGTGCCGCAATTCATTTATATGCTTCCCCCATCTTAAAGCGCGATCAAGCCATAGCCCCAAGTATTTCACGTTGTCAACCACCGGGAGTGCAGTATTATTAATCTTTATTTCCGCGTACTCTTTCCTATAACCATTTTTAAAAATGCATACTTTACTTTTATTTGTCGAAATTTCTAAACCTATGTCTGAAAGCAAAGTTATTATTTTATCTAAAGCTAGTTGTAATTTATCAATAGATTCGCCAATGTTACTGCCTGTGATGTATAAAACAAAGTCATCAGCGTATTGTGACACATTGACTGACCTTATGTCCTTGCATATAGACATGGTTGCAATATTAAACAAAAGCGGCGACAGTGGGTCACCCTGTGCCAATCCCCGACCCGAAGTACGGCCTATAAATCTATTGTTTCTTTTAATTTTTAGGTTTCTTTCCTTAAGATAATTCCCAATATAGGTACACATTTGCTTCCCTAGTCCTATTTGCTCCATAATTTTTAATAAGGTACCTATTTCTATATTATTATATGCGTCATTTATATCTATGAAACATCCTATCGTAGACTGTTTTTTTGCAAATCCTAATTGTATATTTAAAATTAATTTGCTTAGGTTATCTATGGTCGAACGACATTTTCTGAAGCCAGATGTTTCTTCTGATAAGATATTATGTTTTTCTATAAACCACTCTAATCTTTTCATTAGAATGGTATGAAAAACTTTACATACACAAGATATCATTGAGATTGGTCTTAGTGATGATGGACTGTTTGGATCACGACTCGGTTTTGGGATTGGCACAATCCTTATGTCACGCCACTGTTTAGGAACGAAACCTATGGAGTAAAATTTATTATATAATGTAAGCAAAATCTGTTTACCATTTTCTGGAAGATTCTTTATCATCGAGTAAGAGATGTCGTCATGACCAGGCGAAGTATCTTTGGAACGAATGGCTTTTTCTAGTTCTTGATAGGTAATATTTGTCTCTAATTTATGGTTTCTATAACTAAACATTGGCTGTAGCGGAGTAACGAAATCCGGTGCTAAATTATAGAGTAGTTGCTCAGCTTTTGTTTGGTCAACATATTCTTTATTGAGTTTACGACCTTTAAGCCACTTCATTTTCCTCCATACTTCGCTCGGTGATGACGATTCGTCTAGTGAGGAACAAAAGCATTGCCATTAGGGTGGTCCAAGTTAGTATGAAATTTTTTTTTTTGTTTTTTTTTCCTACTCCACAAGTCTTTTTCTGTTCGATTGTTTATAAATCGGATATATACCAAAATTTAGCTTTCTACGACCATATTTAGAGGTCGCTATGATAGGCCAAAAATCTACTACAAAGTCATCCACATCATACTAACTCTCAAAATTTTTAAACATTTGCGCACGCGGTCTACAATGGTACTTCATGTCAAGTGTGTGCCAACGAGCAAGGGTCCACGCGCACCAGTGTGCTTGCCATCTCCCTTGCCTCTGCCGAAGGTACGGGATAAGAACAAGCAACGGCATGCTTGCAAACTTTTACGATTGGCAGCTGAAATCTCAAGTGCGTGGCCTCTGCTTTGATAAAACTGTTTCTAACACGGAGTTGAATCTGGATACATGTTCGTTGATCGAGAAGGCTCTAGATAATAAACTTGTGTGGACTGTCCGATGTTTTCAAAACCTTGTTTGGATCCAGCAATGGATCAGATATCAGTCTTTTTAAACGATTTCAAAAGAAATGGCCGAATATAAATCAACGTGAATTAACCTTTGGCAGTAATAATTTGTACATAACTGCAGAACTTGTGTCATTTCGACAGGAAATGTTACAATATTACATCAAAGCAATAAAATGTCAACAGCCCAGAGATGATTTTGTGCTGTTTATTCCATGGAAGTTCCGAATTAGCTATTGAAGATAAGTTTCATGCACCTGGAGCGTTACATCAAGCTCGTTTGATGACAAAAGCTATCTACTGCCTAAAAATGTATTCATTTCAAGATCAATTTCATCTAACTACAGCGGAAAAAAAGATCAAATACAGAATTATCGTTGTTTGTCATTTTGATTTACGGGCCATATTGGAACAAAGCTCTACTGGCACAGCGCGCCCCTTTAAACTATGCAAACTTCCTAGAACTGGTTCCTAGAGCTTTCCAAATGATAAAATTTGATCAGGCGTAC
>NWSH02000535.1:1792969-1806126 GCA_002382865.2 Heliothis virescens
GGGGAGAAGATGAAAGGTTTATTCCTTGTTTTTTTTTTTTTTTGCCTGCTATATATTACAACACAATCTAAAAAATGAAAAAAAAAATTAAGGGGGATGGGGTACGGAACCCTTCATGCGCGAGTCCAACTCGCACTTGGCCGGTTTTTTTTTGTTTGTTAACGTTTTCTGCGACCGAAATTACAGGGGACAGA
Organism: Heliothis virescens; assembly: GCA_002382865.2. NCBI lineage: Eukaryota > Metazoa > Arthropoda > Insecta > Lepidoptera > Noctuidae > Heliothis > Heliothis virescens. Next base: position 1,793,164 of record NWSH02000535.1, read on the forward strand.
GAAAGAGACTTTGTTTTTAACCGACTTCAACAAAAGGAGGAGTTTCTCAATTCGACCAGGTACATATTTTTTTTTACCGGTACCGAGGTTTCTGAACTGATTTGCGTATGTAATTATTTTTTGTTTGATGCGGAATAGCTTCAAATTGGTCCTATAAAAAAAATTATTCAGGTAGGGCCCGTTAGTTTTTCATTTTAGGAGCATTTTTCTAGTTTCACCTGCTGTTATGTAGGTACTATGTAGTGATAACCATTTTATCAATCGGTATCGACTCAAGGTGTAAGTTATAATAATAGTTTTAATGATCCTTCGAGCCGGAATTGAACAACCGACCTATAGAACTTAAGGTGCATTCGACCGCTAGAAGCGGGAAATTTAAATATAAAATGGTTTTTTTCATGTTTTACCTAAGTTAACATTCAATATGAGGCGTGATCTTATGATTGGCGTTATAATATCCACAAAGTAATTTCTGATGTCCTTGTTTAAACTCCGAAACTTCTTACTATGAACTACTAGCTTCTGCCAGCGGCTTCGCCGCGCTTCCCGAGGGAACTATTTCCCGTACCTGGATAAAAAGTAGCCTATGTTGTTCCTCAGGGTCTATTCTATCTCTGCACCAAATTTCATCAAAATCGGCTCAATGGTTTAGGCGTGAAAGCGTAACAGACAAACAGACAGACAGACAGAGTTACTTTCGCATTTATAATATTAGTAAGGAGTAAGGATAAACTGTCGAAACTATGATATTTCGCAATAAAACGTTTTTTACAGTTACATTTAAATTGTAAGAAGTTTCGGAGTTAAACAAGGACATCAGAAATTACTTTGTGGGATATTATAACCGCCAATCATAAGATCACGCCTCATAATGAATGTTAACTTAGGTAAAACATGAAAAAAACCATTTTATATTTGAATTTCCCGCTTCTAGTCGTCGCATTCACCTTAATGGCAAAGATTTTAGATAAGACTGGGAGGAATGGATATTTTTTAACCGACTTCCCAAAAAGGAGGAGGTTCTCAATTCGACCGTATCTTTTTTTTTTTTTTTATGTATGTTCACCGATTACTCGAAGATGGCTGGACCGATATTCAAAATTCTTTTTTTGTTTGAAAGGGTGTTCTTTACAGGTGGTCCCATGGTAAGGAGACCAGGATCTGATGATGGGATCCTGGATAAATCGAGAGAACTCTTCAAAAATTTCATACGCTTTTTTACGTCGACGACATTATTACCGGAGCGACTGTCACTGTCGGTGGGTGGGTATGGGTATTGAAGATATTATAGTTTTAAACCCGAAAACTGAAAAGCATGAAATAAAAAACTTTTTACAAAAAACAAAACCGACTTCACAAAAAAACACTGAAAGGGATAAAAAAATAAAACTTTTCACATGGCTCTAGAAGTCGGTGGCAAAATAAACACAGTCAATGTGAAAAGTTTTATTTTTTTATCCCTTTCAGTGTTTTTTTGTGAAGTCGGTTTTGTTTTTTGTAAAAAGTTTTTTGTCCTTTTGAGCACATCGACGTGACCGGACACGGAAAGGGCGTGAGTAACTTACCATAAGCAAGTCCTTGACGCTGGAAGCGAAGGCGTCGGCGAAGGTGTCGGCGGCCAGGTTGGGCACGGAGTTGACGAGCTCCAGCAACGCGCGGCCCGCCGCCGCCTTGCCCTCCGTCCGCTGTGCCAGCACCTCCTCCACGTACGACACCACCTGCGGGGGGGGAGCTCTATACATGGCGGCACAACCACTGCGTCATCATCCGCCTTGCCCTCCGTCCGCTGTGCCAGCACCTCCTCCACGTACGACACCACCTGCGGGGGGGGAGCTCTATACATGGCGGCACAACCACTGCGTCATCATCCGCCTTGCCCTCCGTCCGCTGTGCCAGCACCTCCTCCACGTACGACACCACCTGCGGGGGGGGAGCTCTATACATGGCGGCACAACCACTGCGTCATCATCCGCCTTGCCCTCCGTCCGCTGTGCCAGCACCTCCTCCACGTACGACACCACCTGCGGGGGGGGAGCTCTATACATGGCGGCACAACCACTGCGTCATCATCCGCCTTGCCCTCCGTCCGCTGTGCCAGCACCTCCTCCACGTACGACACCACCTGCGGGGGGGGAGCTCTATACATGGCGGCACAACCACTGCGTCATCATCCGCCTTGCCCTCCGTCCGCTGTGCCAGCACCTCCTCCACGTACGACACCACCTGCGGGGGGGGAGCTCTATACATGGCGGCACAACCACTGCGTCATCATCCGCCTTGCCCTCCGTCCGCTGTGCCAGCACCTCCTCCACGTACGACACCACCTGCGGGGGGGGAGCTCTATACATGGCGGCACAACCACTGCGTCATCATCCGCCTTGCCCTCCGTCCGCTGTGCCAGCACCTCCTCCACGTACGACACCACCTGCGGGGGGGGAGCTCTATACATGGCGGCACAACCACTGCGTCATCATCCGCCTTGCCCTCCGTCCGCTGTGCCAGCACCTCCTCCACGTACGACACCACCTGCGGGGGGGGAGCTCTATACATGGCGGCACAACCACTGCGTCATCATCCGCCTTGCCCTCCGTCCGCTGTGCCAGCACCTCCTCCACGTACGACACCACCTGCGGGGGGGGAGCTCTATACATGGCGGCACAACCACTGCGTCATCATCCGCCTTGCCCTCCGTCCGCTGTGCCAGCACCTCCTCCACGTACGACACCACATCACCTCGCCCGGGCGGGCGGGGACTGCGGTCGCGGGGGACTAGGGAGGGTCGATTCATTCCTAGTTGATTCACATAATTTATACACACTTACCAGAGTTTTAGTTCTACCGGCACCTGTGAATCTTGATAAACCTGATTATATATATGTGTGTAGAATGTAGTGTGTAGTCTGCCTATCTTGTGAGAACATACATACAGAGGGGTTTGTGTTTGGTTGAATTATGGCATCAGATACGAACCAAGCAGTCTTGCGAGCGCGAAGCTCATTGGACCACAAGGCAGAGGGCAGGACTTTTTAGGAACAAAACTTTATTGTTACAAGTGTCGCGTTAGTTGATTGCCTGTATTTAGTTTTAACAATAACCTGGTCAAGGAGGCCAGACAGCTTGGAGGCGGCCTCGGCCACCTGCGCCAGGTCCAGCATGGGCTGCACCTGCCGCGAGCGTCCGCCGCCGCCCATCGTCTTCTGGCACAGGTTCAGCCCCACGATCTGCAACAAACCGTCCGTGAGGCACTGTCTGGACTACACGGGATCGGCTGACAGAAGTGCGGCGGACCTCGGGCTCGTAGCAGGCCAGGCCGACGTCGATGGGCGTGAACATGCAGCCCTGCTTGCCGCGCGGCACGCCCAGCGCCACGCACACGTAGGCGCGCAGCCCCATGCGCGCGCCCGCCAGCGACGTGTCCAGCGTCACGTGCACGGGCGACCGGCACTCGCGCGCGTAGTACTCGTGGATCACGGACGAGTGGTTCGTCACCTCGTTGCCTGTCGCCCACCAGCCTGTAACACATCGCCTTATTTCTCTACTCCTTAAAAATATAAAGCAGAATCAGAAAAAAGTTCCATCTACATCTCTACAGTGCTCTATACTGCCCCCGTTATTATAATCACAGTAAGTACAAAAAAGTAAAATGCGGCAAATTGACGATTTCCAATTTTTTTATTTAAATTGATGTATCTTAAAAACTATTGCAAATATCTTAGATTTTTAAACGGATTTTTAAAGAATAGCTTATGTAGATTAATTCCTCATATAATATATATTAATGACAGTTATATTTTTTATTTTATCGAACAAAATATAACTACAACATACTACTTCTATAAGCCCAAATAGAACTATACTGTAAATATGATTAACAAACGTCTTATATCCATAAAAATAAAAAATGAGTTTGGTACCAATTTTGGTACAGTAAGTTCATTTACTGTATTTGGCTTAACAAACGGTACGATTTTAGAAACACTTACTGTGATTATGCTTAACTTATCTTTGTTAAAAAAGTAGATATAAAAAAAAGAAAAATAGTTCCATGTAGATCTTGATTTCGGGATTTCGACTCTGTGAAGAAAGTCATAATACCAGTAACACCACTTACTGTATTTATTACAACGGGGGCAGTATAGTTATCGTCAAACTTTTTGCTGTCACTGAACATTGCACGAGTACAGCTTGGCAAAAAAAGAGTAGAAAATAATAACACTGGCAACACTGTGCTCTTCTTATAAATGATAACCTGGCTGACAAAATAACACTATTGGTGTCCAAGACCAGTTGTCAGCCAAGTCAGGTATCCTCATATAAGGAGTTCAGACAGCTGTTCAGGACATATTATAGTGCACAAGCATGTGTGCAGACACAGATGCACTCCCTATTCCCTCACTCTCATAGCCAGATGAGACGGCAATCCAACACAACTAGAGAGAGATCAGGCCCAGGACCGACATTAATGTGCTCTCCAATGCAAGGGAGTATGCAATCACAACTCTGAGCTGCTTTGTGATAGTTTCTACAACAAAGCACTTTGGGCCCGACCCACAAATAGAACCCGAGACCTTGCGCACAGCAGCTGGCTTACACACTACTATCGTTTTTTTCGAATAACTCTTCCTCATAATATTCCACCCCTACTGCATCATACTCAAACAGAAATTGACTTCACATCTACAGATGTCACTTGGTATTATAACTATTATGGCATGGTTTACGAGAGTAAACAGGTATAATTTTGGGATTGTTGTCAAAAGACAAAATTTTAGTTCAGTTTGTAGACTTTTTGCCAAGCTGTAGCTGCACAGAAACCAATTATGGTCAGTGCAGACTTGTGCTCAGAACTTAAGTTGCAGAACCAGTACCTATATCAAGTTATTCTATTTACATGCTGAATTTCATCTGAATCAGTTCAGCCATTTTAGTGTGAAAGAGTAACAACAGACTCAGTTAGGTACACATTTCTAGAATTCATGGATATCTCCAAAATCACAGAGTCACGGGGTGTAGCAAGGGATGTGCAAAAACTCTTAACTTTTATAAAAAACAACATAAATCTGCCCCTACCACCACTGTAACAACATACCAACAATATTTTCTGAGGCATTCACACGTCTGTTGAGCTCGTACACGTCCATCGCGTAGTTGAGCTCAGCCTCCACCTGGTCGGCATGTTCCTTGTGTGGCACGCAGAAGCAGTTCGTCACTTCCACGACTCCCTTGTCACAGGTGCCTGCAAATCATAACATAACCTCAAAATTGCAATATAAATGCAGTCGATATCTTTGAAGAGCATTAATCTGGTAGGAATGAGAACATGTGTGGCATTAACTTTATAATTGTATATATTTAAATTATGCTTTTGGCACGAAATCGACAATTACCACACGTAATGGGTTTAGTAATATGCACTAGTTTATGACCTGTTAGGACCATAATTATTGCGAAATCAATACTTACCCAATAAGGTACCAATAACTCTGTGTGAATCCGCATTTCGGCGCTCATAAGCGTCTACAATTTGGAATAAAACTACCGGGTGAATCTTGACACTTAAGTTGAGCGCCATCTTGGTTAATCAAGAAATCAAGAATATTCAAGATCCACAGATCATGATCAAGAAATGTTCCCTTTTTAATCTGTCAAATGTCAAAGCGTAGTTCAAAGTTACTCTAATATTTATTACCAGCGGTTTCACCCGCGTCCCGTGGGAACTACTCGGCGCACCTGGATAAAAAGTAGCCTATAGCCTTCCTCGATAAATGGGCTATCTAATACTGAAATAATTTTTCAAATCGGACCTGGTTCCTGAGATTAGCGCGTACAAACAAACAAACTCTTCAGCTTTATAATATTAGTATAGATTATTTTTTTATTTTTATATTCGACTGAAATACTCGATTCTATGGCCAAGAATAAATTACTTTAAAAAAAACTTACAAGTAAAAAAAAAGTATACGTAGGGTCGTAGGCGCAGAGTACCAGATACTAAGTCAGTGGTACCACATGGTACCAGATATTGGTACAATGTATGTATCTGTGCAAAGTACATACATACATACATGAAATACATTCTATCTATAGGTGAAAAGTCAGCTGTCAAGCTGTTCTTGTAATAAGAAAAATAAAATAAAGAATACCTACCCAATGTTACCTAAAAGCAACGACTAACATTAATGTTTAAAATGTCTAAATCTAATGTTCTTTCCCAATACTAATAGGTATTACAAATTGCTAAATCGAAATAACAAAACAAAATGTTTCGTAACTTGGTTAGAATTTTAGAACCTATCAAAAATCAGCTGGTAAGTGTTTCAGGTATCAGCTGCTGGTTTTATATGTTCGTAAGTTATTGGGCAATACCGTAATCAGTCATGTATGTTATTATAAGTCGCGCAGAGCACGAGCGGGCGCTGCGGACGGCGGCAGCGCGTACGAGCGCAACAGCGTGTCCAAGGAGCGCCAGCTCTCCGAGACCCTGAAGCGCGCGCTGCCCGGCATCACGTACGTCAGCGTGGAGGACATCTCGGGCGGCTGCGGCGCTATGTACGAGGTGCGCGTCTTCTAACGCACATGTTATTCACATGTAAACCTAAAGTTGCTTCTGTTGAAATTTTGTTGATTGGAAATATGGCATCCTCATACAAGAAATGCAAGGTATCTCAAGAAGAGATCAGATTAATTGTCAAGACCCCCCATGAACCCACCCTGGATCCGGCCTTGTACTGTTGATACATGTTGTGTACTCATGCATTTTATGACGATTACATCTCTTACAACATTTTGAATCACTGTATTATATCCGAAATGGTGGTTCATAGAAAAAAAAGTATTATAAATTTTATTAGATAATTTCATGACTTACAGTTTCATTTTTGATGAAAAATTTTGTAAGTCCCAAAATCCTTGCAGACCCTTTACTACACTCTGACCGCTTGTTGCGAATTAATGTAATTGCACCCTACTTTTTTAGTCATATTTTGAAGACCGGTCTAGAATTCTGGGATTTATATTAAAAAAATATTGTTTGAGTAGCAGCTTCCATATTTTCTTAGTTAAAAATAAACTCTAGGCAAAAATGCATCCGATTATCATTTTTCAAATTTTTGTTTCAGGTTAATGTAGAAGCAAAGGAATTTGTTGGTTTATCTCGAGTTAAACAGCACCGCCTGGTGACGGAGACTTTGAAGAGTGAGATTGCTGAGATGCATGGCATCCGCATTCACACCAACACACCTGGATCTGGTGATAAATGACCAAATAATGGTATTTATTGTAAATAATATTAAAATGGAAACAATGTTTTATTAAGTGTTGATAGTTGATAGTTACCAATACTGTGTTGTTATATTTTGAAACAAAAATTATTTGATTAGAATAGATCATGCAATAACTAAAGCAAGGCTTGTTTTATTTATATTTCAAGTGGCAAGCCTTATAGACAAAGCTCAAGAATTTGTGGGGATCACGAATTCTACATGAAATGAATTTCAATGTACAGACAACAGCACATCTAGTTAACACAATCTGTCAAATTACTGCAATACATTTTCAGCCATAACACAATAGTGGAAGGTTAATGTTAGATTGGTTAAATTTATCAGATTCGGATAGCATGACCTCGTTGGCGCAATGGCTACCATGCCGGACTGCCGAGCTGATGGTCCCGGGTTCGATTCCCAAAACCATCAACATTTGTGTGATGAGCATGTTTGTTGGCTGTGGTCTGGGTGTTATAATATGTATCTATTTATAAAATTATATACGTAATTAATATGTAGTTTATCAGTTGTGTTAGCACCCATAACACAAGCTAATTAATAGCTTACCATGGGGCTAACCGACCGTGTGTGAAAAGGTGTCCCGATATTATATTATTATATTATGACCTGCTGTTGTCTGTACCCATATCAAAAAAGGACAATTGATATAATCAAAGTGAGCCATGGTCCTGTTGGTGAGAATGGTGTACCCTAAATAATGGATGATCAGAGAAATGGATTTACCTCGGAAATCAAAATTTTATAATAAATTGTGACAAGAACTTAGCGAGAATTACATTGTTTGTACTTACTGTAAGTTTGACGTTTACAGAGGATTACCCTCTGACAGACAGAATTATGGTATAGTATTGATAATTATGTATTAATTAGTATTGATATTCATGGTTACCTAACCAATTACCTGAGGAAAGTACCTTATTAAAAAAATATGTGTCAAACAAAATAATTATAATTCAAAATTTTTGGTCTATAGCTTTCGGAAGATCATGAATAATAATAGTCCTAGGACGATACCTTGAGGCACGCTATAATTCACGCATCTTAGTTGGGATTTGTAGGTTGTGACCAATTTAGTGTTAGCACAAATTCTAGTAACCTCTGTGCACTGATATCTGTCGTTTAGACACGATTCTAGTAGTCTCAAGGGATTGCCCCTGACACCATAGCCATAAAGTTTTTGTAATAAGATCTTATGGTCTACATAGTCAAATGCCGTAGTCGTGTCAATGTAGATAGCCAAAATAGCGTTTCTTTTGTCTACTAACGCTATAATTTTGGAAATAAAGTCTTGGGGTCATCTGGGTTTTAGAAACTGGCACAGCCTAGAGTCAGTAAATTTGGCAGTGTCGTACCGCCCTGGGAGAGCGCACGTACAGTTTGCGTCCCCGAACTTAGTAGTCGTAGTTATAATATACCACGTTAGAGGCTGAGGGATTTCAGGGATTTAAGAAAACTGACGCTAGGGCTTGTTATGTAAACCTGCAGCTCACTCGAGAAGAAACTACAAGTTGTCAAATAAAGCAAGTCGGTATTAGGCGTCGGTCGGGCAGGTATGGCGTACAATGAAAGGCGAGGAGTGGCGGTAAGCGTCTATTGGTAACTAGGAGTAGAGGCGCAGCGTGCCGTCGGCGCAGGCGGCCAGCAGCCACGGCTGCGCCGGGTGCCAGCGCAGCTCCAGCACGCACAGCTGCTCCGCCACCGCGCCCGCCGCCAGCTGCTTCAGCGGCACCAGCAGCGGGTTCTGCAGCAGGTCGCTGTCAACAGTACGCTGCTGTTAGCGCGAGCCTCCACCCATTATTATATCGTAACCACCCTGGGTTACTACGGTAGTCCTCGTATTTGAACAACTGATAGACGTTGTCATTTAAAAAGTACGAGTAGATGGAGTTGGGATGTGAGATTGATGTGATGTGTAAGGTTAGAATAAGAATCATTTATATATACTTACTAGCTTTTGCCCGCGACTTCGTACGCGGATCCTGTTTTTTTTTATACATAATCATATTTTCTCATCGTTTAAACCTTCCCTCGATCTGTACAAACATTTTAAGACCAAAATAAGCCCGATCGGTCCAGCCGTTCTTGAGTTATGCGCTTACCAACACATTTAGCGATTCATTTTTATATATAAGAAGAAGATATATAGATATAGAAGTTAATTTTAGTTTTTATAGTTTATTCCAATACGTCGGTATTTCGTCCTCTTGCTTTTGATATGCAGCACAACAAGTATGTACCCATGCTACTAACATTAGTTTTAAATAGCATGCGTAGTTTTGGTGCAATTATTATTTCTTGTTTTTCACGGTTTTCATTATTTGTTTTTGTCAATGACTAGACATTGTAGAACGCTGTGTATGTGACTCACTTGTAGACCATGCCGTGCGAGACGACGATGTGCGGGTCGTCGCCGGCGGACGCGAACAGCGGGTAGCGCCGGTGGAAGGCGACGCTGCGCACGGCGCCGCCGTGCAGCCGCAGCGTCTGGTACGGCTTCGACGACAGCTCCAGGTCGAACCTGCACGCAACTCTTTTACTCATCAACTATTCTTTTTTTAGGTTCCGTAGCCGAATGCCAAAAGACGGAACCCTTATAAATTCGTCACGTCTGACTGTCCGTCTGTATGTCACAGCCACTTTATTCAAAAACTAATAAGACTACACAATTAAAACTTAGCATGATGATAGGTAGATGTTATTATTTGTTGCCCAAAAATGATTGTATTTTATCTAGTTGTAGGTAAGGGTCAACTCACACCGAGACGCAACGCGACGTGACGCTGCACGCAGATTTTACATAGAGCGACTCAAAATATACTTTATTCACCACACGAAACGATACACATTTAATTGTGAGAATTCAGATACGTTGCGTTGCGCAGCGCTGCACCGCGAGACGATTACGACCGCACCGCGAGACGATTTTAGGATGCGTCTCGCGGCGCCGCGCGGCGTCGCGCGGCAGCGCGCTGCGCAGCACTAAATCAAAGCCGCGTCTCGGTGTGAGTTGACCCTAATAGTGTGATGTTGGTAGGTAGGCGTGGTAATGAAACAATGGATTACATGGTATGGTACAGTTATATGGACTAGTACCAAATCAAGATATGTCTCGAATGACTTCCTTTATTGAATATATCTATAATACTAGCTTCTGCCCGCGACTTCGTACGCGGACCATGTCGCTTATGCCAGCGACAATGGGTCGTCAAAATCAAAGATCTGGAACGTCTGATGTCGAATTTTAGGAGTCCGGGGAAAAAACTGGTTGCGCGAGACGATTCGAGACGTTTCAGATCTCTCATTATTGTAAGTCAAACAACTTTTACTAAAATGTCACTTTTACTAAAAGAATCATTCAAATCCGTTCAGTAGTTCTGAACTACTGGACGGATTAGCGTGTACAAACAAACAAATCAACACTTCAATAACACAAATTACTTCCATACAAACTTTCAACCCCTGTTTTACACTCCTAGAGGTAGATGTTGGTAAAATCCTTTCTTAGATAATGTCTACACCCTATGACGGACCTATCTGCTAAATTTCATGTCTCTTACTTCAAAAACATAGGACTTCGATACAAACTATCAACCCCCGTTTTATACCCCTAGGGGCTGATTTTCGTAAAATCCGTTCTTCAATAATTTCTACACCCTATAACGGATCTCTCTCCTAAATTTCATGTCTCTTACTTCAAAAATATAGGACTTCGATATTAACTCCCAACCCCCGTTTTACACCCCTAGGGGTAGATTTTCATAAAATCCGTTCTTAAATAATTTTTACACCCTATAACGGACCTATCTGCTAAATTTCATGTCTCTTACTTCAAAAATCATTGAACTTCCATACAAACTACCAAACCCCTTTTTTACCCCTTAGGGGTGGAATTTCCAAAAATCGTTTCTTAAAGTATTTTTACACTCTATGAGGAACCTACCTGCCAATTTTCAAGTTAGAAGGTGTTATAGTGTCCGAGATTTCATTGTTAATCAGTGAGCTTTCATATTACCGCGGTTTTACTCGCGTCCCGTGGGAATGACTTGCCGTACCCGGATAAAATATAGCCTATGTTACCCGCGGATAGTGTAGCTTCCCAACAGTGAAAGAATTTTTCAAATCGGTTCGTGCGTTCAACTCTTGGCCGGTTTTTTTTAAAAACGCTCCACAAGTTGGGCCCGTTTGTCTAGCGAGTCACTTTCGCACGTCAAAATTCATCGAAAATTTCAGTTTTTCTATCAGGTCGAAATACAACTGCTTTTTTCAACGTAGCGCTTTGACTTTACCTTTAATATTTTAATATTAAAGTTTTTATTAAATTTATTATATTATAGTTCGCCGAGAGACACCTTATTAAATAAAATGATGTCAGTGCAATATGTCTCGTTAAAGTTTGTCGGGTCGCAGGCCGTGCACAGGTGTGACGCGGGGACATCGGGCGGGATCACGCTTATCCTTATAGTTTCTTTCTGTGCACAACTCACGCGATGTTCCAATATGCAATTTAGACGGCGTCTGAACCTACCGTATCGTCCGTGTAATTATTGCACAGTTTCATGTTCAGTCGGAGTACCATATAGACGGTAGATTTTGTAAAATAAGAAATAATACCCTGAAAAACATGAAGCTGTTTAGTGAAGGTAGCATGTACCAGATGCACTTCCTGTCGTAGGAGGCGACGAGCAGGTTGTCGCCGGCGGGGTGCACGGCCAGGTGGCTGACCCACTGCGCGCCCGTCAGCAGCTTGCGCACCAGCTCCTGCCGCACCAGGTCGTACACGCGCACCACGCGCTGCGTCTGGGGGGGGGCACTACGTTATCGATTGCTACTGCAAAAACAGCCTGCCTAAGTGCCCGCAGCTGCTGCACTTATTATCTTTTAAATATTAAGCAAACTACGTCGTTTGGGTGATCTGTGGACCAATGACATATGCGATTTTAAACTTTGTCACCACAGTAAATAATATTTGTATATATAGCAGCAATACTCTTATTTTAAAATGTAATGTAACTACAACAAGTGGCTTTTATTTTCAAAACAATGTTCCAAACTCTTTCGATTATAAAATCGAAATCTAAAAAGTCTCGACATTATGTGAACGTATATATGTAGGTAAGTGCAATTTCAGACTAGGTTTCTTTTTGTGCGATCACGGCCTGCGCGGCAATTACATGAATTTCAATCACAAATAATCACAATGCATTTGGATGCTAAATAAGCTTATGGTGGGTCAAGTATCAAACAGTTCGATTGTATCTAGCTGGGTAGAGAATAGTTTTCCTCTATGCAGTATACCGTCTTATTTTTGTACTAAAGCGTTACAATAAACAAACAAACTTTCGTCAGTCTTCCAAAGTTACGTTTGAAACAGCATAGATGTCGGTCGCACGGCTTCAAGGAAAAGGAAAACAATCGAAATGACTCACGGCCACGAATATGAGAGGACGCGTGGGGTGGAACAGCGCACACTGCACCAGTCCCTTGCTGCGCGCGAACGGCAGCTGCGAGCGTCGCCGCGACAGCTGGTGCACCACCACCGCCCGCGCCGCCGCGTCCGCCAGCGTCACGCACACGTAGTCCCCGCGCGCGTGCCACGCCACGTGCGTCACGCGCCGGAAGTGCTCCACGCGCGCCCGCTCGCCGCGCGCCCAGTCCTCCGGCGCCGGCGCCGCCCACG
>NWSH02000535.1:1807888-1819817 GCA_002382865.2 Heliothis virescens
GGGGGGGGGGGGGGGGGGGGGGGGGGGGGGGGGGGGGGGGGGCACTCACCTCCTGGGCGTCCAGCAGGTACTCGGGCGGCGGGTTGTAGCTCTCGGCGTGCGAGGGCAGCGCGCGGCGCGGCGCGGGGATGTGGCGCGGCAGGCCGCGCGGCGCGGCGTCGGCGCCCCACAGGTTGTAGAACTGCTTGGCGCGGCGCGCGCGGCGCTCGTCGGCCAGCTGGCGCCGCGTCTTGGCCCAGCCCATCTTGAGCGCGTGCACGATGCGCGCCACCTGCTGCTGCTCGGAGCGCGACGGCAGGAACGAGCGCTTGTGCTCGGGGAAGGCGCGCAGCGGCGTGGCCAGCACCTCGCGGCTGAACCACTCCACCCAGGGCTCGTACTCGTCGTGTGCGGCGTCGGGCACGTGGCCGGCGCGCAGGCGCTGGATCAGCTCCAGGTCCTGCTTGCTCAGCACCACGTCCTGCCCCGTGTTGGGGTCGCGCACCGTGCGCCAGAAGTCGGGGTCCTCGCATTGCCTGCACAGACGAGGGGCCGTGAGGAAGCGGGCGGGGCGGCGGGCGGCGGCGCGGCGGACACTGACTTGAGGAAGTCGTCGATGCGGTCGCGCTGCGGCGGCTTGAGCAGGCGGCGGCCGGCCAGGTCGTAGCCCACGTGCGGGTAGTCGCGGTACCACCAGGCGGGCACGGCGCCGCGCGGGTTGCGCCGGTCCTCCTCGTCCGACGTGTCGCCCGACTCGTACTCGTCTGCAAGCGGTGCCGAGCTCAGTCGCAACAACCGACAACACTTTCCTGACTACTTATTGCATTAACATTGTACGTACCTTTCTGTTCTACTGGTTGTATGTCAACACTTGCTTTATTTATAGTATCTGCTAATCTGTCTATACTGGCGTCGCTGTGATCGCCTTTGCTGGCTTGCTTGGCAGCGTTTGTTTTCTGTTTACGCCTGGCAGGCTTGGTGTCGGAGTCGCCGGCGGAGGAGTGCGACTCGGCGCCGCTGTCGGCGCTGTCGGCGCTCTGCGACTCCTCGCTGTCGTCGTCCGCCTCCGAATCTGTTAGCTCCTGTTGCCATTCACACGTTACTTTATGTTTACTAATCGCAACCACTAGTTTGTATATTTATGCAACTGAGCTTAGTCAGGTAAATCTAAACCAGACCTTATGTGACCTCTCCAAAGCATTTGTCGTTTGCGTCCACCAAGACAAGCTTTTACGCAAGTTACGCTATTACGGTGTCCAAAGGCTCTAAACGTAATAGAATCATATTTAAATCATAGATGGCAATGCGTAGATATCAACGTATTTTTCTATACTATACTATACTTATATTAATTATAGCTGCCCGCCCTCGCTTCGCTTCCGGGAAGGTTCGCTTGGTTATGTACTAGTTAAAAACAAATATTCTAGTGCTTAATGCTAAGAAAACTAAATGCGTCAAGTTCACTTTGCCGAATGTGAAAAATTTAGGTCCTATTCCCAAATAATGAAGTTCTTGAAACTGTGAAGTAAACAGTGTTTCTGAGAGTAACAGTTGCTGCAAAGCTCCAATTGGGTTCTACTATGGAGGAATAATGGGGAACTAAGCCTTCCCGCGAGGCTAGAAATTGATCTTCAGAAAGTGCTGATTTTCAGCTTACTTTGAATAAATGACTTTTTATCACTTTCTGCCAAATAAACACCAATGTTAAGTTGTTGGACAGCAGTAGGTTAGGTGTATACATTGAGGTACACTTCCGTAATCTATTATAAGGAAACAAGACGTATACACTAGGACAAATGACTTAATAGCCAAAATACTTACAGATGACTCATCTGAAGCATTGCCTGCCTGGTCGTCATCTCCAAATGTAGAGTCTGCACTGTCATCAAATAGTACCTCCTGCAACAGTTTCTTAATACTCATACCTACTTCAATGATTATACAAAGCAATGATGGCAATGTATCAGTTAATTAAAACACGGACAATACTAGTTTATACAAATAATAAAAACCGCCCGACTTTTTATCAATTGGCGTGCTCCCAGCGCCAGGCACATTAAATTAAACTTTCGAAAAAAAAATGTTTTTTAGTCTTAAATATCGTAACACTTTCAGAAATTGAAATAAAATACACAGGGTTTTTTGTCAGATAAATCCGACTCAGGCGCAATAAGCCCGAATTTGTTTGTTGAATAAATCCGACTCAGGCCTAACATCAAAACAAATTTATTACAAAAGCCTACATAAATTTAATTGTTAAATGTAATTGAATTGAAATCTATCCTTCTATACTAATATTATAAAGCTGAAGAGTTTGTTTGTTTTAATGCGCTATCTCAGGAACTACTGGTCCGATTTGAAAAATGAAAGGCTATAGGCTACTTTTTATCCGGGTGCACCGAGTAGTTCCCACGGGACACAGGTGAAACCGCTGGCAGAAGCTAGTACTTAATATTTTATCAAAACCAGTGTTCTAGTAAACATTATCTATAATACATCCCTTATACTGGCACAACAGATGCAATAACCAAAGACATGCACATATTTGTTCACATGTAAATGAATAGCTAATAGTGAATATATGAAGTTGACATTAGTCAGTAAACATTACATCTTGTTCATGATCTGACACATCTCCTGCCTCATGCTCCGAGTCTGTAGCGTCACCATCAGCATCCAGAGGGCCGGCTATCAACTCTTCTGATTCTGACTCTTCTTCTGACTGAAAAATAGGAAATCCATAACTTTACAATTATTAAGAAGCAAGTGAGTCAGACTCGCGCATGAAGGGTTCCATACCAGTATCTATAAAGTACCCCCCTAAAATACTTGTCAGTATTTGTTATTGCAGCAACAACAGAAATACATCATCTGATGGAGCCGAGTATCAGAGTTTTACATGAATCGAATGTTTATTTGACCCCTTCGTCAAAGTTGCCTGGGCAACCTCATGCCTGTAACAACTGCCAAGGATGTTTGCATGACAGCTGAGACCCGCAAATTTAACGTGCCTTCCAAATCAGCAACCGTCTCCCGACCAACCACGCCAAGCATTGCTTAACGTTACGTAGCCACGGAATTGAAGATGCATATATTTGTGCCAGGCATTGATGTGTTAACTTTATGTAATCTATTCTAATTATTTGATAGAAAATAACCTATTTCACAGATTGTGGTAAAAATAATAATTGTGAAAATCGTGCACTCAATATGTTGGGTATTGCGTCCTTGAAAAAATACAAAGAATAATATACGATATATGGATGAATCAATGAGAACCGGGCAGCATGGTGAATTGTAACAAAAAACACTGCGATCCTACGAAATCATACAAATGTAATTCAAGACTTACTTCGTTAGAAACTTTTGAAGAAACATTTTGAGATTCTTCAGATCCCGCTTTTCTTTTGAGTAATGCTTTCTTAAATGGAGGCATTTTAATTACAATAATCGCATAATATTTCCTTTCCTTGTAATAACAACACGTGTTTTTGACATATATGTTTGAATAACTCTCGCTGTCACATTGACATTTTGCTACGATCGGTGTTGTCATCCCTATGAAAAAAGTCTCTTCTAGCCTCTTGATCACGCTCCCAATCGACAGCGATCGGGAGGAATCACTTGACGTTTACTAAGTTTTATTTTTAGCTTTTTACTAGGATAGTTTTAATTTTTGTGATAAATATATATAGTGTTGCTTATATACATCCTGTGAAAAGCTAATAAAAAAGCTAACAAAAATTTTGAAATTGATTTGCAACAAAAATACGAAATAAGAGTATGAGTGATCGTTGAACTTTTATTGATAATGTTTCTAGGGTAACCTTAAAAGTCTAAGTGCCATTTTCACAGGTTTCAGATAATGTTCTGATACGGCCATAGAAAATTTGTCAAAATTAAAAACATTTCTACGGCATTACCTGTCAGGTTATCTTGAACCTGTGAAATTAACCTTAAATTGTGATGATGGTTCGAACAACGACTTTAGCTATATACGAAATAGGCTCAACATTTAACCACGTTGTATAGGCTCCCACTTATAACTGCGAATTCGCATCGCATCGCAGATATCTACGATCTCACACGAATGCAACGCAAGAACATCCGATCTGATTCGCATCCCGCATTCCCACGATGCGATATTGNGTATACATTGAGGTACACTTCCGTAATCTATTATAAGGAAACAAGACGTATACACTAGGACAAATGACTTAATAGCCAAAATACTTACAGATGACTCATCTGAAGCATTGCCTGCCTGGTCGTCATCTCCAAATGTAGAGTCTGCACTGTCATCAAATAGTACCTCCTGCAACAGTTTCTTAATACTCATACCTACTTCAATGATTATACAAAGCAATGATGGCAATGTATCAGTTAATTAAAACACGGACAATACTAGTTTATACAAATAATAAAAACCGCCCGACTTTTTATCAATTGGCGTGCTCCCAGCGCCAGGCACATTAAATTAAACTTTCGAAAAAAAAATGTTTTTTAGTCTTAAATATCGTAACACTTTCAGAAATTGAAATAAAATACACAGGGTTTTTTGTCAGATAAATCCGACTCAGGCGCAATAAGCCCGAATTTGTTTGTTGAATAAATCCGACTCAGGCCTAACATCAAAACAAATTTATTACAAAAGCCTACATAAATTTAATTGTTAAATGTAATTGAATTGAAATCTATCCTTCTATACTAATATTATAAAGCTGAAGAGTTTGTTTGTTTTAATGCGCTATCTCAGGAACTACTGGTCCGATTTGAAAAATGAAAGGCTATAGGCTACTTTTTATCCGGGTGCACCGAGTAGTTCCCACGGGACACAGGTGAAACCGCTGGCAGAAGCTAGTACTTAATATTTTATCAAAACCAGTGTTCTAGTAAACATTATCTATAATACATCCCTTATACTGGCACAACAGATGCAATAACCAAAGACATGCACATATTTGTTCACATGTAAATGAATAGCTAATAGTGAATATATGAAGTTGACATTAGTCAGTAAACATTACATCTTGTTCATGATCTGACACATCTCCTGCCTCATGCTCCGAGTCTGTAGCGTCACCATCAGCATCCAGAGGGCCGGCTATCAACTCTTCTGATTCTGACTCTTCTTCTGACTGAAAAATAGGAAATCCATAACTTTACAATTATTAAGAAGCAAGTGAGTCAGACTCGCGCATGAAGGGTTCCATACCAGTATCTATAAAGTACCCCCCTAAAATACTTGTCAGTATTTGTTATTGCAGCAACAACAGAAATACATCATCTGATGGAGCCGAGTATCAGAGTTTTACATGAATCGAATGTTTATTTGACCCCTTCGTCAAAGTTGCCTGGGCAACCTCATGCCTGTAACAACTGCCAAGGATGTTTGCATGACAGCTGAGACCCGCAAATTTAACGTGCCTTCCAAATCAGCAACCGTCTCCCGACCAACCACGCCAAGCATTGCTTAACGTTACGTAGCCACGGAATTGAAGATGCATATATTTGTGCCAGGCATTGATGTGTTAACTTTATGTAATCTATTCTAATTATTTGATAGAAAATAACCTATTTCACAGATTGTGGTAAAAATAATAATTGTGAAAATCGTGCACTCAATATGTTGGGTATTGCGTCCTTGAAAAAATACAAAGAATAATATACGATATATGGATGAATCAATGAGAACCGGGCAGCATGGTGAATTGTAACAAAAAACACTGCGATCCTACGAAATCATACAAATGTAATTCAAGACTTACTTCGTTAGAAACTTTTGAAGAAACATTTTGAGATTCTTCAGATCCCGCTTTTCTTTTGAGTAATGCTTTCTTAAATGGAGGCATTTTAATTACAATAATCGCATAATATTTCCTTTCCTTGTAATAACAACACGTGTTTTTGACATATATGTTTGAATAACTCTCGCTGTCACATTGACATTTTGCTACGATCGGTGTTGTCATCCCTATGAAAAAAGTCTCTTCTAGCCTCTTGATCACGCTCCCAATCGACAGCGATCGGGAGGAATCACTTGACGTTTACTAAGTTTTATTTTTAGCTTTTTACTAGGATAGTTTTAATTTTTGTGATAAATATATATAGTGTTGCTTATATACATCCTGTGAAAAGCTAATAAAAAAGCTAACAAAAATTTTGAAATTGATTTGCAACAAAAATACGAAATAAGAGTATGAGTGATCGTTGAACTTTTATTGATAATGTTTCTAGGGTAACCTTAAAAGTCTAAGTGCCATTTTCACAGGTTTCAGATAATGTTCTGATACGGCCATAGAAAATTTGTCAAAATTAAAAACATTTCTACGGCATTACCTGTCAGGTTATCTTGAACCTGTGAAATTAACCTTAAATTGTGATGATGGTTCGAACAACGACTTTAGCTATATACGAAATAGGCTCAACATTTAACCACGTTGTATAGGCTCCCACTTATAACTGCGAATTCGCATCGCATCGCAGATATCTACGATCTCACACGAATGCAACGCAAGAACATCCGATCTGATTCGCATCCCGCATTCCCACGATGCGATATTGCGTCACACTTGGTGACGCCATTTTAGTTCGCTCTGAGACAGTCCCAGCATTTCCAAAGGCATAACAGGAATTCTTCTCCTGTACGATCGTTTTTGTAGACATGGTGATAATAAACTCAAAATCTCATCAAATGAAGATATGCTCATTCGAAAAAAATCAAAGAAATTATCTTCTTCTGTTCTCAAAGCATAGTATTTTCGAGTAAAATAATTTTTATCAGGGTTCATAATCGTGATAAATGGATGAACCCAAAATTTTCTTTTTCTTCCATATCTTTTTAACAATAATAGCAGCAATTCGCAACGCGAATTCTTGCGATGCGGCGTCGCATCGCGACGCATCGCATTTACGTGTGGGAGCCCTATGTTACTTGAAATTCTACTCATTTAGAAATTTATATTAGTCACTGGTCATAATGTGCGAGAGAGAAGCGCGAAAAAGCTCAATTTGATCATTTATTCTGTAAAATAAACTTTATCCCATTAGCCTAAAGGTGGTTTCTACCACAGTTTCTGCTACAACTTGCAAACTATCTTTGTATTCAAGTAAAAAAGTTCAACATTGTCGTTCACAATTCACATACACACTCTGTGGTCGGTTAGACAGTCGAGCTTTAAAACGGCTATATTCTGTGCGTTTGAGTTGTGCTTGTGATTGCAGCTGCAAACCCTGCATCTGCAACCTGCAATGAAATCTATTGATATGAAATCGAAAAATGTTTTCTTTTCTGAAATAAGATAATTATTCAACAGTAATTTCAGTGTTTCCATGTATATTTCTTGCCCAACATGAAAGGAAGAACTCCAAAATGTAAATAAATCAGATTGTGAACTTTTGTCTGTCGCACTGTGAGCTTTTTTTTATTTTGACCGTTGACTCCTATTTTCGGTGCTGTATACATAAACTATCAGTTCCTTATTAAAATATTTTTATTTAGTGAGGTGTGGAACGATTTGGAATAGAACAGTGGTTTGTAATGGTGTTCCCGGATAGTGCGTGATCTAGCCAGTAGAACAATGTCGGGAGCTACGACGCCGACGGCGACGGAAGCGCCGGCGCTGGACGACCGCGACGTCGAGCCGCGCACGCCCATGAAGCGGCTCGGCTCCACGAGGAAGCTGGCCGCGTTCAACAGTGAGTATGCACCTCTATAAACTTTCCTTGCGATTAGAGCTTACCTACGTAGAGCCGGGAGAGTCATCTTGTGCCGAACTATAGTAGATATATTGATATTCAAACTTTGTTAAGAACTGACACATAGAAACTATTTTAAAGTTCGATGTCATTTGTCTACACAAAGAGACTACACATTTATTATTGTATTAAATTAAATAAATTTTAAGTCTCACACATATGACATACAAATGATGAGCTCGTAGCTAAGTCAAAGCCACAAAAACCGATGGATGATAAGGTTGAGCAATGCTTGGATGGGTGATCTTGTTGTGACAAATTCTCCCGTGTTTCTGAAATCGATTCCGGCTATCATTTGAACATCTTTAGTAGTTGTTACGGGTAGTCAAAAGCCCATTATTTTGACAAGCATTCTTACAAAGGGGCTGCGTCCGGTTAGCCTGGAAGCCAACCCAACATAGTTGGGAACGGCTAGGCAGATGATGATGATGCCACATACAAATACAGCAGTGAAATGGATTTTATATTGAACAATCAGCAGCTTTATTTGATGGTGGTGATATACTCCAGGAAATTCTGCGCAAATTTTATAAATCTTTAAAGTAAATTTAGCGTTAACAGTGATTGTATTATGAAATGGTTTAAGGTGACACCTCGCAAGCATTACCTAGTTCACTCCAGCTGTGGATTGTCACTGTTGTATCTTTTAAAAATTTTACATGATCAAAGCACCAGCCTGAGTCTGCAATCACCAACATGGATGGAGGAAGTATGGAGATACTTATCAAAAATCAAATCACCAACTCTCAATCCTTCTGTACCTACTCAGCAGTGGGTTAAGAAGGCTAATGATGATGA
The DNA here is from genome assembly GCA_002382865.2 of Heliothis virescens. NCBI lineage: Eukaryota > Metazoa > Arthropoda > Insecta > Lepidoptera > Noctuidae > Heliothis > Heliothis virescens. Next base: position 1,816,424 of record NWSH02000535.1, read on the forward strand.
TACTGTAATGTGATAATAATTTGTAATCTGGATTAGGGGTTTGCACCGGAGCAGTGAGTACCGGAGGATAACCGGTAATATACCGGAAATCAATTGGTTGTTAACCGATTAAACTCTGGTGAATGTATTATATCCAAATAGAATATTTTTATGTAAAAAATAATACTACAAAATTAAAAGAAATATTTATTAATCATCAGTTTTTAATTTAATACATAATTAAGATAATTCATTTACTGATTTGCTTCTTTCGAATGATATTAATTATTTCGGTCATCAACTCAAAGCACTCTTGGCCGTTTATGTGGTTCAATTCACTTGCTCCTCGCTTTTCCAAAGAGTTAGTAAAAAATTAAAAAAAATAAAAGATCATTTTTACCAATTACCTATTAAGTTTTGCTTTTCAATTAATAAAAACTTGATTTAAAATTAATGGTTTACATTACCGGTGATCGGCAAATCACCGGTGAATTTCACCGGTACGCCAGATTTCGCTCCGGTGCAAACCACTAATCTGGATAACAACAATAGAGAAACGTGCTATCCCTACGGTTAAATATCTTATGCGCCAAATGATATTTTACAAACCGCGTTGTGTTTGCAGTTCGTCGCAAAGTATAGAAAACGATTCGTAGGTATTTTAAGGACGTACAAACGCACGCGCGGCCTGAGCAGGCTTTAACAACTCTCCGATAGTAGTACATTTCTATACCTCAGAGGCATACAACATTGACTTAACTTACTTACATTACAAAATCAGTTAAGGTGAATGCGACGACTAGAAGCGGGAAATTCAAATATAAAATGGTTTTTTCATGTTATACCTAAGTTAACATTCAATATGAGGCGTGATCTTATGATTGGCGGTTATAATATCCCACAAAGTAATTTCTGATGTCCTTGTTTAACTCCGAAACTTCTTACAATTTAAATGTAACTGTAAAAAACGTTTTATTGCGAAATATCATAGTTTCGTCAGTTTATAGTTCATAATAAGAAGTCGCCTCATATTGAATGTTAACTTAGGTAAAACATGAAAAAACCATTTTATATTTGAATTTCCCGCTTCTAGTGGTCGAATGCACCTTAAGAATTAACTTTAGTATAATATTGTGTAATACAATACAATTCCAACAAATAACAATAAAAATTAATGTTGAGTTTGTTGCAATATCTTTAAAGCTACTAAGTATGTCAAAATTGTATTCAAAGTTTCTCTCCGCGCATTTTTGCCTGTCCTGTAATTTTTTTGTTGTAATATCTAAAGGTCGATTTACATCAAACGAGCGAATGCTCATTCTATCCCCACTACAGCTAATTCTTCTAGTGTAAACAGGCGTAGAGCATTCCTTCGTTGTTCTTAGTGCGTTCGCAAAGATTCTATGGAATATTCTAAGAATGCTCGCTCGCTTGATGTAAACGGCGCAAGAGCGCGCGAACAGTTGCTTAGAGCGTTCTAGCGTGTTCGGACGTGCTCGCGCCACTGAGCGGTCTCATCAAAGCGTTTTTGTGTTCTAGCGATTGTTCTAGCTCTAGCTCTATGTTCGTTTGATGTAAATCGATACCTCTAGCTTTCGTTTACACTAAAAGATTACGAAAGAATGCTCTTGTTCTAGCTCTAGCTCTATGTTCGTTTGATGTAAATCGACCTTCAGAGGTACACGTATAACGGCGCTCGACGGCTGTCTCAAGAGGCAACTTTACATTCCGAGGCGAGGAGCACTTCCTCTGGAGCAGTTAGTCAAATTATATAATGCGATACATTAGTGATGTGTCGGTTCGTGAGCGCTTTGTTCATTGGCCACTTCCTCTGATCGCTCGAGCTGCCACCCACGCACCACTTTCAGCTTTGCTTCACCTCCCCTTCAAACTTCATGTCTGATTGCGTCTACAATATCTAATAAATTAAAAGTAAAAAAAAAAAACTTTTTAAGAAAAAGCTTTTATTTAACGCTCTAAAAAGAAGAAAATAAAATTTTGTCAATAATGTCTGTCTGTCCGTATGTCACAGCCACTTTATTCCGAAACTATTAAGACTACACAATTCAAACTCGGTAAGTAGATGTATTACATGAACCGCTTTACGATTCTTATGCAAAAATAAAAAAATAATAATATTAGAGGGGGGCTCCCTATACATGGAACTGAAACTAAAAAAAAAATTTTCATCTAACCTATACTAGATAGGTCTTTAAAAATGAGATTGGGGTTTCTAAAATGTTTTCTCAAAGTCAATCATTTCAGAGTAAGACACTTTCAAAGTGCTAAAATGTGTGTTTCCCCCTGTAATTTCTAAACTATCAAAGTAATAAAAACTATCAACCAAAATTGGTTTGAACGAAATACAGTCGGTAGTTTTTGAGATATAGTACTTTTTCGGTAACCGCAAATTATAACTTTGTTATTCATATAATTGTATGAAAAACAAAGTTATTTTTTGTTGCCGAGAAATGTTCGTGTTTTGGCTAATTGTAGGTAGTAGCTACGTTTATTTTTCATAGACAATGGAACGGAACCCTTCGTGCGCGAGTCCGACTCGCACTTGGCCGGTTTTTTTGACGGAGGGAAATCTCATGGATATTCCTTGGGAGAGTTGGAGGCGCGTGTTGGACTCTTACCGGCTAAACGTGCACGCTAGGGCATGCAGTATCGGAAGGTTCTCAATTCCGGAATTGAAATCCGATACTGGAGAGCTAATTCCGGAATTCCGGAACTGGTTCCGGAATCGATACATTATTTTTTTTTGTTTTGGAAAAATCGATACATAAAAAGTTAAAAGCTAAATGCATAACCAATTATTACAGGCAAACACCACACGTCCTTATAAGTACTTAAATGTTACTAAATTCAATTAAAAATAACATGCACACAAAGCGACAAAGTTAAATAATTACAGAATGTGTTTATTTGCTGAAAAGTTCTTGTAAACCTTTACGAAATCTGTTAATGGAGTTATTTTGTACGTCCATGAATCCACTACATTCATTCTATGATAGCCTACAAATACGAGTTATGGAAAAATTTTGACCAAACACAGTTTTTCTTGCGGATATGGCGAGTTATGGCATATCGAGGATTCCGACGGTACTCTAAAACGTATTCTGCTAAGAATTTCAGAGAAGTTTAGCTTGCTGGTCATAATTTAGTAAAAAAAATCATAAATCTTGTATCTTCATGTGCTGTTCGAGAGTGGACATGTTGAACTGACAATACCTGACCAGGACGAGCCTGAGCTTTGGTCTCACGGAGCCGACGGAGTTTGGGACTCTGACCTTTTGAAGCATAAGGAATTTCTGTAGGCCGAACATTACTAGGTGTATTTTGAACATTTGGTGAATATTTACCATATCCAGGTTCTATTAGACTACCTTGTACACTTGGCGATACTTGACCT
>NWSH02000535.1:1835613-1846323 GCA_002382865.2 Heliothis virescens
CTATTATTATAGTTAATGCTATATGACTGGCCGTTGACTTGTACTCACTAACGTTTAAAGAATCATCAACGGCCAGTCATATAGCATTAACTATAATAATAGTAAAGAAACCGCAGTAAGAATCCTTAGACTCAGCACGACTTTGTCTAGATTTCATTACTTTTTAGAGATAAACAAGTAGCTTCAGCGAGAATTGGCTAGTTTTTTACAGAATGTTTTGGTGGGATATATTTACATACATTGCAAGTTAAATAAAAGCTTTTAAAAATTGTAAAAACTAATCGACCGATTTCAGAAATTCTTTCAATTCCTGACTGATTGAAACCGCAAAAGACAGTTGTAGTAGGTAAAGACAACAGCACATCAAGTTACCACAATCTGTCAAATTTCTGCACTCGATTTTCAACCTTATCACAATGGAGGTAGGTTAACGTTTGATTGGTAAAATTTGACAGATTCGTATACGTTGACCTGCTGTTGTCTGTACATCCAATTTTATGAGTTGTGTGTCTACGCATGTAGGTAGTCCAGGGGAGAGTGAGTCGTGTCAGTCGCTGTCACTGACGATAGCGTATTGAGGCAGATCATGGTCGTCACATTACTATTTCATATTACTGTTTTAGGGATATTTTCAATTGTAATGAAAGCGTAATACTCAAGATGCGCAAAAGCTGGTGTCTGGGTGCGATGGTGCTGTGCTATGTGTGAATCAGAGGCGGGCGGCCGGCGCCGGCGCTATATTTAGCGCACGCCTGCGCGCCGCCTGCCGCAGCCGGCTGCTGCTGCCCTCTGCCTGCGCCCCAACGAAAACTGACTTGCACGTACGCCCGCGCATCACGCACAGAGGGCGTCGCTCTGCCACTTTCCTCTTCAATATGGCGTCATTACCTCAAGACAGCGCTATGCAAGACTTACGTATTGGTAAACGTCGTGTACGCAAATCAATAGTAAATGTGTCCCTATAATACAGTAGTATAACGAGTGATCGTCGGCCCTGCCTGCGAGAGGGAGCGCGGCCCAGGTGTGACGCAGCGCATGGGGCAGCCGGGGCAGCCGCCACCAACGTGCCACCGCGCCACACGCAACCAAATTACCTACATAAATACACGCATAGAGTAATATGGGAAGCCCCCCTTAATATTATTATTTTTTTATTTTTGTACGAAAATCGTAAAGCGGTTAATATAATACATCTACCTACCAAGTTTTAACTGTGTAGTCCTAATAGTTTCGGAATAAAGTGGCTGTGACATACGGACAGACAGACAGACAGACAGACAGACAGACATGACGAATCTATAAGGGTTCCGTTTTTTGCCATTCGGCTACGGAACCCTAAAAACCGGCCAAGTGGAGTTGGACTCGCGCACAAAGGGTTCCATACGTTTATTGTATGGAGGGGTCCCCTATCTTATTATTTTAAAATCCTCCAAAATTTTAATATTTTATATTTTTTAGTATTTGTTGGGTAGAAAAAAAATCTAAGTTGTATATTTTTTAGGGTTCCGTACCCAAAGGGTAAAACGGGACCCTATTACTAAGACTACGTTGTCTGTCTGTCTCCAAATTTGTTTTATTTTGTTATTTTTTTAGCTTTTAGTACATTTTGTACTTTTTAGAGCGCGATATTTCAGTAGTCGGGTTTTAGTGTCCTAACAGCTGCGCAGCGGCAGATCTACGTGCTGCCACTGACAATGCCGTGAGCGTGGCAAAATATTGGGCCTCCGTAATTTAAATTTAATTTGATTTGCCATCGACTCGCTAAGAAGAAGAATACTATTTCACTATGATGTTTTCATTCTCCAGAGGCCTCATGCAATATTTACTTACAATTTTTGATATGTGCTAATTAAGCCCTTTCTTTTGATATGAAACACGGTACCTTATGATGTCATTTTTTTTAAGTTGTCTACTTAATGTCCTCTAGAGGGTGCCACAAGAATATTTTTGCAATTTTACATAGCCTTTATAACCAGCGGACGACCAAGACGCTTCTCCTTTGACAAGACCTCATTTGTTAAATTACGATAAGTAGTTAGAAGTTATGTATGAGGAAGCCGATGAACATACATACATACTCACAAAAATGTCAAAATCATAACTCTCCTTTTCGCTTCGCCCTAGTCGGGTAAAAAGTGTAAACCACAGGACTAAGCGCGGAGAATGTGGTGGTCTCTACACGATTCAACTTTATAGCGAACTGTTTATATTATCGCGAACACAAAACAGGGGCAAGTTTTAAGGCTTGGGTTTTTAGTGATTTCCAAGTAAGCCTAACAGAGTGCTATGCGTAATGAATACAATAAGGGAGCTGGAGAGGCGTAAACAATAGCTGCGTGAGCGCGATGCGAGCTTCCGGTGCGTGCGCCGCCGCAATACCTAATGAGCAGGCACTGTCGTGCAATTTTCTTAGTTCTTTTCTTGGTGTCCGCTTCTAACAACTTTCCACACGATGATTTCCATAAGGTGAATTATAGTAGCAACTAAGAAGAACATGAGTACAAATACGTCAATTTGCGACTTAACCTACGGACGTGGCTATGTCGGCCGTGCTCCGAGGGAGTACTGGAGCGGCAGCGAGTTGCGTTTGTTGAGTGCACGCTTGGCTGTGGCGACCGGTTGGCGCTCGGCCGAGAGCTGCCGACTGCGCACAAACGTGTAAGCTCGCGCCGGCTGCCGCTTGCCAGGTGTCAGTCAACCGCACCGGTTACATACACTTATATTTTGGACGAATTGAATACCTATGTTTGATTTATATTATAATATTTAAGTACATGTTTTTAACTATCTTGTCGACAAGGCAAACAATTTCGTTTAGGTACCTATCGTTATTGGTTATCTTTCAGACAAAATCATCAGATCATTGAGATAAGTACGTGTCGTATGGGAGCTCCCACAATTTTTTTACATAAGTAAATGTAATACTTACTTATTTTCGTAATGGATAACATACTACTTAATTGTCGTCACAACCTAATAAACGAAGTATTCCACATACAGCACCAAAATATTTAGCAAAGCATTTAATGCCCATATGATGCTGTGTCGTTACAACCACTATACCGTCGCTAGTCGGTCGCCAGAGCTACGTCCTTTTTTCAGCAGCGTGCACCACGGGCATGCGAGGTTGGCAATTGGGGCAGGACGGTGTTGCCATCATACGACATCAATATGTATTTAATTCTTCTTTTCAGTATTTGTTGTTATAGCGGTGTAGCGGTACTACAACTTACACCGTCATTTACACATTGGAAGACGAACTATCCTGCATCGCGCAAGCAGTGTTCATATGCAAATGGAATACATATAGAACACCCCGACAACAACTGTCGGGCAGTCGCCCAATAGAGGATTCACCCTTTACTTCCGCGGTATAGTGAGCTTTACTTCGTGCTCTCATGCCCCCACAGCGGCATCAGAAACTCATCATATGTGTCCGGAAAGATGGATAGTCTCAGTAATCGGGTCCCGTTTTACCTTTTGGGTACGGAACCCTAAAAATGTTCATGTCAAACGAGCCAGCATAGTTGTAGGGAATTATACTCTGACCTCAAATAATAATTGGGATAGCAGGCAGGAGAATGGTGTCTGAAGCAATATACCTACGCATACCACTCAGGGATGGAAGTGAAGCTGACGCGTACCTAATTATAAGAAATTGTCCGGGTTTTTATCAGACTGTGAAAATTGTCGAAATATTGTAAACACACAAATGGTCTATCGTAACGTCGACTAATCAGGTAGGTACATCTATTGTAAGTCAGACCAATCAGGAACAGTCTTCAGACAGTATGGTGTGGTACCCACTACCCACTATTTCCATAGTTTGCAATCTCGCGAGGACTGCCTCGTTGGTCTAGTGGTCGCATAGCGCGACTGCCGATCACAGGTCTCGGGTTCGATTCCCGGGCCAGGCCGAAATCGCTTTGTGGGTTTTAGAAACTTGCACAAAGCAGCCTGGAGTTTGGAAGTTGGCAGTGTTTCACCCCCGTGCCTGGGAGGGCACGTAAAGCCGGCGTCCTCGATTGCTACTCAGTAGCAGTCGTATATAAATCCATGTCAGAGGCTGTCAGGCGGATTTGAGAAAATCTCTGACATAGGGCTTGTTAGGTGATTAAACCTGCAGCTCACTCGATAAGTAGAAGAAGATCTCGCGAGATAGATTGCAACCTAAAGGTATTTATGATCTTAAGGTGACATGTAACTCAATAATATCAATGCTGTACCATTGATACAGACATTAATTTCAAAGTTAAGAAAAACGTGTACCGTCGCGTCGTTACACGTAATGCTGAGAATATTTTATTTTTGGCAAGACATAATGCGTTGTGGACGAGAGTTAGTGAACCGCTCGGCGGCGCGGTGACGTAGGAGGGTGGTCGCCGGAGGGCGGGGGGCGCATCCCGCGGAGGCTGCGCGACGGAGCCGGGCCAGTCGTGTGCCGGCGGGCGCGAGCCGCGTCTGCGATGTTCCAGTGTATCGTGCAGCCGCGCCACGACTGGGGCCCGCCCGACCTCGCCAATGCCTTCCCCGGTATGAGGCGCTGCCGATACCATCTATTAATGGCTGTAAAAGCGCTCGTGTTATATTCTCATTTCACACGCGTGTTTTGATAACTGTGCTTACTGGAAATAAATAACTTGTTGTCTTTGCCGGGGCCGGGAAGCTCGGCGCGGCTCTCCATGTGAAACTGTTATTGTTGCCGTGCATTGTGTTAATTGCGTGGGAACACACCGCCAGCTTCATTTCGCTTCTCTAATATGAATGAAACACGATGACATGTTCATTTTGCACTTTTGCCTTTGAGCTTGGACCCATTAACACCAATGCAAAGGGCAGGGCATTGTCAGCTATGGTCAGGTAGATCTTTATGAATAAGCGAAGTATTCAGAGGGGTTTCATGAAAATTGATAGGTACTTTATCCCAAAAGTGGGTATTATTTAAGTTGACTTATTGTTCACAAAGCTGCATAAAAATATGTAGTGCATAATGCAGCCGGCAGTGCAGCGAGGGGCCGGGGGGCCGACGGGACCCTCGCGCTGCACTCGCCCTCGCCAGTGGCGTGTCGCGTCCGTGCACAGTGCACACGCACGTACCTGCTGGCGGCGCTTGTCTCCGCTCGCGGGGAGCGCCCACTGCGACCCTTTGTTACACATTGTGTATCGACACTTTCCTGTTTCACAGCCGCTCGACATAGGTCGCGACACTCGAGCAGACTCTCTGCTGATTAGATACGCGCAACAGTTATAAATAAACTAATAAATGTACTATTACACGTTGCCTGTCAATCATCACTATTCACTCTTCCTGCGAAACTAATTCACAATAACATTTTGAGCACTTTATTGTTGCCTCTTTAGCGGCTTACTTAATTGTTTTGTAAGGCACCCAAAGGTTAAAAAGTGGGTCCCCCATACCTATGCCTCCGCTGTCCGTCTGTCTGTCATCAGGCTGTATCTCGTGAACCAGGATAGCTAGAAAGTTGGAATTTTCACAGACGATGTATTTCTGTTGGCGCTGTAACAAAAAATAAGTAAATAAGAATTAAATACTTTTTCCTTGGGAACTAATAATACTTAATACAAATAAACAAAACTCTTCGCACATTTACAAAAAAAAAGATACGGTCGAATTGAGAACCTCCTCCTTTTTGGGAAGTCGGTTAAAAATGCAATTATACAGTCGACAGCAAGTCAGTGTACTTATATACCTACATAAATCTGTAACATTTCTGCGATCGATTTTCAATCTTATCACAACAGTGGTTGGTAAAATTTGACAGATATGACAGATTTTAGATACACTGACTTGCTGTCGACTGTACTATGCAATATGCATTGTAACTAGGGTTGCCATCTTTAAAATTTGAAAAACAGGACAAGACGCGTGAAAACCCCGGATTTTAGAGTCCAAAAGCCGGACATGTCAACAAGATCTTTTACGAACGGGCCGTGGCAAACCCGAACCGAGCGGTGAATATTATACTTGGTTCGCCGGTTGATCGTGGTGTGAGACGTAATACTCAGGCTGGTCTGAAACCTCCCTAAACACGAACTGATGGCCAAGTTTCTGCCCTGTAAGGTCACGCCCCAGTTTGTCTGGAGTTTTAGTTTCTCCTTTTTGTTGATTCGAACCCGGACTGCGCCGAAGGTCACGACTCCAACCACAAATCTAACCTAGAAGTTGTTAGTGGTGGCCAAATATGCTACTTATGACTATTTTCTTGTGTTTGCGTGTTATAGAAAATTGTAAGGAATAATTCGTGCGCTAGTCTGCTGTCGCCGTCGGCCTTCAGCTTACCTACAGGTGTTTAACTTCGCGTTTACTCGGCTAAAGGACTTCAATCCACGGCCGTTAAAGCTTGAAAGTTTACGGAATTTGTTATAAGAATTACAAGACTTCCCCACCCACTGAGAGTGCTCGGTACAGGAAGGAATATCTATTTAGGTCTTACTGACTAAAAACAATCCAAGAGTACCTATCCTTAGCAGTCGACACAGTAGCAGTAGAGTGAGGGTGCCGAGTGGTGTTGCAGACATCCGACTGCAGCTGGCGGAGCAGACGCGCGTGCTGGAGGCGCGCGCCGAGGCCACGGCGGGCGTGGCGGGCGAGCTGCAGGACTACTGCCGCCGCCGCGCCGACCTCGAGCACGAGTACGCGCGCGCGCTCGACAAGCTGGCGCGCGCCGCCACGCAGCGCCACAAGGACCACAAGCACAAGTGAGTGTCCGCCGCGCCGCGCCGCGCCGCCGGCCCCCGCTCACGCGCTCTCTCCTGCAGGCGCGACCAGTGGCCGCTGACGGGCGCCTACGCGTGCTGGCAGGCGGCGCTGGACAGCACGGACGCGCGCGCCTGTCGCGCGACCACGCGGCGCTGGCCGAGCTGTACGGCGGGCGCTGCCGCGCGCCTGCAGCGCTGCGCCGAGGACGCGCTGCGCCTGCACCGCAAGTGCCGCGACATCGTGGCCGAGCGGCACGAGGAGGTGGGCGCGGCGCTGGCCGAGGCGGCCGCGGCCGGCAAGGCGCACGCCGCCGCCGCCGCCGACTGGCGCGCCGCCGCGCTCAAGCTGCGCCACGCCTACGACCAGCGCCAGCGCGTCGCCGCCGCCGACCCGCGCGGAACAAGAAGCTCAAGGCACTCGACAAGGAGCTAGAGAAGGTATGTCTTCGCCGAGTTCGCGGCTGTCCCGCTTCGTAAGCTAATCGAATATCTGTGTCTTCGTTGTTAACTAAAGTTCTTCAAAAATGTCATTGAACAAAGGCGTGTATAAAGCCGGCATGCATCTGTTCGTGCAGAGGCGGTCGCGCACGGCGAGGCGCGCGCGCGGGCGCTGCGGGCGCGCGCCGACTACGTGCTGAGCCTGGAGGCCGCCAACGCCACGCTGCAGCGCTACTACCTGGACGACATCGCCGACATCGTGCTGTGCATGGAGTGGGCTTCGAGGCGGCCGTGGGGCGCTGCGTGCGCACGGCCGCCGCAGCCGAGAGCGGCCGCGCCGCCGCCGCCGACGCCGCGGCCGGCGCGCTGCGGGCCGCCGCCGACGCGCTGGACGCGCTGGCCGACCGCCAGCGCCTGCTGGACGCGCACGCCGCGCCTTCGCGCTGCCGCGCCCGCTGCCCTACCAGGGCGCCGCGCCGGCCGCGCAGGACGCCGAGCTGCGCGACCTGCTGGCGGACGCGGCTCGGACGCGCCCGACGCGCTGGAGCACGAGCTGGCGGCGCGCCTGGCGCAGCTGACGCCAGCGCGCGCCAGCTGCTGCCGAGTGCCACGAGAACGCCAAGACCCTGGACGCCGCCGAGGCCGAGCTCGTCAAGCAGGTGCGCCCAGCTCCTCCCGACCTAGCGACGCTCCCGACGCCAGGAGGCGTTACTCCCGGTCACTACGAATATAATTATTCACAATATGATTGATAATAAAAGAATATTATAGTAAAATAGGCTAAATTAAGACTAAAATTCTAAATATCACGTTTGGGTGAAAGAATCAACACAAATAGAACAGTGTTGCGCACGTTAAACTACACACATCAAAAGTGTCTATTAAAAGGTTGAATTTGAGTTCATAACAATAATATCGGATCAATATGATAAATTATAATTTTGGCTCTCGAAGTAATTTACTTTATTATCTTCCAATTTATGATATTCTCTGAATAATAGGACTAAATATAATACATTAACCAAGATCCTGTTCTTATACGGATCCTGTCAGCAATATTTAGAGTTGACTATTATGATTGTTTTGTTCACATATAATCGTACTTATCTCTCGATCCTAGCTTTAGATCACACACAAGAATCAAACACATTAGTAGCAGTAGTATAAAACAATAAATCAAACTAGAAAAAATTATCATTGTCAATTTCGCTAATGTTAACAAAATCACGGATTGCGCCTTTCCTGTCTCTTTTAGTATTATAGTTTTTCTCACAACTTTCACAACCAAAAGTTGTTACACGATGATTATAGCGAAGCTGTATATCAATACCAGATTTTCTAATATAACTATGTATTGTAGTACTTAAGACGTATATATCCTAATTTACATATTTTGAGAAAATAATCGCCGCGTGTTTTATATGCTATCCAACATATTGGTCCGTGATCGAACATAAAACACAATAACACTCTCATTATGAACCAAGATCGGTATTTATTAGGATTACTCTCTCAAGATATTTAATGAGGTTCAATCAATAATTACTATCCCGATCTATAGGTGGTAATTTGACTGGTGTGCGCACCGATCGCTTCTCCGTATCACGTTTTTATCGTACTAGGCAACCAAAGCGTATTATAACAACCAGCCATGGCCATGTGCGGGTTCAGATAGCACCTTGCGTCTGGCTGTAATGAGGTATTCTCTTGATGACATTTTCAGATATTAGAGCTTAGAGTTTCTCGTGTGAGTTCAAGTGGCTGGGCTTGACATTAACTAGTATGGCGCAGGGCCTAGAGTGACAAGAGGACGTTCGTATTTTAGCTACTGGCTGATAGTATGTCCTTAACATACAGTGCGATGTTCGAACATATGAATACTAAGTACTGGTTGACGTTAATCATGAGCACGTTGGTTATGACATACTATTATATAATGTCCTTCTAATTTGACACAGTAAAATAGGAAGACAAAAACCACAAGATGTTCGTTGGCTACAGAGTGCGGCATGGGTTTCTTCTTACGTAATCATTATGAGCCGATCTGTGTTCGATAGGTTGCCTTCTGATCTCAGAAATTCAGACTTGCAGAGTTCTATGCACAGGCTCTCGCATTGCCAAATACCCGTGTTCGGCATTCCTCTTTTTAACTGATGGTCCTCTCATTAATGAGAGCTATGGATCTTACTACGTGGCAGGACGTTTTTTAATCAGCCTCAGATTGTGGCGTCTCGAGCAATGGATGATTTGACAGTTCTCTCTATGTGTCGTTATAAATATTACGTTAATCTTTCCTCATACTGCCGGTCATCGCATTAACCTCTCAACAACAATAACTCGTAGTATAAAGCTCCTGAATACATAATATATGCACTACGATATTGAACAAAGGCGCCCTAATAATGTCTATGCATTCTCTGCGTTCACAATTTCTGGTGTGCAAAGAATTCCATATTTGATATCGAAAGTCTCTAGCAGATATGTTCGACTTGTCATTGCAGGATAAGTCCAGTATTATTAACTTATGTGTATTCCCCAGTGTGAAGCGGTTATGTCGTGGTGACCTGAGAGATTCACTTCATAGCAAGCGGTTTCTGACTGTTGTCGCTAATTAAAGTTCCCTAAAGAGTGATGATGGCGTTGTACGTAAATAGACCCTAGCATCAGTCGCAGATGGGTCAGAGGTGTGAATTGATGTTTTATGAAGAGGACTCATATGCGAGTTACAGGAAGTTTAATCACTGTTAAATTCCAAAGAGTTCTTGTCTCCTGTGGGGAGAATGCTCTAGTCTGGCCCTTACCCTTTCTTGAAAAAGTAATTTATACCGTACGGCTGTGCGTCTGACGTCGTCCAGTCAGGCCACCTGAACGTTCCATATTAAAAATATGTGTCAACAGCAAAAGAAAAATGACCAATTATGTCACTTTACATCCCAACCACAACTTAAGGAGGTGTAAACCGTGTTCTACCCTCCAAAATGTCCGACTGCCATATAACATCCGCAACATCTACTCTAATTGAACATGTGGATCTCAGAGCTCAATAACAGCCACAAGTATCGTATGGGTGTAAAACTCACAAGTGTTTATCTTATCGATTGATGCCCAACACGGACATCTGGAGTAGCAAATTTTTTGTGTGCGTTCGCATGCTTTAGTACAATGACGTGCTGTGCCACGTGCAATTATACACATATGAAGGATCCACGTATGGGTTTATCAGTGCGTAGTTCTGGTCGGTAAGGGATACTGCGTTGTATTAGCTTTCACTTGTATTATATTGCTTCTGATCTGAGAGTCGTTGTGGGTATGTTTTGTTGTGATAGGATAATTGTACAGGTTGCTGTTAGTTTTTCATCTTTTATACGTGTACGAGAGTTGGTGGGAGGTAATTGTTGCACAGGTTACGCTGATTCAAGAGTATAGTAATTCTAGCCAAAATATAGTCATGTCATCAATATGTATATTTATAAAAAATCATAAATTTGAATCCCAAGCTCACGCCTCTCAATCTCAAGATACCGTATTCCTGGCATATTCATGAACGCTGTG
>NWSH02000535.1:1846348-1858954 GCA_002382865.2 Heliothis virescens
AGGACTTCAATCCACGGCCGTTAAAGCTTGAAAGTTTACGGAATTGTTATAAGAATTACAAGACTTCCCCACCACTGAGAGTGCTCGGTACAGGAAGGAATATCTATTTAGGTCTTACTGACTAAAAACAATCCAAGAGTACCTATCCTTAGCAGTCGACACAGTAGCAGTAGAGTGAGGGGGCCGAGTGGTGTTGCAGACATCCGACTGCAGCTGGCGGAGCAGACGCGCGTGCTGGAGGCGCGCGCCGAGGCCACGGCGGCGTGGCGGGCGAGCTGCAGACTACTGCGCCGCCGCGCCGACCTCGAGCACGAGTACGCGCGCGCGCTCGACAAGCTGGCGCGCGCCGCACGCAGCGCCACAAGGACCACAAGCACAAGTGAGTGTCCGCCGCGCCGCGCCGCGCGCCGGCCCCCGCTCACGCGCTCTCTCCTGCAGGCGCGACCAGTGGCCGCTGACGGGCGCCTACGCGTGCTGGCAGGCGGCGCTGGACAGCACGCGCGCGCTGTCGCGCGACCACGCGGCGCTGGCCGAGCTGTACGGCGGGCCGCTGGCCGCGCGCCTGCAGCGCTGCGCCGAGGACGCGCTGCGCCTGCACCGCAAGTGCCGCGACATCGTGGCCGAGCGGCACGAGGAGGTGGGCGCGGCGCTGGCCGAGGCGGCCGCGGCCGGCAAGGCGCACGCCGCCGCCGCCGCCGACTGGCGCGCCGCCGCGCTCAAGCTGCGCCACGCCTACGACCAGCGCCAGCGCGTCGCCGCCGCCGACCCGCCGCGGAACAAGAAGCTCAAGGCACTCGACAAGGAGCTAGAGAAGGTATGTCTTCGCCGAGTTCGCGGCTGTCCCGCTTCGTAAGCTAATCGAATATCTGTGTCTTCGTGTTAACTAAAGTTCTTCAAAAATGTCATTGAACAAAGGCGTGTATAAAGCCGGCATGCGATCTGTTCGGGCAGAGGCGGTCGCGGCACGGCGAGGCGCGCGCGCGGGCGCTGCGGGCGCGCGCCGACTACGTGCTGAGCCTGGAGGCCGCCAACGCCACGCTGCAGCGCTACTACCTGGACGACATCGCCGACATCGTGCTGTGCATGGAGGTGGGCTTCGAGGCGGCCTGGGGCGCTGCGTGCGCACGGCCGCCGCCAGCCGAGAGCGGCCGCGCCGCCGCCGCCGACGCCGCGGCCGGCGCGCTGCGGGCCGCCGCCGACGCGCTGGACGCGCTGGCCGACCGCCAGCGCCTGCTGGACGCGCACGCCGCGCCTTCGCGCTGCCGCGCCCGCTGCCCTACCAGGGCGCCGCGCCGGCCGCGCAGGACGCCGAGCTGCGCGACCTGCTGGCGGACGCGGGCTCGGACGCGCCCGACGCGCTGGAGCACGAGCTGGCGGCGCGCCTGGCGCAGCTGGACGCCAGCGCGCGCCAGCTGCGCCGAGTGCCACGAGAACGCCAAGACGCTGGACGCCGCCGAGGCCGAGCTCGTCAAGCAGGTGCGCCCAGCTCCTCCCGACCTAGCGACGCTCCCGACGCCAGGAGCGTTACTCCCGGTCACTACGAATATAATATCACAATATGATTGATAATAAAAGAATATTATAGTAAAATAGGCTAAATTAAGACTAAAATTCTAAATATCACGTTTGGGTGAGAAAATCAACACAAATAGAACAAGTGTTGCGCACGTTAAACTACACACATCAAAATGTCTAGGGATCAACATATATTTTTGCAATAACTTTCTCCTGATTGATATTAATTAAAATTTTCTTTAAGGATTCATCAAATAAAGTGTTTTCGTTTGTCACAGTAACGATAAACCAAGTCACCTTTGCATTAATAAAGAAATTTGCCATTTTCTAATAAAGGATTTTTGACATTTGAACCACTAACACAAAAGTTTGAAAAAAAGACTGAAATAACAGTTTTCTTTTAAAATTTTATTGGGTAACTTAAACAATTAATAATCCGTGTTTCTACGCGAACACTAACAAACAAAGAACATCGGTTGGCATACTCAAAATGAGTTCATCCAAATCACGCTGTGGAATGGCCGCCCATGTTCGTTGCAACAACAAAAACCCTCCATATCGGCAGAGCTCTTCTCTGTAGCATATCCCATGCATGCTCAATCGGGTTCAAGTCTGGCGACTGAGCAGGCCAGGGCAGGACATTGATGTTAGCTGCGGCGAGAGTCTGTCTTACAACTCTTGCGGTGTGCGGTCGTGCATTATCATGCATTAACTGAAATAAGGGACCGATTTGCACTTGTAGAGGAACGATGACGTCTGATACAATCGTCTCAGCATAAATTTGAGCGTTGAGGTTGCCTCTGATCCAAATCAACTCAGTTCTTCCGCCGATCCAAATACCCGCCCATAACATGATGGTTCCACCACTATAAGGATGGACTTCCTGGCAGGATTTTAATCGCTGTTGGCGTCCAGGGGTTCTCCAGTGTCGTATACGTCTTGTATCCGGTCTCATACCAAAACGAGACTCATCAGAAAAGCACACGAAACGCCATTGTTCTTCTGCCCAATTTCTGTGTTCAAGAGCCCATTGATATCGAATCTACGATTGTGCATTGCTATAGGTGGTACCCGTAGCGGTTTTCGGGAATGAAGATTCACTTCATGCAAGCGGTTTCTGACTGTTTGGTCGCTAATTAAGTCCCTGCCTGAAGAGTGATGAAGCCTCACGGCTAACATCATGGCGGTTATTGTTGGAGCTCTTCGAGTTAAGATTTGAATGTATCGGTCTTGTCTCCGTGTGGTGCAGCGATACCGTCCTCCATGGCGCTCAGCCACGGTACCAGTGCTTCGGTAACGTGTCCAAAGTCGACTGATAACACTCTGACTTGTATTCAGAGCTAAAGCCACAGTACGTTGCCGGGAACCAGCTTCTATCATTCCCACGGCTCTGAGCATTTCTTCCCTGCTTAAATGACGTCGCCGCTCCATAATAACGTTGGTTTTAATCAGTAGTAGGGAAACAGTAGCACTAATAATGTCTTCAATGCGTTGTATGTTTTTATAGGGAAAATATTGACAGCTGATTTTCATCTTTTACTCGAATTTGATTCACAGTTCCTGATTCAAATTATGAAATGCACCAAAAAGTATCCATATGAATTTATAAAATCATAAATTTACTACAAAGCCACATCTCAATCTCAAGAAATCCGCATAAAAACGCTTGATCCCTAGACACTTTTGATGTGTGTAGTTGTTGCGCTTGCATAGGTACCTCGCATTGTCTGGCTGGATCTACTTTGAGGAGTTCACTGAACTGTACTTCATTGTGATGATTATGATGACGACCCTCGATTTTTTAAGGTTTCCACCATCACATCCTGACTTGGTGACAATGGGACCCAGTTGGGAGCATACCCTTTCATATCAACATATATTTTTTCAAATCGATTCAGGCGTGTTCGAGAAATCAAAACATAATGGCAAAAAGAACATCCGAATTGAAAAGAAGTGGGAAGTTGATTAGTAAAGAAAAAGAAGTAGATTTCTTGGTTAAAATGTCTAAAAATGCAAATATGAGGCGTGACAGAGCGGCACGGTCGGCAGATGGAGGGCGGCGACGCGCAGTGGGACGTCAGCGCGCTGTTCGGGCCCGGCGCCGCCGCCGCGCCGCCCGGCGCGCCGCCGCCGCCCGACGACCTGGAGGACTACTACCTCGCCAAGTTCCGCGCCTACGCCGCCAGCGCCGCCCGCCTGGCGCGCCTGGACGCCAAGGCGCTGGCGGCGCGCCGCCTGGCGCGCCGGGCGCCGCCGCCTCCGGCCCCCGCGTCGCCGCCGCGGCGCCTGGCGCGGCTGCGGCGCGGGCAGTTCGCGGCGCCGCTGGAGCTGCGCCTGCCCGTGGTGCTGACGTCGTGCGTGCGCGTGATCGCGCGCTACGGGCTGCGGCACCAGGGCGTGTTCCGCGTGTCGGGCTCGCAGGTGGAGATGCAGGCGCTGCGCGCGGCCTTCGAGCGCGGCGAGGACCCGCTGGCCGGCGTGCGCGACGCCAGCGACATCAACACCGTGTGCGGCCTGCTCAAGCTCTACCTGCGCGAGGTACGCCCCGAGAGAGCCCCGACAGATATTATTTCATTCGTGGTAATGTTTTTGAGTAATTTAACTGAGTGAAAATAAACGCAAACGCGGCCCGAATGGCTAGCATCTGAAAATACAATTCATTAACCGTAATACACGAACACAAAGAGAAAAATGTGTAAGCAATGCAATCTTAGTTTGACACCAACAATACATGTGACGAGACAAATCACTGTAACAATATCAGCTGACGATAGTCCGCCAACCGCAGATCCGTAGATGATAGTCCTATTCCAATCCATAGTCAGTATAAAAATTCTTTGAGTAACTTCAAATATTAAAAAAAGTGTCCTGGGTATGGCTCCAAGAATTAATAACACAATTCCAGACGCCATAAAAGTATTGAATCTTTCACTTTTTACTATTAACGAATACTTAAAATTTAATGACGAATCAATTTAAGATTATATAATATACTAGCGACCCGCCCCGATTTCGCACAGGTGCAATGCTAATGCATTTGTTATTGTACCAGGACAACATAATTATCTTACATAAGCATACCAATAATCGAGTGTTGATGATACTGCTAACCATGAACCAACACAGCATAAAATGTTTGATGTACATCCCTGGGCACGCGGGTGAAACCGCGAGGAAGTGCTAGTAAACTATATACATAAACCTTCCTCTGTAATCACTCTATCTATTAAAAAACCGCATCAAAATATCTACCTCTATACCATACTAATCTATACTAATATTATAAAGCTGAAGAGTTTGTTTGTTTGTATGTTTGAACGCGCTAATCTCAGGAACTACTGGTCTGATTTGAAAAATTCTTTCAGTGTTAGATACTCCATTTATCGAGGAAGGCTATAGGCTACTTTTTATTCGGGTGCACCGAGTAGTTCCCACGGGACGCGGGTGAAACCGCTGGCAGAAGCTAGTCATACATAAGACTGTATTTTTTTAACTACCTATGTTAAGGAATAAATAAATGATTTGATCATGTTGGAATAATGTTGAAAAATATTACTATACCACCAAAAAGGTTGTATAAAATTTATTCCGGTTTAGTAAACTTATTCTTGGATTAGTGGTTAGTAAAACAGAAACGTTGTTAATTCTGGAGTAAATAACATTTTTTTTCTCCGATAATACCTTATTCCAGTTTGGTCGAATTTGCCCTAAGAGATAAAATAAAGAATAACAAAAATGATAACTTATACGTCTAAAAATCGATTCAATTGAGTGACCATCTTCAAATCGGTATATAACTATTTCTTAGTTACTAGCTTCCGCCAGCGGTTTCACCCGCTTTCCTGTGGGAACTACTGTGCGCACCCGGATAAAAAGTAGCCTATAACCTTCATCGATAAATGGGCTATCTAACACTGAAAGAATTTTTCAAATCGGACCAGTAGTTCCTGAGATTAGCGCGTTCAAACAAACAAAACAAACTCTTCAGCTTTATAATATTAGATAGATAAACTGTTATGGTATCGCGAAAGAAGTGTAGAAAAAGAGTTTGTTTGACATTAGTCGTATGGACTAATGGCAACATTGAAACAGGACGTTGAATCCAGCGTGTGCTAGGTATGTGTAAAGTGTAGCGTGGGGTGACGGCAAGCGCGTGCGGCAGGTGCGGCCGCCGCTGCTGCCGCCGCAGCTGCAGGAGCGCCTGCTGCGCGTGGCGGCGCTGCCGGACGACGCGGCCTTCGTGCGGCGCATGCGCGACACGCTGGCCGCGCTGCCGCCGCCCGCGCTCATCGTGCTGCGCTACCTGTTCGCCTTCCTCGCGCAGTCAGTGTCCCGACACACCCAGTCACTTGTGCACTATTCCCCTCCTATCTATACGTTTTCTTTTTTATGTGCTAAATCATCAAACGGCCTCCCGCTATCTGTGGCTGCACCGTGAGGGAGTGCCAGATTTTTACTGACATTCTCGACCTTACTTGAACTTATTCTCGAACTTCAATTTTAATGTTAGAATAACACTAAAATAGTATTAATGGCAAACATTAACAAAACAGTAGTCAGTTAATTACATATGAAAAGGACAATCAGTGTGGGGGGGAGTCGGGGTGTACCATATAGCGGAATGGGTTACAGCCTGGCGGAGCACAGCGCGGAGAACATGATGGACGCGTGGAACCTGGCCATCTGCCTCGGGCCCACGCTGCTGGCGGCCTGGGGCGAGGGCGGCGCGCAGGTCGCCGCGCAGAACCTCGTCAACGAGCTCGTCAAGCGCTGCATCCTGCACCACGCGCAGCTGTTCCCGCAGGACCTCGCGCCCGACGCGCTCTACTCGCGCGCCAGGTACGTGTGTACGTGTGCGCTCTGCTCGCGCGCAGAACCTCGTCAACGAGCTCGTCAAGCGCTGCATCCTGCACCACGCGCAGCTGTTCCTGTCCCGCGTGACTCGGGCCGAAAACAGCAGACTAAACTCGGCGCCAAAGAGATCAACTGTGTATGTGCGTCTGCTCGCGCGACAGAACAATCGCGTCAACGAGCTCGTCAAGCGCTGCATCTGCACCACCGCAGCTGTTCCAAAAGCAGGACCTCGCGCACCGACGCGCTTCCTACTCGCGCGCCAGGTACGGTGTTGTGTACGTGTGCGCTCTTGCTTGCGCGCAGAAACCTCGCAACGAAGCTCCGTAGCGCTGCACCTGCACCACGCGCAGCTGTATCCGCAGGAACTCGCGCCCGACGCGCTCTACTCCTACAGCGCGCCAAGTAGTGTGTACGTGTGCGCTCTGATCGCGCGCAGAACCTCGTCAACGAGCTCGGCAAGCGCTGCGATCTGCACAGCGCAGCTGTCGTCCTCGAGGACTCGCGCCCGACGCGCTCTACTCGCTGCGCCAGGTTAGTGTGTAGTGGTGGCTCTGCTCGCGCGCGAGAGAAACCTCGTCAACGAGCTCGTCAAAGGCGCTGATCCTGCACACGCGCGCGTTTGCCGCAGGGACCGCGCCCGACGCGCTCTACTAAACCGCGCGCAACAGGAACGTGTGTAGTGTGCGTCTTGCTCGCGCGCAGAAACCTCGTCAAACGAGCCTCGTCAAGCGCTGCATACTGCAACACCGGCTGTTACCCGAGAAGGAGCAGGACTCAGCGCGCACGACGCGCTCTTAACTCGGCAGGCGCAAAAGACATGTACGTGTGTACGTTGCCGTCTGCTGACAGCGAGCAAATTCAACCAAATCGTCACCGAAAAATAAAAGCTCTCCAACGCGCCTGACATTTGCGACCCCGCGCAGAACATGTTCCCGGCAGGCCTCGCGCAAATAAATATAGACCGAAGACGCGCTCATCGACGCGCGCAAGGTACGTGTGGTACGTTGCGCTCTGCCGCGCGCAGCACTCGTCACGAAGTCGTCAAAAGCACGAGACTGAGAAAAATCTGCACAAAGCGCAGCTGTTCACAGCGCTCAAGCGCGCCAGAAGACGCGCTCATATCTACACGCGCTCATCTCCGGAAAAAATATGTGTAACAGTGAACGTGCGCTCTGCTGCGCGCAGAACCCGTCACGAGCTCGTCAAGCGCTAAGACATCTGCCCAACACGCGCTAGGCTGTTCCAGAGAACTTATCGCGCCCCACCAAGAACGCGCATCTGAAAAAACTAGACGCGCGCCTAAAATACAAATAACAAAGTTTGGGCACGGAAAAAAACAGGAATGTGTAGGATCCGGTATAAGCGGTGAAAGTGAGTCGGCTCTGAATCGCTCACGCGATAGGTGCGACGGAGCAAGAAGATCGGTCCGGAAGCTCGCAGCGCTGTGACATCTGCACCAGCACGCGCGGAAACTGGTTTCACCAGGACCTATCAGGGGAGGGCGCAAAAGCAAGAAGAAGAGCAAGCGCAAAGATCTCTAAAACAAGATATACCTGGCGATGGAGAGCGCTGAACGTTCTAGGATCCAGAGCGAAAGAGGTCCGTGTAAAGAGAATCGTTGCGCTCATGTCGCGCGCAATTAAGACCTAAACAGAGTAGCTGTTGTGCGCGGATGAAGTGTGAGTAAGGGCTGCAGTGACAAGTGGAGGTCAAGAGACGCAACACCACAGTGGAGCTGAGGGCGTGTTTGAGCAGGGAGTGTATTGACGAAAGGAAGGTAAAACGGGACGTATGGCGGGCGCAGCGGGGAGGTTGATAGGTCGGAAGTGCCCTGTGGGCGAGCTGCCATGTAGCATGATGCGGAGCGCATTTTCTGGGGGCCACCCGCCAGCTTTCTACACTCGCCCCACGTACGTTAGTGTCACGTTTGCGAGGACGTGGTCTAGTTCTCTTCGAGCGCGACCCGGTCACGAGCTTCTCATACCGCACTCCTGGCTTCGGAAGTTCACGGGCCGCCGGCTGTTCTACCGGGCAAAGGACTCGGGCCTCGCGGTGACGGGAAGGGTGTGTTTAGGAGGGACACGGGTCTGAAGGGGGAGATGACTGCAGAGAGTACTGAAGCGAGGGCGGCTACTAGCCCCCTAGTTTTGGCTGTCGTGGGTTGGCGTCTTGGCTCGGCCAGGGCAGAGCCTCGTCAACTCGGAGGTGGGAGTCGGTCGAATCGGCAGTGTGGGGGTATCCTGCAGGCCGAATCACCAATATGCCGGGGTAGAGATACGCGGCGAGTCCGTTGGTTCCGGGCAGGGGCCTCGGCGCCGCCGCGGCTCTACTCGCGGCGCACGCACAGCCACGCAAAGAGGAGCTAAAAACGTTCTAGTGTGCAACGGTCGACGTGATTGGGCTGGATCGTCTGTTCGGCAGGAATGGAATAGTAAAACAAAAATTAGGCTTGGGTCAAGCGCTGGGCATCCTGCAGCAACAAACAAAAAAACGCGTCACAAAAAGAACTGGTTCCGAAAAATGCAAGGACATGAAAAAAAGATCAAAAAAAAAAGCCCCCGGGCTGCAAAAAAAAAGAAAAACTCAGAAAAACATGATATTTAAATGTATCAAGAAATCCAGTCATACACAAATATATAACATCTTTTGGTGATACAAAAATTTAAATAATAAGCTTAAAATTAATCCTTAATTTATTTATACACATAATTTATACAGAACTATGTATTTAACAAATAATATAGTTTTTTTAAATACATATTAATACTTATTACTACATGAACTACTTAATAATAAATTAGTAGGTATACATAAAAGTTAAATATGGGTTAAATCCCAAAATCCTGGTTAAAGTTAAAAAACCTAATTAATTGCATGATTATGTGAAAACAATTATTTTTTACCCATCCATGAAGACGGTTTATGTTCTTTGCGCTAAGTTGCGTATGTAACTAATTGCTTTAATTTGTTATTTAATTTGATCTAGACTTAAAGTTGTCCACTAAAGGAAAATTAAGAAGATTACATATTTCAGTAAATTTTAAATAATAATAAGCAGGTATAATGATTTTAAATACAAGTTAGTTTTCTATTAATTGCTTAGAACGCTTTTGTACTCTCTGCCTTTATTTTTATTGAAGTCTAACGCGCGAAAGGCAACTGAGGCAGTCCAAGGCGAATGATAACTACACTACTGTTAAAGTAACGTTTGAACTTAGACTTTTTAACAATTAAATTGCACTTTTAAGTATTCTGTTATGGGTGATTGTCTCTCCTGACAGTTCGTAACCGATTAAGTGGGGCTGTATTATGTAAGCATTTAATGCGACTTGTATATAGATTCGAATTGGTGAGAACGGTGCAGAATGGAACCTGGGAATTGTCGATTTAAAAATGTTGTCCCCTCAATTGATAGCTTCACCGCAAATCTGTTTGTGCGATATCAGTATATGCAATATCTATATCACTTTTTAAAACTATAATTTTTTATAATGATTTATTTGTTTATAGAACAAAGTTATTTGGGAGTACTTTAATGTCAGAAATATGTTAAATATTTAATTTAGAAATTAACGAAGAGAACATATTTTTAATAATTTTATTTCTATTTCATTTTGTCAGTTACTTTTTAAATACTACTCGAGCGGCCCACGATAGAGCCAAGGGCCATGCAGTTATGCCAGCAGGGAACAAAATGAACTATCAGGGAAATGGCATGAACAATACGCCAAATAAGTATAGGTTATACTGTTAAATAAAATGAACATTCTCGTTCCATCTCATTTTTAAATATAAAGCCTCTTCCATTAAATTACATTAGAATGTCACAATCAAAAATCATAAAACCAAAAACAGGTTTTTTTCATTATTTTCAGAGAGAGAACCATAATTTTTCATCTTAGACTAGACTTTCAAATTTATTTTGATCAATTGCTTTAGAATACCTGTAATAACAAGCGACATTTATTGGCTTTTCAACTTGCAATCCGTGAGAATTTTTCTGTTCCATACAAAACTAAAGAGCAGTAAGTTATTTGATACAGGATCTATAATGGTTAATTGGGACCTAGTAAAATGCAGTAGCGCACTATATCATTTGAGTTGGGAATAGAGATAAATCTAAAACAGAATTTATTAAAGTTGACACGAAAGCTGAATTGGTACTCTCGCATGACTTGGCAATGTCAAAAACTGAGGCTACCAACTATGTGCCTTATACAAACAGGCCAATAGCTCACCAAATTTTTGTTACACATTCATGCTGCTGACATTGCTGTGCTGGACTTTATGCGCTAATTGCCATTTTAATTATGCTATAGAGAAAGTATGTTTTCAGATATAATGTAATTTTTGATTAGCGCATAAGGTCCAGCACAGCAATGTCGAGCACATAAAATTGTTGGAAGCTATTGCCTGTCTAGGGGGGGGGGGGGGGGGTAGCAAGGAGTCTTAGCTTCAATTTTGCCATTGCCGTCAGGCATAATTCAGCTTTCGGGGTAAATTTAATAATTCTGTAGATTATGCATCTTTAAATCAATGATATAGTTGACCTCTGCATTTTTTAACTATAATCTAATTATATCATAGATCTTGTAACAAATACTTTACTGCTCTTTAATTTTTTGTATGGAAAAAATTCTCACGATGAAGTTGAGAAAGCAATATAAGTGTCGCTTGTTATTACAGGTTTCTAAGCATTATCAAAATAAAATTTGAAAGTCTAGTCTAAGATTAAATTATGGTTCTTCTCTGAAATAATAAAAAAAACCTTTTTTTGGTTTTTATGGATTTTTGCATTGTGACAATCCTTCTAATGGTAATTTTAATGGAGAGAGGCTTCATATTAAAATATGAATGGAGAATGTTTTATTTATTGTTAACCATTATAACTATACTTATTTGGCGTTTTTGATGATTTCCCCCTGATAGTTTTCATTTTGTTCCTGGCTGGCATTACTGCAATGTTGCTTTATCGTGGGCCCGCAGCGGCAGGCCGAGTGCGGGCCCGACGCGGCTTCCTCACTCCGCGGCGCCAGGGTAGTGTGGTCGTGTGCGCTCTGGCTCGGCGCAGACGCTCGGTTTCTGTGTACAATCTTGGGCGGAAGCGATTTCTAGTCTAGTTGTCAGTCAAGGCGGTGTCTCCTGGCACCAGAAAGCGCGCTGTCCGTCTTGGACGTCGCGCCCGACGCGCTCTACTCGCGCGCCAGTACGTGTGTACGTGGCGCTCTGCTCGCGCGCAGATCGTGTCACGAGCTCGTCAAGCGCTGCATCCTGCACCACGCGCAGCTGTTCCCCGCAGGTTCGCGCCCGACGCCTCTACTCGCGCGCCAGGTACGTGTGTAGTGTGCGCTCTGCCCGCGCGCAGAACTTCGTCAACGAGCTCGTCAAGCGCTTGCATCCTGCACCACGCGCAACTGTCCTCGGCAGGACTCTCGCCCGACGCGCTCTACTCGCGCGCCAGTACGTGTGTACGTGTGCGCTCTGCTCGCGCGCAAGACTCGTAACGAGCTCGTCAAGCGCTGCATCCTGCACACAGCGCAGCTGTTCCGACACCCTCGCGGGAACAGTTGGGCGTGGTGATTACTAAATTTGATTCTGATTCCCACTATAACATACACACCTGGACGAACAAGCAGATGACGATGACCAGTTCCTGGAAAAAAACGTAGGCCGATACAATTATCCACCATACGAAGTTGGTAAGATTTGCTTAAAACAAAAGCGTATACTACCTGCTTTCCCCTCTGCCCACCGTGGTCTTGTTTAATCGTTTCTTAGGATCTGTTCCTCGGCGCATTGTGCTTCCTGGGTTCAGTGGCATGGTTACAGTGAATCGGTTATCTGTTCGGGAGTCCCTCGCCGACCCCGCCTCACGTGGATCTCCTGCAGCAGTGAGACGAGCTGTCCACTGCAGGCCGAGGCGGCGGCGACCGCGCCGCGCTCGCCGCAGACGCGCCGCCAGACGCGCGCCGCGCGCCGCCCGACGCCGCGCCGCAGGACGAGCCGGACGCGCCCGACGACCTGTCACTCTAGACATTGACGACGACACAGGTATTTCCTTCGCCAAATTCGAGACGGCCCGCAATAACGTCTGACCAAATACGCGTTATTTTTCGAGAGATATTAACCGCCATGGAGTTTTTACTTTTATACTTACATAATCAAGTTTAAATATTAATATTTTTTTCTTTATTATCGAAATATAACTTGTAGTATATAAAACATACTTTTAAAAAC
>NWSH02000535.1:1858979-1869931 GCA_002382865.2 Heliothis virescens
AACACAGCATAAAATGTTTGATGTACATGCCGGGTCACGCGGGTGAAACCGCGAGGAAGTGCTAGTAAAACTATATACATAAACCTTCCTCTGTAATCACTCTATCTATTTAAAAACCGCATCAAAATATCTACCTCTATACCATACTAATCTATACTAATATTATAAAGCTGAAAGTTTGTTTGTTTGTATGTTTGAACGCGCTAATCTCAGGAACTACTGGTCTGATTTGAAAAATTCTCAGTGTTAGATACTCCATTTATCGAGGAAGGCTATAGGCTACTTTTTATATTCGGGTGCACCGAAGTAGTTCCCACGGGACGCGGGTGAAACCGCTGCAGAAGCTAGTCATACATAAGACTGTATTTTTTTAACTACCTATGTTAAGGAATAAAATAAATGATTGATCATTTGGAATAATGTTGAAAAATAATTAACCACACCAAAAAGGTTGTATAAATATTTATGCCGGTTTAGTAAAACTTATTCTTGGATTAGTGTTAGTAAAACAGAAACGTTGTTAATTCTGGAGTAAATAACATTTTTTTTCTTCGATAATACCTTATTCCAGTTTTGTCGAATTTGCCCTAAGAGATAAAATAAAGAATAACAAAAATGATAACTTATACGTCTAAAAAATCGATTCAATTGAGTGACCATCTTCAAATCCGGTATATAAACTATTTCTTAGTTACTAGCTTCCGCCAGCGGTTTCACCCGCTTTCCTGTGGGAACTACTGTGCGCACCCGGATAAAAAAGTAGCCTATTAACCTTCATCGATAAATGGGCTATCTAACACTGAAAAAATTTTTCAAACTCGACCCAGTAGTTCCCTGAGATTAGCGCGTTCAAGACAAACAAACAAACTCTTCAGCTTTATAATATTAGATAATAAACTGTTATGGTACGCGAAAGAAGTGTAGAAAAAAAGATTTGTTTTACATTAGTCGTATGGACTAATGGCAACATTGAAACAGGACTTGAATCAGCGTGTGCTAGTTGTGTAAAGTTAGCGTGGGACAGGCAAGTTGCCGCGTGTAGGCAAGGAGCTGCCGCCGCTGCTGGCAGCGGCCGCCTGCTGCCGCCGACGTGAGGGCGCGCGCCCTGCGCGCGTTGGCGGCGCGCTCGCGGCCCGGACGACGTGCGCGTGCCTCGTCGCCGTGCCATGCGCGACACGCTGGCCGCTGCCGCCGCCCGCGCTACACTGCTGCGCTACCTTGTCCCTCCCGCGCCAGTCCAGCTGTCCCGACACACCCAGTCACGCTTGTGACTATTCCCTCCTATCTATACTTTTTCTTTTATGTGCTAAATCATCAAGAACGCCTCCCGCTCATGTGGCTGCACCGTGAGGTGCAGTGCCAGATTTTTATGACATTCTCGACCTTACTGGAACTTATTCTCGAACTTCAATTTTAATGTTAGAATAAACACTAAAATAGTATTAATGGCAAACAAACGTAAGAAAGCGAGTAGTAACAGGTTAATAAGCATCATCGAAAAAGGAAATAACATGTGGGAGTCGGGGTGTACCATATAGCGGAATGGGTTACAGCCTGGCGGAGCACAGCGCGAGAGAACATGATGGACGCGTGGAACCTGCCATCTGCCTCGGGCCCACGCTGCTGGCGGCCTGGGCGAGGGCGGCGCGCAGGTCGCGCGCAGAACCTCGTCAACGAGCTCGTCAAGCGCTGCATCCTGCACACGCGCAGCTGTCCCGCAGGACCTCGCGCCCGACGCGCTCTACTCGCGCGCCAGGTACGTGTGTACGTGGGCGCTCTGCTCGCGCGCAGAACCTCGTCAACGAGCTCGTCAAGCGCTGCATCCTGCACCACGCGCAGCTGTTCCCGCAGGACCTCGCGCCCGACGCGCTCTACTCGCGCGCCAGGTACGTGTTACGTGTCGCTCTGTCGCGCGCAGAACCTCGTTCAACGAGCTCGTCAAGCGCTGCATCCTGCACCACGCGCAGCTGTTCCCGCAGGACCTCGCGCCGACGCGCTCTACTGCGCGCCAGGTACGTGTGTACGTGTGCGCTCTGCTCGCGCGCAGAACCTCGTCAACGAGCTCGTCAAGCGCTGCATCCTGCACCACGCGCAGCTGTTCCCGCAGGACCTCGCGCCCGACGCGCTCTACTCGCGCGCCAGGTACGTGTGTACGTGTGCGCTCTGCTCGCGCGCAGAACCTCGTCAACGAGCTCGTCAAGCGCTGCATCCTGCACCACGCGCAGCTGTCCCGCAGGACCTCGCGCCCGACGCGCTCTACTCGCGCGCCAGTACGTGTGTACGTGTGCGCTCTGCTCGCGCGCAGAACCTCCGTCAACGAGCCGTCAAGCGCTGCATCCTGCACCACGCGCAGCTGTTCCCGCAGGACCTCGGCCCGACGCGCTCTACTCGCGCGCCAGGTACGTGTGTACGTGTGCGCTCTTGCTCGCGCGAGAACCTCGTCAACGAGCTCGTCAAGCGCTGCATCCTGCACCACGCGCAGCTGTCCGCAGGACCTCGCGCCCGACGCGCTCTACTCGCGCGCCAGGTACGTGTGTACGTGTGCGCTCTGCTCGCGCGCAGAACCTCGTCAACGAGCTTCGTCAAGCGCTGCATCCTGCACCACGCGCAGCTGTTCCCGCAGGACCTCGCGCCCGACGCGCTCTACTCGCGCGCCAGGTACGTGTGTACGTGTGCGCTCTGCTCGCGCGCAGAACCTCGTCAACGAGCTCGTCAAGCGCTGCATCCTGCACCACGCGCAGCTGTTCCCGCAGGACCTCGCGCCCGACGCGCTCTACTCGCGCGCCAGTACGTGTGTACGTGTGCGCTCTGCTCGCGCGCAGAACCTCGTCAACGAGCTCGTCAAGCGCTGCATCCTGCACCACGCGCAGCTGTTCCCGCAGGACCTCGCGCCCGACGCGCTCTATTCGCGCGCCAGGTACGTGTGTACGTGTGCGCTCTGCTCGCGCGCAGAACCTCGTCAACGAGCTCGTCAAGCGCTGCATCCTGCACACGCGCAGCTGTTCCCGCAGACCTCGCGCCCGACGCGCTCTACTCGCGCGCCAGGTACGTGTGTACGTGTGTGCGCTCTCGCTGCGCGCAGAACCTCGTCAACGAGCTCGTCAAGCGCTGCATCCTGCACCACGCGCAGCTGTTCCCGCAGGACCTCGCGCCCGACGCGCTCTACTCGCGCGCCAGGTACGTGTGTACGTGTGCGCTCTGCTCGCGCGCAGAACCTCGTCAACGAGCTCGTCAAGCGCTGCATCCTGCACCACGCGCAGCTGTTCCCGCAGGACCTCGCGCCCGACGCGCTCTACTCGCGCGCCAGGTACGTGTGTACGTGTGCGCTCTGCTCGCGCGCAGAACCTCGTCAACGAGCTCGTCAAGCGCTGCATCCTGCACCACGCGCAGCTGTTCCGCAGGACCTCGCGCCCGACGCGCTCTACTCGCGCGCCAGGTACGTGTGTACGTGTGCGCTCTGCTCGCGCGCAGAACCTCGTCAACGAGCTCGTCAAGCGCTGCATCCTGCACCACGCGCAGCTGTTCCCGCAGGACCTCGCGCCCGACGCGCTCTACTCGCGCGCCAGGTACGTGTGTACGTGTGCGCTCTGCTCGCGCGCAGAACCTCGTCAACGAGCTCGTCAAGCGCTGCATCCTGCACCACGCGCAGCTGTTCCCGGCAGGACCTCCGCCCGACGCGCTCTACTCGCGCGCCAGGTACGTGTGTACGTGTGCGCTCTGCTCGCGCGCAGAACCTCGTCAACGAGCTCGTCAAGCGCTGCATCCTGCACCACGCGCAGCTGTTCCCGCAGGACCTCGCGCCCGACGCGCTCTACTCGCGCGCCAGGTACGTGTGTACGTGTGCGCTTCTGCTCGCGCGCAGAACCTCGTCAACGAGCTCGTCAAGCGCTGCATCCTGCACCACGCGCAGCTGTTCCGCAGGACCTCGCGCCCGACGCGCTCTACTCGCGCGCCAGGTACGTGTGTACGTGTGCGCTCTGCTCGCGCGCAGAACCTCGTCAACGAGCTCGTCAAGCGCTGCATCCTGCACCACGCGCAGCTGTTCCCGCAGGACCTCGCGCCCGACCGCGCTCTACTCGCGCGCCAGGTACGTGTGTACGTGTGCGCTCTGCTCGCGCGCAGAACCTCGTCAACGAGCTCGTCAAGCGCTGCATCCTGCACCACGCGCAGCTGTTCCCGCAGGACCTCGCGCCCGACGCGCTCTACTCGCGCGCCAGGTACGTGTGTACGTGTGCGCTCTGCTCGCGCGCAGAACCTCGTCAACGAGCTCGTCAAGCGCTGCATCCTGCACCACGCGCAGCTGTTCCGCACAGCTCCTGCGGGAACATTGGGCGTTGATTACTACATGATTACTGATTCACACTATAACTATACCACTGAACACCGAAAGCACGATGCACCGATGACCAGTTCCTGGAAAAAAACGTAGGCCGATACAATTATCCACCATCGAAGTTGGTAAGATTTGCTTAAAACAAAAGCGTAAAATCTACCTTGCCTTTCCCCCTTTCCGCCACACCGTGGTCTTGTTTAATCGTTTCTAGGATCTGTTCCTCGGCGCATTGTGCTCTCTGGGTTCAGTGGCATGGTTACAGGGAATCGGTTATCTGTTCGGTAGTCCCTCGCCGACCCGCCTCACGTGACCTCTCCTGCAGCAGTGACGACGAGCTGTCCGACTCACGCAGGCCAGAGCGCGGCCGACGCGCGCCGGCCTCCCGCCAGACGCGCCGCCAGACGCGCCCGCCGCCGCGCGCCCGACGCCGCGCCCGCAGGACGAGCCGGACCCGCCCGACGACCTGTCACTCTACGACATTGACGACGACACAGGTATTTCCTTCGCCAAATTCGAGGACGGCCCGCAAATAACGTCTGACCAAATACGCGGTATATTTTCGAGAGATATTAACCGCCATGGAGTACTTTACTTTTATACTTACATAATCAAGTTAAATATTAATATTTTTTTTCTTTATTATCGAAATATAACTTTGTAGTAACTAAAACATAATTTTAAAAACATTTTTTTAGTTTATTTGTGAGCAGTAGTTTTGAAGGGATAATAGATGATGTAGCAGTGGTATGTACCGGCGCTGTTGCAGACGAGTGAGCGACTCGGACGGCGACAGCGAGTGGGCGGCGCGGGCGCCACACGCCCCGTGAGTGTCCCATGCACAAGCCTTCTTATTCTCTTACTGCTAGCTATATATATTATTAGCTATATTACTGCAAAATTTCGTCAAAATAAATCCATCCAGTAGTATTACATTACATCTTACAAACTTGCATAAAATATACCTAATATGGAGAAAAATGCGACCCTCAAAGTAAATATTCTCCAATAAGTATTATGCGTGAGGTTACTGACATCCATTATCTTAACTTTAACTGTTGTTTCACGCCAAGGCTATCTATTTTTCAAATCGGACTAGTTACCTATTGAACAAAAGCAGAGTGGTACATTAGGTACGTGTCGCGCGTGGGCCGGCAGTGAGCAGTGCGTGGTGTTGCAGGTCGCGCCGCCAGCCGCAGGTACGTGAGCGGCACGCCGCGCCTCCACTGCTCTGCTTCGCTAGTTACTGCTACACAACTCCTGGGGTTGGAATACGCGGACGATGTTCAGACCAACTACTCGCATAGCTGTCAGCGCCGCGTGACTATACAACCAGCATAATGCCGACCGCTTCACACATTGCGGCCTTATTTGAAGATTACTTTTTAATTGAAAAATACTGAAAATTGATCGCTACAATCATAGATATTTTAAAGAAGGAGATATGTAGTAGACGAAAATGTATCGGATACCTATGTGTGATTACCTGCAGTACCGTCTTTACCATAAGGCACAAGGGGCCAGTGCCCAGGCCCCCATCTTCAGGGCCCCGAAGGCCGACAATTTCTCTCACATTTAATCTCAAATACTCATTACACTTTTCTCATTGCCCGAATGTCGATCATTTTCAGATTTATTCGAATCAGTATATTTATATGAATTTGAGTGACATCAAGCCTACAAAAGTCTCGCGTTGTGTGCGGTATCATAGACACGGTAGCTTCTTGCTTAATTTAAACTTAACGCGCGAGTCTCCAGTTGAGAGGCAAGGAAAAGTTTCGTGTAGATGCTTTCATTCCCATAATTGACGGCATTAATTACACATTCGGCAGCATGCAAAGAAATTGATAATCGATTTAGTTTTCTTTGTCAGTTAACAACAATCGAGTCTGACGAATTGACCAAAAAATGGAACGAATTTGCAGAATTTTATCATGAAGACATTAATGCATATGAGCTCAAAACAGAATGTTTTCATTTAAGCCAAATATTTAAAAAATATAGCAAAGCCATCAGCGGATTAAAATATCAGGGGCGGCGCTAGGTCGGGCAACGTCGGCGACCGCCGACGGCCTCGCGCCTGAGGGGGCCTCGCAGAAATACTAGTTACCTATTTATTTTCGTTTCGCTAATCATGTTTAATCCTCTAAGTATAAAAATCTTCGCGCTCGCTTCGCTCGCGCATTCATATTACATGTTATCTAAGTTTTTCCTTGCCTTATGACTCCACAAATTAACTAAAACAAATGGTGGCAACTTTAGTTTTACAATAATCAAAAATGATTTTGAAAATGTATCCTACCTACTAAAGGTAGGATATTATTTTTTGTGTCTTGACCTAAAAATGTCAAAACGCGCGCTCGCTCCGCTCGCGCCCTTTTCTTTTCGATGTTCACACGTCGAGCTGAAAAAAAATTTCGCGCTCGCTTCGCTCGCGTATTTATCGCATTCATCTCTTTTTCCTTTGTAACTATTTCTTTGTTCCATAAATTATACATTATCAAAATAAAATTATAAATTCGCGAATTTGATTTCGCCGACATACACATTTGGTCTAGCGCTGCCACTGTTAATTATGAACATAGAAAGTTATATTCTTCAGGAGTGAACTGAGTTCGAGGATTTAATAGGTTTTTCTCAACAGAAATCTCGAAAGAAACTATTAATCGTAATTTTGCATCATAAGTACTTATATCATTAATTATATTAGATTAAACAATAAATAACGCAGATCACAGTAAAAAAATGTATTTCACTTTCTTTGCATTCCAAAAGAGCCCCAAATTCTTGTGTGCCCAAGGGCCCCAGCACAGTCTAAGACGGCCCTGGATACCTGTGTCTCCAGTTTCCCCTACCACACGGCAACTACTACACGCGCGGTTTAGTAAAAGGAATAGATACGCAACTGCGCACACACACGCAATTCTTGTGCAATCAATCATGAACCTTATTGACATCAACACAGCGTGTATTATCCATGCACCGTACAACTTACTCACACAAAAACATCGGTGGTTATCGTTGTGCTGTGCGAAAACCATTTATTTTATTTTTATGCTAGTGATTGACTAAAACGAAAAGTTATCGAAAGTTCTATTATTCTTACTATTGATCAAATTCTTTTTGAGTTAATGAAAATAAAATCAATAAAAAGACGGCGTGAATAGGAAAATCTTGTAATAAAAATAAATAATATATAGCTTTAAAATATAAATATGATTAAGCTTTTATGGTTTAAGCTATCATACTTAAACTCACAAATTATTGAATAATTGAAAGATAGAAAACGTTATTTTTTAATGTATGTGCATAGTTAAATCCTGTTGTCAGGTGTTTATTCACTGATTGAATAAAGTGCAATTATTTATGCAAAACCTAAAAAAAAACAATTAAAACAATCTAAATAATATTATTTGACATCGATATTCCAATCGAATTAAAACGGTGGACAAGTTTAAAAATAAACTCCAAACAATATTATATTCATCAGACAACTTCATTGTATATCGATAACCTACGCTAGTGGATTTGCACAAGGACATCACTAACTCACGGCAAGACCAGCGGCCGCATTACGCGATTCTTGCGTTTAAACTTACGTAGTTGTGAAGGAGCAATGTATTTATGGCAAAACAGTGCAGTCGCTGTAGTGTTTGAAAACGAATTAACAAAAAATATTTTACGATTTATTGTTTTCTACAATTTTAAAGACAAATATAGAAAAATACTTATATTTAAATATAGTATGTGATACCATCATTTACGCAGTTTTGGTACCTGCTTTGTTTTTGCAGGAAATCACTGCACAATACGGAATTTTAATATGTAGTCACGATGACGTTCAAAAGCAGACTAGTTCGCGGAGACGACCATTTACGAACTACAAGCGGTACGATCGCAGGATCGAGGAGACAGCGACACGCTCACTTACCACTTCTCGTGTTATTTACATTTCTGTGGCTACAATACAAATAGCATGGAACTAGCTGGTTGACAATAAACCACTGACAGATGTTACAACATGTTATTAGGTACTTATTGAGTAACATGAGACTAGACTAGGCAGGGCATGCGCCTGCGCAGAAATGTGGCGATAAAATCATAATTCATCCAATATTATAATATAATGAGAAGGTCAATAAATGTAAAATAAGTAAATTAGTTTATTAAACCTTACCAGAT
Organism: Heliothis virescens; assembly: GCA_002382865.2. Lineage (NCBI taxonomy): Eukaryota > Metazoa > Arthropoda > Insecta > Lepidoptera > Noctuidae > Heliothis > Heliothis virescens. The sequence goes on from NWSH02000535.1 coordinate 1,867,492, forward strand.
CAGGAACAAAGTCCGAAATCGCTAATCCTCCTTGAGCGAGCGTGGTGCTATGTCAATTAAACGAATCTGCCCCACCCGGTTAAAATTATAATTAATATTCAAATATGGACATAAATAGTAGATTTATTTTTTATTTCGTTAAAGTGCCACGGCACTTTAACAAAGCGTGGCAAGGAAAAATGTGAACGGTCAGGATATTATGGCATCGCGAAACAATATCGATGTGCATGCTCTATATGTGTTTTATAATGTGAATCGTTAAGAGTTAGGAGTGTCCCTCAGCTTTAGGTAGTAGTGAGACGTGTCAGCGTGAAGCAGGTATGAGTGTAGAACAACGACCACATAGCCTATAGACACCTAATCCTTGATCTGTTTCAACAAGTTATTTCTGTCAACAAGCTGAGGTAGGAATGAGGGGGGTGCTGGTTTCTGATTGGCCCTTTCAAAAGTTAGGGATGAGACAGGTTTAAAACCATATGTCAAAGTATCGATATTTTTAAGACAATTTTACAATATTATGTTTACTTGTAAGTACTTAATGTAATCAAATAAAACCAAATCATATTAAAACAATTCTACAATTCTGTTATTAATTGAAAAGTCCATCAAAATAATCACTTTTTATCTCGACAACGCCACATAGGAACAGACATAATACCTACATAGACTGATAAACGCACGATGCAAAGTAGGGTACTTTGCATCGCGCGATCTGTGGGTCATCTTAGGGGCTGAGTCAGTCAGGTAGAAAGATCTTCAAACATATACGTATAAACAGGATGTCGGGTTATCGTTTTATCGATAACAGATTTAGTCATCATTTGATACAACACTACTGTGATTAATGAAATCGTAGAAGAAAAGAGATAGTGAAGAAATTACGTTCATGAGAAAGAGACGCAAATATGAAAACACGAGCGGAGGCCAATATAAGATGAACTCCGAGAAATAGTATTGCAACTAAAACTATTATTATGATTATGTAACTATACTCGATGTCTGACTGTTATTGCCACACCAACATATTGTACTGGAGGCCATTATAATATTAATTTTATTTTTATTGTACAGAACACGGCCGCGCGCACGGTTCACGGAAGTGGTCGATACTAAGTCATATTGTTGAGTGGGATTTATTATAAGATCTGATAATCTGATGTGTTGACAGAAATCCATCGCCCGTTATTAGGCGTCTTTAGGCTATGTGGTCTCTGGTGTAGTAGCATCAGCGAGGTGTAGCCCAGTAGACAGAGCACGCGCGGTGTGGTGGCGGCGCGGGCACGTCTGCCCTGCGCCTCTGTGCCAGCTTCTACACAACCTAACGCCTTTACTTCTATTGCAATTCTCAAAAAGGTGGAAGCTCTAAATTCCGGCAATTCAATTTTTTATTTTCCTTTATTCGCGAACAACTCCGTAGTTTATCAAACGATTTCAACAATTTTTTTTTTTAGTTTTACTTTGATATCTTTCTCTCTTCAGTTTCAAAGTTCTTTAAATTAAAATGTTTTTGAGGAACATTTGAATTGAAATAAGTCAGAATTAAATAAAGACAGAAAAAGCTACTTTAGGTAGGTACCTACTACGGTTATAGGGAGACATAAGATCTCGCCTCATATCTAGGGAATGCGATCCCGACTCGAGATCGTAAAGTCGAAATCCGGCGGAATTAGAAATATCACGGGATCTCGTCTGGTCGCGGGATTGCGTTCCCTACTTTTATCACACAATGGGCGCACCCATAGATATATGATCCTGCTACCGTTTGATAGATTGGCAATGCCTGACAGAACACTACAAGTAGGTATGTCGTATGAGAGATTTTTATTCAGGACACAAACAGTCTCATACAAAACGTTACAACAGGACATAATAGTTACAGAAAGACATAGAGTTTCATACAAGCATAAAATTAAATACGGTACTTACGTAATACTAGATAGGTACAAGAGTAAACAATTAGTTGAGGTACATAGGTACTTCATGCAGTCAGCTATACAAAAGAAAATTCACAACATTAGCAATCTAACCGACAGGTTAAATAGGTTACTTAGGCACCTTTTCAAACAAAATATATCTTGTTAATGTTGGAATCGGTTGTTTATCAAAATACGCACGAACAAACGTACAATTATCATCCGAATTAAGAACCTCCTCCTTTATTGGAAGGTCAGTTAGAGCATCTGATTTGCGCGTTTGACACGCAAGTTCAACTTTCTGTATGGTATGCGGTATGTATGTAACGGCTGCCGCAGAGGTCACTGATCTGAAACGCGCGATAGTCACGCGGCGCACAATCACACTACTTTTGTATTGTTAGGACGACGAGCTGACGCAGCCCGCCGCCGAGCCGGCCGAGCCCGCCGCCTCCGCCTCCGAGCCCTGCAGGTAACCTGCCTAGCCCTGCCCCGCCCCGCCCCGCCCGCGCATGCTACATCCCCCC
>NWSH02000535.1:1879169-1891966 GCA_002382865.2 Heliothis virescens
CCAACTCCGAAAAAGCCGAGTTTTGTCGAGGTCTGAGCGATTTCACTTAGCTGCCGCCCAGTGCAAGGCGCGGTAGGGACTAGGGACACTACTCCCATCGTCTGGAATGTAAGTACTCTGCTGATTTCGTTCAATCAGTATTGAGTGATAGATAGGTACCTACCTACTGATAAATTCGATGACTTTTAAAAACACACTTTTAACCGACTTTCCACAATGGAGTAGGTTCTCAATTCGACTGTGTATATGATGCAGTTAGAACTCTTAACCAGTCAAAAGTACTATTGACTAGCGAAATCAGTTAAAAGTACTTTTGACTAAAGAGGTTGGTTATAAAACTGACTTTGACTGAAAATTATTGGTCATTAGTAGTTTTGACTGCAATTTTGCAGTTAAAAGTTATTTTGACTGACGCTCTTGGTCAAAAGTAGTTTTAACTGAAAATTAGATGCGAATGATGTGATGATAGTGATGACCTAAATTAGAATGTTCTAAGTATTATGTTGAATAATGTGTATTATTCCGAATGTTTATTTATTGCTATAACATAAATGTCCTAAAACATCTTTAAAAGTCAGGTTTTAATGGCAGAAACGAATCGCTGTGAATCCGACTCCACGTAGTCTTGTTTGTCCTACCACTAGAGTGTATTTCAAAATCGAGTAGGCACGGAGGGGCGAGGCGGGCCGCGAGTTGAGGAGCAGGTGGTGAGCGTTAAACCATCTGCGACAATAAATTCGCGTGGGACCGCTGGAGCCCTGCAGCGCTGGAGCCTTGACAGAAACCATGCTTGCTGCATGATGCATGCTTGCTTGCATGTTGCTAACTAGTAATATAAAAGTTTATATGTGCGTTTGTCGTTATTTTTTTTATCGACCACCTTAACTTTTTAAGAGTTTTGACTGATACAACCAGTCAAAACCGCTTTTGACGGAATCTCTTGGTCAAAAGTATTTTTAACCAACGCCATTGGGCAAAAGTACTTCTGACTGTTATTTTAGTCACAAGTATTATTGACTAAAGCTTACGATCAAAAGTAGTTTTGACTGATTTTGCTAGTCAATAGTACTTATGACTGGTTAAGAGTTTTGACTGCAACATATATATATTTTTAATGTATGTTCCGCGATGGTCCCATTGCCTTCAGGATCTGATGATGGAAACCCTAAGACATAGAGGACTATTCTCTAAATGTAGACACGCGTCAGGTAAAAACTTGATTCTCGTATGTATATTAGGTGATTCTCCATAACCATGAACATTTAGACCTGACCTGATGGAGACGACATCGAATCAATTGAACTCCATCGGTATGTAGAAATGACCAACCAATATGTTTGGGCTTATTTCTATCTACTATCTAGGTACTATAGCTATCTACATTTTATAAAGTACCTAATTGAAACATAAAAAATAATTACTTGTAGGTGCATCGGCCTAGCAGTAGGTGTCTAGTGGATGCATCTAAGTATATTTATTTCGCCACCGACTTCTAGACCGATGCACCTAAATGTAGTTGTTTTTTACTTTTTTGTGCTTTTAGAAATCACAAAGATACTGTAGTTATAAAAATCAGCTATTAAAGGGCGTTTAGTTCAGTACGTATTGTCAAGGTTAATAACATTAGGAAATGGGTACCATCAGTTACTACTACCTTGCGGCGGATGGCAGCGGCGGCCGCGGCGGCGGGCGAGGGCGCCGGCTTGTGCAGCGCGGGCGCTGGCGCCGCCTCCGACTTGCCGAGCGGCGGCCGCTCCAGCTTGACTGCGGGCGCCGGCCGGTAGTCGGGCGGCGCGGGCGCGGGCGCCGGCGCAGGGGCGGCCGCGGGTGGGGGCTCGCCCGCCGGCTTGCTGTAGTAGTGCAGTGCCGGGGGCGCCGTGCTCGGCTTCACGATGGAAGCCGAGCGCCGGATGCGGTTCAAGTCGTACGGCTGATCGCGATGCATGCGCAAGAAATGCTTCTTGACATGATCGGCGCGGTTGAACTGCTTCTGGCACAGATAGCAGTGGAAGGGCTTCTCGTCGCGGTGAATGTTCTCGTGGCGCGTGAACAGGTCGCGCCGGTCCGTGGCGTAGGGGCAGGCGCCGCACACGTAGCGCTTGCCGGGCTCCGGCGCCGCCTCGCTCGGCGCCGCCTCCCCCGCGCTCGGCCGGCGCTCGTTCCGCATCGCCTCCACCTGCGGGAACAAGGCGTTCAGTAGAGCCTGTCAGCAGCCGCGGGCGACGGGAGGGTCTGCGGCGACCTTGTGCTTGAGGCGCTGCAGGTAGCGCGTGAGGTCGTCGAGCGCGGGGTTGTCGCGCAGCAGGTGGTCGGCAGCGGCGGGGTCGGAGTGGTGGTCGCGCGCCAGGTGCGCCCGCACGCCGCGCGCCCAGCCGGACGCGAAGCCGCAGCCCGCCAGCGGGCACTGGAAGGCGCGCGCCTGCGAGTGCGTGCCCAGCCAGTGCTCGGCCACGCGCGCCAGGAAGCCCACGCACTCGCAGTCGGCGCACTTGAACAGCCGCTGCGCCGGGTTGTAGGAGGCGATGCGCGAGTGCGCCCACGCCAGCGGCTCCTCGGCCGCCGTCCAGCGGTCCTCAGCGCCGGGGTCGAGGCGCGGCGCGAAATTGGCCTGCAGGATGCCGGGCGGCGGAAAGCCGTTCTGCATGAGCGCCGCTAGCCCCCACGCCGTGATGTGCTCCTCGGGCCGCAGGTCGTCGTCCAGGTCGCGCTCGGCGGCCGGGAACTCGACGCCCACCACGCCCACGCTGGTCTCCTCGCCGTACAGCTTCTTGGTGATCTCTTTGAACATGTCCTCGCAATCCATGGTGAGCGACGCCACGCTGCCCACGCCTGCGCCGCCTTCCATTGTCCTGTAACACCACATTACAACTGTTTATGCCATCACACTAGATTAAGTTGCTACCCTTAATAGGGAATGAACAAATGCATGACTCCGTGAAGTAATGTATAAAATACAGGATTAGCCATTAGTCGAGGAAGTTTCCAGAGTGAGTAAACAGTCGGCGTCACCGGCTGGTCCGGGAGCTGCCGCGCGCCTCACTCCGATGTGTCACTTGTCAATATTACCAACGATAGAATCATCCACCCAGCGTCCGAGACCGGGCCTGCTCGGTACCTAAGTATAACATTATAATACGAGTACATTGCATCTAGTTTCCAGAATGTATAAAAACCTTTAATATTATCGTCCCCTCTCCGAGTTTTTTATAAGTTTAGAACGTCCGTGTTACGAACCATGTATGCTTACGACCAAGCTGTTCCGATCAAATAGAGAAGTTGGAACAAACGAACAAAACGGAGATGTACTCTGGCGCACGTGGCACGTGGCACCAGCCAGACAAGAGTTGCTATTGCGTCGTCCTGCCATTTAGAATAAGCTAAGTATCACCCAACAAAATAATTGCTTTTTCAGGCAAAGTTTACTTTTCAATATATGAACGTAACCATCGCATTCTGCACACAAGGAAATTTGAAAAGTGAGCCCGTTAGCGGAGGTATAGGGTGATTTCTATATAGCTAATGGAATCCTATGATGTTGGGAGCGAGGAGCCACCCCCTCCCTGCAGCTGCAGCGCCCCCGCCCCGCGCCGCCCGCGCCCACGCACTCACACACACCGGCCTCGGCCGCCTCACTGCACCACGGACTCGCCTGTGCACTGCGACTGCCTACATCACATCCCAATACTCGAGGAGCGAAACTACTGAGCTACAGAACCTAACTGAAATTCTAATACCCGATGTGCATACGGCGCGGGCGGGGCGGGAGACGGGGGCAGGGGGCGCGCGCAGGGGGCGGGGGTCCGCCTGCGCCCCGGGGCCGGCGGGGCCCACAGGTGCCACAGGTGACTCCCGGCGCAAGGCGCTGTGTCTATACGAATCCGGCTCTGGGATCTAAGTAGATATTTCGAACTCAAGTAAAGTCAACTTTCGGTACCAGGTACTTTTAAAAAGTCCTAGCTGACTCAATGATTTAGAAAAGCTATACATTTGAATATCTGGCATGCTACAGCTGGAATACTGGCTAGTCGTTGGATATGGTGTAAGTGAGTAAGATAGCGGGTCGAGTGAATCACCTCGTCGGTAGCGAGCGATGCAGGCGCTTCGAGTTATCGATGTATTGATCGCGGTGGCCCAGTTGCGCGCGGTGGCGGGGGGCGATCGATCGCGTGGGGGCGCGCGCTCACCTGCGGCCTGCGCGCCGGCGGGGTGACACCTCAGCACCGCGCGGCGCGCCGGCCTCGACTGACGCCACCCGCCGCCCATCGATCGCCCTCCCCTCGCCACCGCCCGCCCTCCATTCACGCGCGGTATTGACCCGCGCGCCGTCTGCCGGCTCCCTCGATACTGTTCCGCTTTGTCTCGCTACGCCTACGCCTGCCACCTCTATTACACTAACTGCTTCTTGAATCTCTTGTAGGTTCCGTACATTTCTAACTCCACCTCAACAAACTAGAATTTGATGTCTGCGTAGGTAGGTATTAAGTCAGCCTTCACTTGTTTATAATGTATCCATTGAAAACTGGTATGCACCTGGATAAATTTAATACCTGTACATAGCTTATAACCCTGGTTTCGTTCCTCCCTAAATCACTTAGGTTATTGCGAAAACTGTGGCGTCTTAGCAAACTGAAGCTTCCTGTAGCTGAAGGAACCTTTACAGCATGACTATGGCGTGATTCGTGAAGTAGCTGCACTGGTTCTTAATAAAATGTTATTTTTAATTTTTCTAAATTGTAAGTTCATGGTTCTTTTAATACTCAAATTTTAAACGTGAAGACTTGTTATTGGCTATCTGATTTATGTTCAAAATATAAGTGTGTATTAATTTGCTGTAAGTCTTCCATGCTGTATAAATAAATAAATAAAAAATAAATGCCATGTTGTCGCGAGCGCGCGCCTGCTGGGACGCGCCGGTACCCCTCAGGCTGNCCAACTCCGAAAAAGCCGAGTTTTGTCGAGGTCTGAGCGATTTCACTTAGCTGCCGCCCAGTGCAAGGCGCGGTAGGGACTAGGGACACTACTCCCATCGTCTGGAATGTAAGTACTCTGCTGATTTCGTTCAATCAGTATTGAGTGATAGATAGGTACCTACCTACTGATAAATTCGATGACTTTTAAAAACACACTTTTAACCGACTTTCCACAATGGAGTAGGTTCTCAATTCGACTGTGTATATGATGCAGTTAGAACTCTTAACCAGTCAAAAGTACTATTGACTAGCGAAATCAGTTAAAAGTACTTTTGACTAAAGAGGTTGGTTATAAAACTGACTTTGACTGAAAATTATTGGTCATTAGTAGTTTTGACTGCAATTTTGCAGTTAAAAGTTATTTTGACTGACGCTCTTGGTCAAAAGTAGTTTTAACTGAAAATTAGATGCGAATGATGTGATGATAGTGATGACCTAAATTAGAATGTTCTAAGTATTATGTTGAATAATGTGTATTATTCCGAATGTTTATTTATTGCTATAACATAAATGTCCTAAAACATCTTTAAAAGTCAGGTTTTAATGGCAGAAACGAATCGCTGTGAATCCGACTCCACGTAGTCTTGTTTGTCCTACCACTAGAGTGTATTTCAAAATCGAGTAGGCACGGAGGGGCGAGGCGGGCCGCGAGTTGAGGAGCAGGTGGTGAGCGTTAAACCATCTGCGACAATAAATTCGCGTGGGACCGCTGGAGCCCTGCAGCGCTGGAGCCTTGACAGAAACCATGCTTGCTGCATGATGCATGCTTGCTTGCATGTTGCTAACTAGTAATATAAAAGTTTATATGTGCGTTTGTCGTTATTTTTTTTATCGACCACCTTAACTTTTTAAGAGTTTTGACTGATACAACCAGTCAAAACCGCTTTTGACGGAATCTCTTGGTCAAAAGTATTTTTAACCAACGCCATTGGGCAAAAGTACTTCTGACTGTTATTTTAGTCACAAGTATTATTGACTAAAGCTTACGATCAAAAGTAGTTTTGACTGATTTTGCTAGTCAATAGTACTTATGACTGGTTAAGAGTTTTGACTGCAACATATATATATTTTTAATGTATGTTCCGCGATGGTCCCATTGCCTTCAGGATCTGATGATGGAAACCCTAAGACATAGAGGACTATTCTCTAAATGTAGACACGCGTCAGGTAAAAACTTGATTCTCGTATGTATATTAGGTGATTCTCCATAACCATGAACATTTAGACCTGACCTGATGGAGACGACATCGAATCAATTGAACTCCATCGGTATGTAGAAATGACCAACCAATATGTTTGGGCTTATTTCTATCTACTATCTAGGTACTATAGCTATCTACATTTTATAAAGTACCTAATTGAAACATAAAAAATAATTACTTGTAGGTGCATCGGCCTAGCAGTAGGTGTCTAGTGGATGCATCTAAGTATATTTATTTCGCCACCGACTTCTAGACCGATGCACCTAAATGTAGTTGTTTTTTACTTTTTTGTGCTTTTAGAAATCACAAAGATACTGTAGTTATAAAAATCAGCTATTAAAGGGCGTTTAGTTCAGTACGTATTGTCAAGGTTAATAACATTAGGAAATGGGTACCATCAGTTACTACTACCTTGCGGCGGATGGCAGCGGCGGCCGCGGCGGCGGGCGAGGGCGCCGGCTTGTGCAGCGCGGGCGCTGGCGCCGCCTCCGACTTGCCGAGCGGCGGCCGCTCCAGCTTGACTGCGGGCGCCGGCCGGTAGTCGGGCGGCGCGGGCGCGGGCGCCGGCGCAGGGGCGGCCGCGGGTGGGGGCTCGCCCGCCGGCTTGCTGTAGTAGTGCAGTGCCGGGGGCGCCGTGCTCGGCTTCACGATGGAAGCCGAGCGCCGGATGCGGTTCAAGTCGTACGGCTGATCGCGATGCATGCGCAAGAAATGCTTCTTGACATGATCGGCGCGGTTGAACTGCTTCTGGCACAGATAGCAGTGGAAGGGCTTCTCGTCGCGGTGAATGTTCTCGTGGCGCGTGAACAGGTCGCGCCGGTCCGTGGCGTAGGGGCAGGCGCCGCACACGTAGCGCTTGCCGGGCTCCGGCGCCGCCTCGCTCGGCGCCGCCTCCCCCGCGCTCGGCCGGCGCTCGTTCCGCATCGCCTCCACCTGCGGGAACAAGGCGTTCAGTAGAGCCTGTCAGCAGCCGCGGGCGACGGGAGGGTCTGCGGCGACCTTGTGCTTGAGGCGCTGCAGGTAGCGCGTGAGGTCGTCGAGCGCGGGGTTGTCGCGCAGCAGGTGGTCGGCAGCGGCGGGGTCGGAGTGGTGGTCGCGCGCCAGGTGCGCCCGCACGCCGCGCGCCCAGCCGGACGCGAAGCCGCAGCCCGCCAGCGGGCACTGGAAGGCGCGCGCCTGCGAGTGCGTGCCCAGCCAGTGCTCGGCCACGCGCGCCAGGAAGCCCACGCACTCGCAGTCGGCGCACTTGAACAGCCGCTGCGCCGGGTTGTAGGAGGCGATGCGCGAGTGCGCCCACGCCAGCGGCTCCTCGGCCGCCGTCCAGCGGTCCTCAGCGCCGGGGTCGAGGCGCGGCGCGAAATTGGCCTGCAGGATGCCGGGCGGCGGAAAGCCGTTCTGCATGAGCGCCGCTAGCCCCCACGCCGTGATGTGCTCCTCGGGCCGCAGGTCGTCGTCCAGGTCGCGCTCGGCGGCCGGGAACTCGACGCCCACCACGCCCACGCTGGTCTCCTCGCCGTACAGCTTCTTGGTGATCTCTTTGAACATGTCCTCGCAATCCATGGTGAGCGACGCCACGCTGCCCACGCCTGCGCCGCCTTCCATTGTCCTGTAACACCACATTACAACTGTTTATGCCATCACACTAGATTAAGTTGCTACCCTTAATAGGGAATGAACAAATGCATGACTCCGTGAAGTAATGTATAAAATACAGGATTAGCCATTAGTCGAGGAAGTTTCCAGAGTGAGTAAACAGTCGGCGTCACCGGCTGGTCCGGGAGCTGCCGCGCGCCTCACTCCGATGTGTCACTTGTCAATATTACCAACGATAGAATCATCCACCCAGCGTCCGAGACCGGGCCTGCTCGGTACCTAAGTATAACATTATAATACGAGTACATTGCATCTAGTTTCCAGAATGTATAAAAACCTTTAATATTATCGTCCCCTCTCCGAGTTTTTTATAAGTTTAGAACGTCCGTGTTACGAACCATGTATGCTTACGACCAAGCTGTTCCGATCAAATAGAGAAGTTGGAACAAACGAACAAAACGGAGATGTACTCTGGCGCACGTGGCACGTGGCACCAGCCAGACAAGAGTTGCTATTGCGTCGTCCTGCCATTTAGAATAAGCTAAGTATCACCCAACAAAATAATTGCTTTTTCAGGCAAAGTTTACTTTTCAATATATGAACGTAACCATCGCATTCTGCACACAAGGAAATTTGAAAAGTGAGCCCGTTAGCGGAGGTATAGGGTGATTTCTATATAGCTAATGGAATCCTATGATGTTGGGAGCGAGGAGCCACCCCCTCCCTGCAGCTGCAGCGCCCCCGCCCCGCGCCGCCCGCGCCCACGCACTCACACACACCGGCCTCGGCCGCCTCACTGCACCACGGACTCGCCTGTGCACTGCGACTGCCTACATCACATCCCAATACTCGAGGAGCGAAACTACTGAGCTACAGAACCTAACTGAAATTCTAATACCCGATGTGCATACGGCGCGGGCGGGGCGGGAGACGGGGGCAGGGGGCGCGCGCAGGGGGCGGGGGTCCGCCTGCGCCCCGGGGCCGGCGGGGCCCACAGGTGCCACAGGTGACTCCCGGCGCAAGGCGCTGTGTCTATACGAATCCGGCTCTGGGATCTAAGTAGATATTTCGAACTCAAGTAAAGTCAACTTTCGGTACCAGGTACTTTTAAAAAGTCCTAGCTGACTCAATGATTTAGAAAAGCTATACATTTGAATATCTGGCATGCTACAGCTGGAATACTGGCTAGTCGTTGGATATGGTGTAAGTGAGTAAGATAGCGGGTCGAGTGAATCACCTCGTCGGTAGCGAGCGATGCAGGCGCTTCGAGTTATCGATGTATTGATCGCGGTGGCCCAGTTGCGCGCGGTGGCGGGGGGCGATCGATCGCGTGGGGGCGCGCGCTCACCTGCGGCCTGCGCGCCGGCGGGGTGACACCTCAGCACCGCGCGGCGCGCCGGCCTCGACTGACGCCACCCGCCGCCCATCGATCGCCCTCCCCTCGCCACCGCCCGCCCTCCATTCACGCGCGGTATTGACCCGCGCGCCGTCTGCCGGCTCCCTCGATACTGTTCCGCTTTGTCTCGCTACGCCTACGCCTGCCACCTCTATTACACTAACTGCTTCTTGAATCTCTTGTAGGTTCCGTACATTTCTAACTCCACCTCAACAAACTAGAATTTGATGTCTGCGTAGGTAGGTATTAAGTCAGCCTTCACTTGTTTATAATGTATCCATTGAAAACTGGTATGCACCTGGATAAATTTAATACCTGTACATAGCTTATAACCCTGGTTTCGTTCCTCCCTAAATCACTTAGGTTATTGCGAAAACTGTGGCGTCTTAGCAAACTGAAGCTTCCTGTAGCTGAAGGAACCTTTACAGCATGACTATGGCGTGATTCGTGAAGTAGCTGCACTGGTTCTTAATAAAATGTTATTTTTAATTTTTCTAAATTGTAAGTTCATGGTTCTTTTAATACTCAAATTTTAAACGTGAAGACTTGTTATTGGCTATCTGATTTATGTTCAAAATATAAGTGTGTATTAATTTGCTGTAAGTCTTCCATGCTGTATAAATAAATAAATAAAAAATAAATGCCATGTTGTCGCGAGCGCGCGCCTGCTGGGACGCGCCGGTACCCCTCAGGCTGGCAACACTCGTGTGCCGCCGGTTCATTTTATTTATATAAAACTAGCATCCGCCAGCGGTTTCACCCGCTCCCAGAGGGAACTGCTTCCCGCACCCATAGAACGTAGTCTACCTAATACGTTTATTTATTTCTTCACGCTTACATTTGTTTCACATATTATTTTCTAAGTTAACAATGTACTTAGTCGCCATTGTCACCAGCGCTACGCGGTAAGTATGTAGGTACCTACCTAATCATAATTTGTTATTATAATATATCGAATACAATATGTACTGTGTAACCCTCTGAAATTCCGCCAATGAGCAAGCAAAACTGTCTAATCGTGTGTGTTCGGCTTATAAGACTACATATAGTGCCGAGTTACATCATCACTTGGTCGGTACTGATCACATGACAGCATATCACAGATTTGCCCTGCGCATTAAGTTTGCAAATTAAATAAATCAACCTTTAGTAAACAATACAATGCCACCTTTCCTATCACCATTCGCGTAGAACATATTCTGTAATGTGTCGCCAAGTCGCATGTTACTTGTTTGCATAATTACTCGCGGCCACTCGGAGCGACATGTCCACTAACTCGTAGGGGTGGCTACGCAGGGCGGCGGCGTAGCAGCCTGTAGCTCGTAGCGCGCGCCGCCCTGCTACGGCGCGGTGTAGCCGTAGCGCTGCACGCGACAATATTACGATGCTCTCATACTGTGTTGTGGATCTGATGTTCTATTTTATTTGAACAGAAGCTTCTGCCAGCGGCTTCGCCCGCTTCCCGAGGGAACTGTTTCCCGTACCCGGATAAAAAGTAGCCTATATGTTATGCTTTGCTGTGGATCCTGAGATAAGCGTGTGTTACGTATCGGTACCGACATAGGTCTCTACACCGTGACTAACGCCGTGTCCCAAGGCCCAAATCAGCTGATTCAAGAGATTATACCTATACTTCATGCAACGGAGGTTCTACAGAATATTGCAACACCCAAACTGCTGAATCGTCACCTCTTGTCGCCCGCCTCATGCCCAGCTGCGAACAGCTACAACATCGGTCATCTCATTAGATGTGACCTCAATAAGATCTTTATACTATTAAGTAATTAAGAGAAATGAAGAGAGTGTTGTTCTAACATCGAACGCATTCGTACTTAGGTTACTTAGACTTAGGAATTACCATGTTGTTTAATTATAATAAATGTAGTTCTAAGTGATCCTAGTTTCCATTTGCACCCTCCGTTGGCGGGAGAAAACATAATTCGTGTGCAAACAGACAAACATACAAACAGTCAATTTTTTTTTCCAATTCTTACTCTTTTGTCATTCCCTTAAAACCCTACATATTTTATTTTGTAAAAATATTTAATGTACAGACACGATTTTTTTACTGTTTTATTATATCACTAGCTTCTGCCAGCGACTTCGTTCGCGGATCATCTCGCTTATGCCAGAACGGATCGTTATAATCAAAGATTTGAAACGTCGGACTGCTAAGCTGTCGTTGGATATTTTTTACATAATTTTAAGGAGATCAGTTTCGTCATACATGATTTCTATGTAGCTTTAACCATTAGGGTTGCACACGCGACCGAAGCTCAAAAAATGGAGTAACTTCTCCCGTTTTGCCAACATTTCCCTTCATTGCTCTACTCCTATTGATTGTAGCGTGATGAAAAGTATCATTTAACCGGCTCAGGCGTATGAATAATAATTGTACCAAGTTTCTTTAAAATCCATCGAGTAGTTTTTGTTTCTATAACGGTTATACAGACAGACAAAGTACAGAATTGACCTCTCTACAGATTTATTATAAGTATAGATAGATAGAAGATAGATAGTTGTATAGATTCGTGGACTGGTGCTCCCTCTGCAGGCACACACAGGTGTATTCAGTACGCATATCGTCTATCTACTTATCCTACTAATTAATATTAGGAATGCGAAAGTTTGTGAGGATGACATGGATGTATGTATGTTTGTTACTCTATTACGCAAAAACTACTGAACGGATTATGTAGGAACTTCGCTCGTATGTCAGATTAACATAGGTATACCTATAGGCTACTTTTTAACTGGGCGCGGGACATACATTTCCCCAAGAAAATGGTGAAAACACTAAAGTATACTACAAGCTATTTATATATAACTAGCTTACGCCAGCGGTTTAACCCGCGTCCCATGGGAACTACTCCGCTCACCCATCTAAAAAGTAGCCTATAGCCTTCCTCGATAAATAGGCTATCTAACACTGAAAGAATTTTTCAAATGGGACCAGTAGTTACTGAGAATAGCGCGTTCAAACAAACAACCAAACAAACTCTTCAGCTTTATAATAATAGTATAGAATCTTAACGTCTATTCTAGTAAGTATAAAATAGGGGAAACATTATTTGTTATTTTTTAGGTACCTTAAACTGCTTAAACTAAGAAACTATTGAACCGATTTTAGTGAAATTCGGTTTCCACCAGGAAGCTAAACTATCTCCGAGTAACAAAGGCTAAGTATAGTTTATCCGGGTACAGGAAGATGTTCCCAGACACGCGGGGAAACTGCCAGCTTCAAATAATAAGAAAGGCAACTGTTATAGAATTTGCTTAGTTGGCACTAGTGACGAACTGCTGCTGCGCTCGGACGACGTGCCGACTGCTGCACGCGGGTGTGTGACCGCTCGAGGCGTGACGCCGCGCTGCACGCAGCACGCCGCGCTCAGCTTCTCCCGGAGGTGAAGCTGTGGCTGGCTCCTCTGCACATGATGGTCAGAGTGGTTAGCGAGATTCTTCTCATTCAATAGGCTCTTGTATTTAGTATGATCAATTCGATTCATGTTCCGCTATCCGCATTCATTCATACGCCAGCTAGGTAGAGGCAGAGCGCCGGTCACGTCTGGCGAGGCGGCCGGGCGGCGAGCGAGCGGAGCGGCGCGGGCGGGCGAGGCGGGGGCGGGCGGGCGCGGA
>NWSH02000535.1:1912003-1924228 GCA_002382865.2 Heliothis virescens
GGTAGCTGGGGCCGTAAACCTTACCGGCCCAAGCATACTCCCCACTGAACGAAAGGCCTTAACCTTCCGAAGTTATTTCGGATCCACTTGTTTTTCTTTTTGGGGCACCGTTGGCCACTAATTTTGGAAACTATTTTTTTTGAAAAGTTATGGAAAATTTTCATTTTTGAAAGCGTAATACCAAAGATTTCTCCGGACCCCGGGAAGGGAAGTAATGCTGGGCGAAAACCTTCCGGGTCCAGCATTTTACCTTCAATCGAAAATATGGGCTTATAAACTTCGCTTTTTATACAAGAAAAGGCCCACTATTTTTTCCTTGCCACCTTTATTTAGGCACTATTTCAGTAAACCAGTTTTTTGAACCCATTTCCATGAAAATATTTCCAGGATCCATTGTGGAGGTATTGGCGGAACGGGGAAGGGGACCACCCTGTTGCCAGGGTCCCGTAAACTCGGCCAGCGAAAACAAATCCCCGCAGGCCCCGGAATTTTGACCGGTCATGGCTCCCCCTTAAGACCCCGTATTGCTTGGCGGTAAAGTGTCCGGGAATGGTCGGGTTGCCTTCCTCCCTCAAAAATTTGTGCGATGGGCTTGATCCTTCGGCGGCTTATTGCTCGTTGCACGGGGGCTGCTTGTGGTATTCACAGGTTCGTCTTACTAATGTAAAAAAAAAAAATAGTAACATTATGTTTGTTTATTTATTTTTTTTTTTTGAATTTGGGTGGACGGGTCCAATTTTTACTATTTTCCATTGCCATTTGTTCCAGGGAAACTAAGCCAAAAAACAAATTTTAATAGGTGGTGGAGTTGCCCACGGAAAGTGCGTTCCGATTAAAACGGGGGCCGGTTTTTTTTTTTTTCAAATGGTGTGATTTTTAAACGGAGGGGGGGGGGGCTCCAAAAAAGTTGGGTATTTTTAAAAAATATAGGTAAAAGGCTATTAGATTACTTTCATTTAATTAATTTTTCCAAGCCCTCTACCGGATTTCAAAAAATTTTCATAAAATTCAAAAAAAAAAAAAGTTGGTATTTAAAATAATGGTTATTCACTAAAAAAAATTCCACAAAACTTTTAAGGAGAAAAAACCATTTTATTTTACACTTTTCAATTGTCATAAACAACCAAATTGAAAACATAATAACTTACTTTACATACGTTATTCTAACATTACCCCGTGTAACCCACGTATCCAAACGTTTCATTATTGTTATGTTAGAAAATTTCCCACTCAAAAATCTTAAAAATTATTTGTAGAAAAACTGATTTTTGATGATGCAAAAAAATCATTTTTTTCATAACAAATGTTATGAATAACAAAAGTTTATTTTAATTGGCGTTTTCCACCACCGTTTATATTTTTTATTTTTTAGTATTTGTTTGTTTATAGCACGCCAACGGGAAAATAACCAATTCATTTTGTGAAAAAAATTTTCAGGGCTTTTCTTAAGCTATTCCCAACCAAAGTTATAAAATGAAGATTACCAAAGCGTGGAGGAACAAGGAACAAAAATTAAAAAGTCTAAGTAAATAGGGGTTTTCCCGTTTTAACCCCTTGGTACGGGGAAACCCCTAATAAAAGCTTTTTTAAAAAATATTTTATTGTGGTGTTGAAAATAAAAGGCAGAAAAAAAAACATCTTTTTTTCGATTTTATTTTGGGCTTGGGTAGGAGGGGTCTTAAATGGTATATTGGTGTGTTTTTTTTTTTTAATAATTTACGACCAATTTTAAACGGGCAAACTTTAAGGAACCTTACCCATTTATTTTTATCATGTTTTTGGAAAAAATCGACCCCCACCCCTAAAGTGTTTCACCCCATTTTTCCTTATATTCCAAAAAACCCCCAGAATACCCCTAACTTTTATTTTTTTTTTATTTTTTAAAAAACCCCTTTTAATTTAAAATTTTTTCCAGGGGCCGGCCAATGGGGCCCATAGATTAAAAATAAACCTTAAAAATAACATTTATATATTAATATAAAAACAAAAAAATCTTGTTAGTTTAAATAAAAACCCTTAAAATTATGTTAGTAATTTTCACTTCCTTATGCACTTACGTCATTGTTTGCGGCTCCGAAGTGGCCCCACTGTCCGGCGGAAGCGGGACGGAAACACCCACGTCCTTGTGGGCCAAGAAATTTCTCGTCAACCCAACCGAAGGTGCAGGAAAAAACATGTTGTCCGGACGGAGGTGAGTATGCTGGGCGAAACCTTCGTCCAGCATACTCATCGAACTATGGCTATAACTTCGCTAGTACAAGAGCACTATTTTTTTCCTTTGGGCACTATTTAGCACTATTTCAGAACAGTTTTTTGACATTCATGAAATATCAGGATTCCATGGTGAGTATGCTGGACGAAGGGACACCAGCGGGACGAATCTGAACATTTCCGATCGATAAAATAAAGAAAAGGAGGTCCTCACTGTTACATAATTTAATATCATCGAAGTAAGCCCAGTTTTACCAAGGGGTGCCAGGTTGCCCGGGTAACTGGGTTATGGAAGTCAGACAGGCAGTCGCTCCATGTAAAACACTGGTTCTCAGCTGCATCCGGTTAGACTGGAAGCTGAGCCCAAGTTAGTCTGGAAAAGGCTTGGCGGATGATGATTTACTTACTTCCAAGGGAAAAAAATAAATAAATACCTGGTTGATCAAAGCGGAATAATCCAAAAAATAAAATACAGTCTAGGCAGCGACTTCCTAAAGCGATCAACACAACTAAATTCTTATTAGATTTTTAGCGTCTTATAATTTGGTTTCAACTTGACAGACCCCTACCACACGGGTTCTAAAGTATTGTACTGAAGTCCACATGCCGTAACCGACGGCTACGGGAGCCCACTTCCCTATATACCTGTTTACTACGCGTGGCCCGACACGCAGGTATTTTTAATTCTACAATAGGCCAATCTTATCCAAATGCGGGCAGTAGTTCCGAAGTAGACAAATTGCAGTCGCAAGCTAAAATGTTATTAAGAATCAGTAGGTGCGTACGATGTATGTACATATTGTACATCTATAACATTTAAATATTTTTAAACTTTCGCGATTTGTACACATATTTTAGACAAGTTTGATCGCGACTAAGACCCGGTTGTTGTCTATAACATTTACATTTAGGAAATCTGCACCTATGTCTACTTATCAGCTAACTAATTCTTGTTTCTTCGGTAGCTAATCCTGGTGTGATTAATAAATGATCGATCAACGGCCGTCCAGATAACTCGACCTCACTAATGAGGTATAATTCGACGAGCAAATACAGCGTGTCCGACTTACGACGCGCGGAGAATGTGTCGATACCGTGATAACACGACCGCGCCCCGCGCCCGCCCGCTGCATCTAATGAACAGAACCCAGGCCATCTTGTCGGCGACGCAGCCGCCAGCCGTTCTCTCTAAAGAAGACATGTTTATTGATCTGTTCTGCGGTGCGACGGCCGCACACTCGCACCCGCTGTCGCCCAGTGCTCGCCAATGTAGTCCCACCTACACGCAGACTTGGCAGCCCTGCTGCAGGTTGCTAGGCAATAGCTCAGCCAGAGTTTGCAACTTATACAATTTATAATTCTAGTTATCTGTCAAATCGTCAGCAACTGGTCAAGGTGGGAGATGAAAGCAGTGACTTATTGCCAATCAGTTTTGGCGTTCCTCAGGGAAGCACTCTTGGTCCGACTCTATTCGACTTTTATATGAATGACGTACTTAATGCCCCGATACCTAACCGAAATTATTTTATATGCAGATGATACAGTTATAGTATTCCACGACAAAACTTGGGACAAAGTGTATCAACTGGCCGAGAAGAGCCTCACTACTGTAGCTGATATTCTGGACAGAAATATTATCACCCATAATGTAAAATAGACAATATATGTAGCTTTCTCGAAGACATCAGCTGCCGGTCCTCCACAAAACTTTAAACTTAAATTCCACACTTGTAACAATTCACCGCTTTTAGATTGCAACTGTTCAATATTAGACCGAAGTTCCACACTTAGATAAAAATGAAAATTTATCTTTTAAGGCACATATTAACATGCTTGCGGGTCGCATTAGAAAACTAATATACATCATAAAGAGAATTCGTGACTGCAGTCCTATCGCAATAGGTACTACAAACCGTATACCTGAGTCTTTGCCAATCAGTCGTACAATATGCAATATCCATCTGGGGTGGAGCAGGGAAAAGCTCGTTTAATAATATAGAAAGAGCGCAAAGAGCTGTAATAAAAGTAATTCTCAATAGACCATACAGACATACTGTACCATGACTTTCCAGTACTTGCACGAAGTACGTGTACGAAGCTCACACACTCAGCGCCACTCTACGAGCACACGAAGCAACAAGCAAGAGACCTGATTACCAAACCCTCCTCACAAAACGTGTACTGTATGTCCCTCCTCCCTATGTTTCCAGCCTCTTGGCTAGACGTAGTTTTATTTTATTGTTTTTTCTTATGTTACCAAAAATACCAAATGCATCCACTCATCCGCTCGACACCGCAAAGGATATTTTGTAATTGATTATAGTACCGCAACTCAGGCCCCCAAGTACAGGCGTAGCCTAGTTTGGCGACCACTGAATAGCTAATGAACCAACCTAACAATGTTACAACTCTGTTATAAGTAATTATAAGGCATAATGTAACATTTTTGTTACAAGTGGATTAATAATATTGTTCTTATTCTTATAGTTTTTAGGGTTCTGTACCCAAAGGGTAAAACGGGACCCTATTACTAAGACTCCGTTGTCTGTCTGTCTGTCTTATCTCATACATTTTTGAATTTTTCACAAATGATGTATTTCTGTTGCCGCTATAACTTATACCTACATTTGTATGAAAAACAAAGTTATTTTTTGCTGCCGAAAAATGATTGTATTTTGGTTAGTTGCAGGTAATAGATACGTAAATTTTCATAGAAAATGGTACGGAACCCTTCGTGCGCGAGTGCAATTCGCACTTGGCCGGTTTTTTTACTGTCTTTGAAACTTTACAGTCACAAAACTAACAAAAAAAATCGTGCTCGCTTGGCTTGCGCTTCATGTTTATTCCGGCTCTCCCTTTGACACGAGTAGCGTTGAAAGAAGCAGCGGATGGGTGGCAACAGCTGGCGCTCCCACTATCACTAATGTTACTCACAGCAAACACATTGAAATTCTTTGTGAGCGTAGATAAGATAGCAGGCGCGCCGGGTATAAGAGCGCGCGCAGGCCCGCCGGCCACCAGCCGCGCCACGTCATCGCTGCGCGCGTATAGTAAGTAGAGTGAACGTGGACGACTCGCTGCGTTCCGAACTCGCACTCAGGATGACTTCTGAACATCTGATATTAGTTTCCCATGTATACAAATGTAACGCTGACAGCAGCTCGGCCGAGCCCGGCGCCGGCCGCGCTCCGCCCGCGCTCACCCGCCCTCTGTGTGTGCAGGTCGGCAGGCGCTGCGTGCGGCGTGCTGCGTGCTGTGTGCCGCCGCCCGCTGCAGCCGCGTGTTACATTCAGGAAAGGTTTTTTTTTCATTGTATATTAAGTATATCGTTATTATTCCATTGTTTAATGACAGAACAGTAAGTATAGGTAAATAGATCTGACATTTGTAATTATTTAATTTTATAGTATTGTAATCAACTCTACTAAGTACTTTGGCGTGCCTGAGTGTCTAATTGTATTTAATGAACATGATGTATGTATCTATTTGAACGTATAATTTATAAATATCTTTATTTCTATTAGGTATACCTACATTTTGTGCAAATAAATAATGAATCTATTCATAGTGAATTAGTAATCGTGAGTCTCGGCTGTCGAGTGTGCGTCGGTACTGCAGGACGATTAGCTTCCAATTATTCGATTTATTTGAAACTTGTATTGAAACCGTATCCCTGATATTATACTTGCGAAAGTTTATTGCATCTGTGAAATTATGTATGTATGTATGGGTGTTTGTTCCTCCTTCACGCCATAACAATATTGGCAGTGACATCATGACATAGACTTACATAGAGTAGTTGTCACCCTGGCGCGGCAGGTCGGCGGCTCGGGACGCGTGACACCGTGACACCGCATGCGGAATCTATTCTGCAAGATATCCCAAGATTAATGTTTGAGGCCGCACTCCCACTACTGCTAATACTTACCTACTACCACAAATTACTTAATAGTTACTACGTAACTGATACCAACTGACTTATTGGTTCTTTTTAAAAATTTTTGGTTCTTCCAAGTAACATTTTATTTCAGACTAGCTTCTGCCCACGACTTCGTACGCAGATCCTGTTGCTCACGCCTGCGACAGCGGGATCGTCAAAATTATAGATATTATAATTTTTAGTTAATAGGAAATGCCCATCAGACTGAACAACTTCTGCTAAGACACCATTTCTATACCTATATGTTATGGTGTAGCTAGGGTGTTGGAGTTCCACAACAGGTGTTCCAGATCTTCGATTCTTTTTATTAGTCAACAAATAATACTCATCAAGTCAAATATAATATAACTTCTGATTTATATACCCATCATTTTTAATTATATAGGTAGCTATAATAGGTACTTGGCGCAATACACATAAATGGCAACAGTTGTTTTGATATCGTTTGGTACGATGGCGGAGCGGTAATACCTCAGTAGAGAATCAATGTCAATGCTACACTCGTGTGTATTTGGGGTTTTGGCATTGAGTGCTAGCGTCGCCCTGTGTCGGAGCGAGCACCGCACCGTGACCGCGCCGCCGGCCACTCCCGGAGACAGCAGCTGCTACATTACCTGCAATAAAACGATCGCGTTACGTAACATTCTGTGTTTTATTTCCATTACACTTGTGTGATGTGCCTGTCCCACCTGTGTCCACCATGCTTAGGATCTCAGGGCGCTACATCCTTGACAGACAAGTGCTAGGTACCGACCGTAATTAAGTACCTAGGTAATACGAATATTAAGTTTTCACCTAATGCTTGCGTACAATTTTCAAGAGTTGAGCTATCATGGTTTATGAGATACAGCCTGGAGACAGACGGACAGACAGACAGACAGCGGAGGTTTAGTAATAGGATCCCGTTTTACCCTTTGGGTACGGAACCCTAAAAAGACGACTTGAGAACTCCTCCTTTTTTGAAGTCGGTTAGAAATCTTATATCGGCATCTTCAGTCGGTTTTCGCTTAATGTTACTACGGAGCTGCCGCCACATATTAGTACCAGCGACCGGCGTAACTCCCTGCTGCGAGCATGTCTGCGGAAAAGCCGATTAGCGTAAACCGGCACTTTGCGATAAAGCATAACAGAATAAGGCTATGGTGAAGCGATTCTATTGGTTCTCCTCGCACATCTCTGGTGGAAACACAGCCAATCAATAATGAATCCAGTGTGTACGAGACTACAGCTGTAGTCTGTACGAAGAATATTATCGACACTCTGTAAGATGAAGTGGAATACTACACACCTACGTTTACGTGAAAAAATATGTACG
Organism: Heliothis virescens; assembly: GCA_002382865.2. Taxonomy (NCBI): domain Eukaryota; kingdom Metazoa; phylum Arthropoda; class Insecta; order Lepidoptera; family Noctuidae; genus Heliothis; species Heliothis virescens. The sequence goes on from NWSH02000535.1 coordinate 1,919,470, forward strand.
CGCGACTCGCGAGTCACGTTTGTTTTAGTCAATTTGTGGAAGCATAAGGAAAGCATAAATACTGGTAACATGTAATGTGAATGCGCTAAATTTTTACCAATCGAGAAGTAAACACAGGAAAAAGTGCATGTAGAAGGATTATAGGGCGTGATTTTTTTTCAAAGTCATAACGTTTATTTTTGCGAGGCCGCCTCAGGCGCGACTCGCCGCGGTCGCTGACGTCGCCGACGCCTAGCGCCGCCACTGTAAAGGACTGAATCACAATAATCGCACCCTCTTCAGCGGGGTCACCAGGTTACAGTTGATTGTTTCTTTCGCTCACCACCCTTGATAATTGAGTTCTTGTTTCATACTACTCATATTTCTTCTTGCTTTGAATTAGTATTGAAAACGGAACGGATAAGCGCAACACAAGACGCATCCTTCCTTTTCCAAAAGCTGTAAATGTTAAAAAAATAAATAAAACAATAACATACCTAGCACATCGCACTAGACACACGCGGTGACTTGCCGACTGCGACTGCCCGCGCCCAGCGCCCAGCGCGCTGCACAGGCCAAGTCGTATCTCCGCATGATAATCACTCATCAAGGTGATCTAATTAATATGTTATCTACTCGTAGTCAGATACTCCATATGTACTTACAATAACGATGTCGAAACTGCTCCGACCTCTGTGGCTGTGTCAGCCGTGTGAGCTATCGGGCAGGCGCGCGGCGCCACTACTGACCTTACGCAGGACCTGACCTTCTGCCGGATTTGTGAACTTCGATCACTGCTTAGTCAGGGACTATCAAAGGTTACGAAATCGATGGTATTAGAACCATCACGATTAGATAAGCTTATGTCGTTCCATGAATATAAAAGAGTTGGGAATCGTAAGCAGTAACAAACAGACAAACCCATCCTCACGATGAAATATGTTCTGATGGTGATCGCGGTGGTGGCGGCGGCGCGCGCCTCTGTACTACCCGCGGCGCTGTACTACCACGAGGCCGCTGGTATCGCCGAGGCGGCGCGCATCAAGCAGGCCGAGCTCGCTGTCGACTTCGACGGCTCGCGGATCATCGGCGGAGCGGCAGCCGCCGTTGGGACCTACCCATTCTTGGTTACTATATCATTAGAACACAATGATCAAGTACAATCCGCCCGTTTCGTGAGTGAACTGACGTTGGTATTGTAACGCGCAGGTGGGGCTGGTGATCACGTTGAGCTCGGGCGCCACGTCCGTGTGCGGCTCGTCCATGCTGAGCAACACCCGCGCGCTGACGGCGGCGCACTGCTGGTGGGACGGCCGCAACCAGGCGCGCCAGTTCACGCTGGTGTTTGGCTCGGCGCGCCTGTTCTCCGGCGGCACGCGCGTCGCCAGTTCCAGCGTTCAGATGCACGCCGCCTACAACCCAACCACGCTCAATAACGACGTCGCCATCATCTCGTTCAGCTCCGTGCCCTACTCCAGTGAGTGCGTACTGCCACCGGCCGAGGGAGGCGCGCGTGCCTTGCTCATCGCCGTCTGTCTGTTGCAGATGTGGTGCGCGCGGTGGCCTTGCCGAGCGGCTCGCTGCTCAGTAACAACTTCGCCGGTTCATGGGTTCAAGCTGCCGGTTACGGGAAAACCAGCGATGGTAAGTAGTTTATATCAAGGATTTCGTTACATTGTCATGCGTAACAGTAGTAAAACAAAAGTATGTCCCGACAGCGGCCGGCATCTCGCAGAATCAGGTCCAGAGCCACGTGTCGCTGCAGGTGATCACCAACGCGGCGTGCGCGCAGTTCTTCGGCGGCATCATCGTGTCGTCGACGCTGTGCACGGGCGGGTCGGGCGGCGCCGGCGCCGTGGGCACGTGCAGCGGCGACTCGGGCGGGCCGCTCGTGCTCACCAGCGGCGGGCAGCGCGTGCTGGTGCGGCCCTCATCCACTGCTCGCTAGCGACACCTAGTGCTCGTGTCTACATTGGTTCATTGTTGTCGGCAGGTGGGAGTCACGTCGTTCGGCTCGTCGCGAGGCTGCCAGGCAGGATTTCCTTCTGGGTTCGCTCGCGTCACTTCATTCTTGTCTTGGATACAAGCAAGGCTCTGAAATATGGAATTTTTACGATGACTTTAATGCTGTTATTAAAACTAAATTGTTTCGCAATTGTTGAAATTAATCACCTACATCACCCGATTTTTTTGTTTAACCATTCACTCGTTCAATTCACTCCGTAATACAGGGTGTCCCTTGAAGTATGGATCAGATGGAACTGGCATATGAACAGGGACATTTATCATTTTTTTGTCTTCGGAATGTGGGTCTGGTCATCAAGTGATGCATCATTAGAAAGCTTTTCACGTAGGTTGATTTTATGTATTACGGCTATTGTCATAAATATGTACCTACTTACGGAGTTAGAACGTATTTAATGAAACAAAAATTCAAGTTCAAGCGAAAGGAACTGGCTAACCAGCGGCGAATGCAATAGTACACCAATCACTTGGTGCCACTTCTGACTCTCCTAAAACTCAAGATCTTTTTAACGTAAACAAATAAAACGATGTGTCTTTAATTATATCTGTTAGAACACCTAATAAACGGTTAGAGGATATAGAAATGAAGGACAAAAAGTCGTAAATTTTTGTACTGACTGACATATAGTACCAAAACCCAATCGACTCCCAAATGACCCTGAAGGATGAAATTTTGAATGTACCTTGGTATGTGTGTGTACACATAGGAAAAAATAAATAAGTCAAAAAATAGGTCGGGTCCCCATGCCATAAAAGGTTTTTATTTGCATCGTTGCCAATATGTATTATTATAATTTTTGATTTTACATACAAGATATCGTAACGTGGGTGAAGTCAAAAGAAGCGCCTTGGAAAGAGCTATCCGATAGTATATGTATTACAAGTATCAAACAATTTTCAAAAGTTTTGGCCGGAAAAATGTATTTTGTCTTAAAGTATCAAAAAATTGTGCCTACACAATGACGATTAACTTGCAGGAACTAAAGCGTTCAAGTCTCAAAATGCAAGTTTTATAAAAATTCATGAAGGAACAACACTGACTATGATTACTATCACTAATTAATTACTAAAATGATAAGAACGCTATTTTTAGACAAACCAGTTGGTCAGAAGTTAAGAACAGCTAAATAAGATAATTTCAACGAAAAATTACAAACTGCACAACACTGCATTGTTATTAACTTCTTTAAACATGATAAGGATATCGAAAATCGAATTATAGCAAACATAAACACAAATTTTAAAACTCATAAAAACTATCCTTCATGCAACCGAAATTTTAACGATCATCCTTCGTAAAACCTACCTTGGTAAACTTGGCTTTGGGCAACCTAACTTTGTCAAACGTAACTTTGAGCAACCTATTTTCATAAAACCTAATTATGAGCAACCAACCTCCGTAAAACATCACTTTAAGCAGCCTACCTCAATGAAACCTAACTTTGAGCAACCTACGTCAATGAAACCTAACTTTGAGCAACCTACCTCAATGAAACCTAACTTTGAGCAACCTACCTCCGTGAAATCTAACTTTGGAAAACCTAACTTCATGAAACCTAACTTTGAGAAACCTATCTCCATGAAACCTAACTTTAAGCAACCTACCTCCGTGAAATTGACTTTGAGAAACCCACCTCCGTGAAATCTAACTTTGGGCAACCTACCTCCGTGAAACTTAACTTTGGAAAACCTAACATAACCCAACAAACAAAGTAAGGTTTCACGGACAAAGGTTGCTCACAAGCCTACCTCCGTGAAACCTAACTTTGGAAAACCTAACATAACCTAATTTTGAGGAACCTGTTAACACGAAACCTAACTTTGAGAAACCTATCTCCATGAAACCTAACTTTAAGCAACCTACCTCCATGAAACCTAACTTTGAACAACCTACCCCTGTGAAACCTAAATTTGAAAAGCCTACTTCCATGAAACCTAACTTTAAGCAACCTACCTCCGTGAAACCTAACTTTGAGAAACCTACTAACATGAAACCTAACTCTGGAAAACCTAACCTAACATAACCTAATTTTGAGGAACCCGGTAACACGAAACCTAACTTTGTAAAACCTAACCTAACATAACATAATTTTGAGAAACCTACAACAAGAAACCTAACTTTGTAAAACCTAACCTAACATAACATAATTTTGAGAAACCTACAACAAGAAACCTAACTTTGGAAAACCTAACATAATGTAGGTTTCACAAAATTAGGTTATGTTAGATTAGGTTTTCCAAAGTTAGGTTTCGTGTTAGTAGGTTCCTCAAAGTTAGGTTTTCCAAAGTTAGGTTTCACGGAGGTAGGTTTCTCAGAGTTAGGTTTCATGGAGGTAGGATACTCAAAGTTAGGTTTCAAGAATGTAGGTTGCTCAAAGTTAGGTTAGGTTAGGTTAGGTTAGGTTAGGTTAGGTTAGGTTTTTTTTTTTTTTTTTTTTATAAATAAAATCTTTTTCCATAGACATTTCGTCCATGCTCTTTTTATATTTCATTCTATTTTTGAGCTTTATTTAATTTCTTAGACAACTTTTACTCTACGTACATGTTAAGCATGCGCGCAGGAGGCATTTCTTAAACCTTAGGTAGTATTCTTAAAATTAAAGGTATTTATGCATATTTATTTCTTTTTTTCCTTTTTTGCTTTTTTAACTTTTTTTTTATTTTTTTAGTAATTTTTTAGCCTTAGTTAGGTTTGTTCTACTTAGGTTTGCTCTAGTTAGGTTAGGTTAGGTTTTCTATTAGGTTAGGTTAGGTT
>NWSH02000535.1:1942346-1952469 GCA_002382865.2 Heliothis virescens
TAACATGAAGTCTACAATTAGAAAGTTTAATATTTTTGTCCAAAAACATGTGTCGACGACTGTACCCGGTCAATGTAATGTATGTAGAAGTTTACAATCAAATTTAATGGTTTTCTAGGTCAAAAGTCAAGCAAAAATTGGACTGATATTGGGCACTATTTCAAGCACAATTTTTTGAGACGTAAATTGTACCTATAGCTCGTTCGATATTCGCGCACTGAGGTGAGTATGCTGGGCGTAGAACCTACGCCCAGCATACTCACTGAACGAAGCCTATAACTCCGAAGTTATTCGAGCACTGTTTTTTCTTTTTGGGCACCGTTTGGCACTATTTGGGAACTATTTTTTGAAGTATGAATTATGTTTGAAGCGTATACAGATTCTCCGGACGGAGGTGAGTATGCTGGGCGAAACCTTCGTCCAGCATACTCATCGAACTATGGCTATAACTTCGCAAGTACAAGAGCACTATTTTTTTCCTTTGGGCACTATTTAGCACTATTTCAGAACAGTTTTTTGACATTCATGAAATATCAGGATTCCATGGTGAGTATGCTGGACGAAGGGACACTCCTATGGTATTATTAATCTCTCGTATGCCGGGAGCGCGGATCCACGCGAGTTACAATAAATTTTCTTTTGTCTTATAGTACGAGCGGTTAATTATAGGAAATCACACTAATATTATTAGGGCGCAAGTGTGTGTTTGTGTGTGTGTACGTTTGTTTATTAGCACTTCACGCGAAAACTTCTGAGCGGATTATGATGAAACTAAGGCAGTAACATATTTTCTTATCAGAATAAAATATGTATAGACGACAATTTATCCTGGCGCGCGAATAATTTCGTTTAAAAAGCGGGTGAAACCGCTGGCAGAAGCTAGTTACAAATAAAACAACCATATATATCCATGTACCATTTTAATTCAGTATTAATCCTGATATTGATAATGTGACACAAATCAACGGAGCGGCGGCGGTTTACATTATACGTTACTTCACAAAACAACCACGACTTGTCTGCATATGCTGTACAGAGCAACCTTTATTGATATCGACAACACGACAAAATTAGGAAAAAAATAATAATATTGTACATTTTGTTGTGAAAAATAATTTCAGGAAAATTCTGGAATGTTTTATTGCATTTGAAGTTATTGATTCAATTTTTATCTGGAAGACAAATCATGCATTTTAAACTGGCAATTTTTGTCGATATCAACAAATTACAAAATTAATTTAATTAAAATAAACATTGCATATGCAGAAAAAATCACTTGTGGACGGATTGTGCCTTCCTACTGTACAAATATCTACTCTTTTACAATGAGATAAAGTTCAATTTAGACTGACACATAGAATACACCAAGCTTCAACACAAAGCTACCGTTTATGCAAAGTAATAAATATAAATTCGGATTTTTATACAGATATTTGTCGTGTATACCGTGATAATTGAAGAGGTATACTTTTGTAAGTTTACTGAATTTAATACAATCATATTATGGCATTTATTTGTGACAAAAACATTAGGTAATAAATACAAAAAGTTTATGAAGTCTTAGCTCACCAACGACTGTCCTCACCTGGCAAAAATAAATTTATTCAAATATGGACGTTAACGGCCAATTTCAGAGGTTCCTGATAAAGTTCTAGCTAGCTAACTGACAGATGATGGCGTGGAAATGTTTTTAATTTTGACTACATTTCTATGGCATCATCAGTCAGAATTGCTCTTTAGATATACTTTCTAGAAATTGGAAGAACTTTCTGATGGCTATAAGCTGGCTGATATCGAGCTGTCGTCTAATTTATGCTGCCAATGTAAAGTGTATCTAAAGCGCAATACTCAAAGCACATATTTAAATTATATATATTTCAGCAGGGTGATAACGGAGTCATTTATATGGGCTTTGACTTATACAAAAACACGTGTCCATTACAATATTCACATAGATTCGTTCGGACGTTACAACGTAGACAAATATTCACTTTAAGCTCATAACACCCTTATTTAGAGGGTACAATTATTCTTCCACGACAAATATCCATTTTTACAAGAACGTACGTAAACGAGTAAACCGCCTTAACACATGTTCATAAGTACACTGCGATTAACATTAGAATGATTGAACCGAGCGCAGTTTATCTTAACTATCAATATACTCGGCTTGACACACATCACGATTATAAAAAATCAGTCTAAAATATATTAAGGCAACTTGAGAATATAATATATACTCATATATATTAGATGTGGTATGTTCGCGTTTGTGTGCAAATAATTAACTAAAAGGATCGAATTAAACTTTATATTTCAGTAAGATTTAATTATGGAAATATTTAAATCAATCTCTTTTGCTTTACTCATTCTACCCTTTAAAATTAGTAATAATTTTATTGTATTATGAATTTATTATATGAATAGAATGACCAAAATAATATTTGTAAACGCGAACGATAGCCACAAGAGACACAGTGTGTCAAAGTGCAGAGTGCATAGTCATTTATTGTTTTTATATCATCTGCCAGTTAAAATTAGGTAGTTTAGAAAATTAATATTTTTACAATATTTTATAAAATTAATAATATTGGACTTAATAGCGTGATTTTGTAATAAAATAAATACCTTTTGTTAAATGTATGGTCTCGATTTCAAAATATTTGGATAGGTAATTTTGAAGCAGTCCGATTGAATTAATATTTGTATTCATTTAATGAAAATATTAAATAAATTATTTTGTTTATATTTTAATATTAGCAGTTGATATAGAAACAGTGATGATTAAAATTGAACAAATCAGTTATAATTTTTAAATTATCTCAACGCTTAGGGGATTATGTGAATTGTTTTAGTTTTTTGTTTAATTAATTCTTTTGATTTTGTACAGAACTAATTCAGTTATGTTGTAGGTGGATTTTATTTTTTGGAATATTGTCAGGTATCCGTATTTTACATAATAATTTGGACAGGGATTTTTTTTTTAAACTTAAAAAACAAACATTTAGGGATATTCTCTTTCACTGGTGAAAAAAATAATATGCTTTAGTTGTTATTTCTTTTTTAGATTTTACATGTTTTAAACGAGTAAAAGATCACTTTTTATTGAATTTCAATTAGTTATCTTCCGATTTTTTACGATTAGAGAGGTTATACAAATTCGCAATTAATTACTTATAATAAAATCCACCATACAACAAAACCTGTAACATTAACACGAATAATTTCACTCCCCTTTAAATTCGCAAAACACAACGTCTTCATTATAATTTATCAATTATTTAGTCAAACAATACATATACAGTGATAATATATAAAATGCACTATAAGTTTATATAACAACAGTGAATAGAATGTTACTGGCTACTTTATGTCGTAAAATCGAATATTCTTTATAAATAAAATTTTAATAATGATAATGGCGTCCTAGCCGGCCACGGCGGCTGTTCTCATATAAGGCGATCAGCCAGCTGCGCAGGACATATTACAGTGCACAAGCGTTTGCGCAGACACAGGCGCACTCCCTATTCCCTCACTCTCATAACCCGATTAATATTTTAAATAGTTTCTTGTATTTTGGCATATTTTAGTAGGTGTGCACATGACAGACTCGAAAAGACAGCTATCGTTCATACGGTCGTCACATCGTAGTGTGAGAGTGACGGAATAGAGAGTGCACTTGTGTCCGCGCAAATGATTTTTCACTACAGTATGTACTGTGCAGACCAAAAATGTTGAAGACCTTCAGTACTTCTTTAAAATTGGTTTATCTATGAACTTTACAGATGTAATTTTATATGTATAATAATTACATGAAATGTGGTCCCGGGTCAAACAAATACAGTTTTTTTTAGATTGTAAGAATTTTCGATTTTACCTAAAAAGTACGCCCAGTAACTTCAATAAAATTTAATAAATAATTTAAATAGACAATACATTCATTTGGTGTCAGACTAAAGGTTATGAAGCGAACGGTTTTATACAAAACGAATTTAGACGAAAAAAAAAATTACAACACAATAACAAAAATAAAAAAGGTTCTACTTATGTACTGTAATAAGATGTTCTTTATATATTAAAGAGACGAATATACATTTTTTCATATGTTTTTTTTACATTATTTACAAGTATTTACACTGTAAAGCTACCAACACACAACGAAGCTTGTTGCGTCGCAAGTCTGTGTAGACCTTTACTAATACGGAATATACAAGAATTATCAAGTTATTCTTTGCCAAGTAATTTGATTGTAATAGATACATAATTTAGTGATATATGGACCACGATTTAATCTTCTTACTCGATGGTAATATTTCCTTTTTGTGTACATTATAACTGGCCATTCATTTATTGTATGAAATGAGGCCTTTCTCTCTGAATGTTCAAAGTTTTTTAGCAATAAGTTAATAAGTTTTCTTCATGTTTCATAGACAAATGTAGCCGTGATATTAAATAAATTAGTTTTTAAAAAAAAAGGCAAGAATTAATCAGCACGCAGATCTTTGTTGAAAGTCTCTAAAAAGTCCGAATTTAAAGTCGTAAAAGTCAAACTTGCGCCACATACAATCATATTTATATACATCACAGTACCCAATTGAACGCAACTTATATTTTAATAATACGGAATATATTACAAATTATTTTTTAAGGAAACAAAATGGCATAAGTGCAAAAATAAAGTAAAAAAAAAAAAGTTTTCAGTAATCCAATTTAAGCCTATGATTAAATTTATGGTAGACAATTTAACTAGCTTCATAATTATAGTTTTAAGTCAATCAAAACGACTTTTGTTATTAAGTAAATCCTATTTGACTGGATAGTCGATTTTCAACCGTATTCTTCAAGACAACAAAACTCAATTTCATACAAAACGGTGTGAGATTTTCCAGGCCATTATTTAATTTAAATTCGACCTTGTCGCTTGAGGAATAAGGTTGAAAATGCTTGGTTGTTTCCACCAAGTTTTCTCATTTTAGCTTATTCATAGTTGTCATAAGATCTGTACTTGGTATCTTGGTATGTTTGTGACATGGTCATAACCTTATACATGCTCAAAGTTATCTACGCAAGGAACATGAAAAAGAAGGCTTGATATTATCCTCATATAAATTGATGATATTCCTTAGTGACTTAGGCTGAGGCCAAACGAGCGTAATTTTTTGAGTCGTGAGTCGCGGAATTTCGGTCGCAGAAAATCGTTACAAACAAAAAAGACAACTCACTTTGCGTTGCCGTGTGAATCAAACAGGACTTTTGTATGAAACCGAATGTAGCAGATTTTCTGCGACCGAAATTCTGCTACTCACAACTCACAAAATTACGCTCGTTTAGCCTCACTCTAAGGAACGCAAAGAGCGATTTATAGCAAGAAGGTTTTAGTCAGTGGGGGAAGAAGTCATTTTGTGAATTCCCATTTGCCCTGACCAACTTTTATAAGCCAAATTTTACTTGCTTTGGTAAGCCTCTTTTCATAAATACAAGTATACCGTCTTCATATAATAAAACTGTGACTGGGTAGTAGATCTCATAGCATGATTAATGACCTACTTTTGAAATTTGAGTTCCTTTGAATTAAATAAAAGTTATTTTTACTTCATAAGTGTTTATCATAAGTGTTATTTTACATAAGAATTTTAGTTTGAATGCCAAATATTATATTATTTTTCCAATAGCTCATTAACCATGCCATCGTAAAAAGGAACTATTAAATTGCGTTAATAAAATTAATAGACAGTTTTATAAAACCTTCATACCATACACATAAGGTTCATAATTCACCACCGAGATCACGCATGCGATGTACGCCAATATCGACTTAATTTCCATACACATAAAGTTTAATTTCCTTTCACCGATTACATGAATAAATTCTTCTACATCCGAGTATTTGATATTAGACCTTATTGAATACAAATAAGGTTCAGACTTATTTTTTATGATTTATAAAAAGTCTCATACTTGTTCACGTAGTTTTCGACCTTGTTTTCAAGGAGATAAGGTTCATACTTCATCGCCTAGGTCTTGTACGCAGTTTTCGGCGATGGGAACAAATTTATCGTCAATTTGTATGAGGAGTATGCTTTTATCAACGTGTGACCGGAGTTTGGGATCTCTGTGGTTTGGCGTCCATTTGTGTACCACCTGTCAAGAGAAAGAGATTTTTATTAAATGCAAATTAAATTAAATTTATGTGACAAAAAAATGTCACATAAAATGGTTTTGATATTGATTTGGCTTCTTGGTCTCTTGAGGCATAATAAAAAAAAATCCTGACCTTAAAAATATTTACAGAACAAGCAAAAAGGGAACTATAAATTTATACAAAAGAAAACGGTAAAGAGAAATAGATAACATCATATCATATCAAAAATTCTGACACTGTTAAAACAATCAGATATAATCTCAAAAATAATGTTACTGACCAGTCCATCCATCCCGGCAAGAGGCACCCAGCTGCCCCAGAAGTTCCTCCCCCCCCTCTCACGCTCGGCTTCCGAAGGCCACACCACGTCGATCCTCCTCCCCAAGTTAATACAGTCATACACTCCTAAAGGCTCAATAATCAGCACCTTGCTACCCACACTAACATTAACCTTCAACTCACTACGACCGGAATCCGACCGTTTAATCTTCGTCTTTATTTCCTTAGCTTTAGAGTCCTTTTTCGCTTCCTTCTTTAAATTGGATTCTTTATTCGAAAGGTCGGAGTAGTGAGTTTCTTTTAACGGTATGGCTTCGGGTTTCTCTATGTACCGGCCAGTTAGTTCGCGGTAACTTTCCCGCTCGTGACGGATCTCCTTGCTGAGTTTTGATAAGTCTTTGGGGGTTATTTCGTTGACGTAGTACCTGGTTTAAAAGGAATTAAATTAATTTAATGTATAGTGCCACCGAAACTTTTGTGCATTTGACAGCTGTCAGTTTTCAAGGGACGACTGACTTATTTCTACTGACTGATGGCAGCTGTCAAGTGCACCGAAAAACAGATCATGTGAATCGATCGTTCAAATTACATATTTCTATGTAAGATAAAGATTTAAAATGTATAGAGTAAAATATGAACGTAGTTGAAAAATATGAATGATATTTAGTAAAAATGAACATTCACTAATGAGTAGAAGAAAGGTTGAGAAGTAGGTTAATAAAATTTATAAAGATTTCATTCTCACACCAAAATTAGAAAAACACTAAAAGCTATGATTTTCATTTAAAATGTGGATGATTAATGACCATGATAATACATTCCATAATGATGATAGTAAAAAAGTATCTGATTTATGAGGATGTAGCACGTTTTTCATAAAATATGCATTAATATTTTAGTTTTTTTATGGTCTGAAATATTGACTAAGGTTATAATTTGATTGCAAAAAAGTTAAACAGACTTTTGAGACATGTTTAAGAAAATGTTATATTCGAAATCTCTGTAAACACGTGTCCAACATCTGTTTAACTTTTTATGAAATACCATTTCAATTTTCTATAATTTCCATCACAAAAACGTGCTACATCNAACGCTCGTTTAGCCTCACTCTAAGGAACGCAAAGAGCGATTTATAGCAAGAAGGTTTTAGTCAGTGGGGGAAGAAGTCATTTTGTGAATTCCCATTTGCCCTGACCAACTTTTATAAGCCAAATTTTACTTGCTTTGGTAAGCCTCTTTTCATAAATACAAGTATACCGTCTTCATATAATAAAACTGTGACTGGGTAGTAGATCTCATAGCATGATTAATGACCTACTTTTGAAATTTGAGTTCCTTTGAATTAAATAAAAGTTATTTTTACTTCATAAGTGTTTATCATAAGTGTTATTTTACATAAGAATTTTAGTTTGAATGCCAAATATTATATTATTTTTCCAATAGCTCATTAACCATGCCATCGTAAAAAGGAACTATTAAATTGCGTTAATAAAATTAATAGACAGTTTTATAAAACCTTCATACCATACACATAAGGTTCATAATTCACCACCGAGATCACGCATGCGATGTACGCCAATATCGACTTAATTTCCATACACATAAAGTTTAATTTCCTTTCACCGATTACATGAATAAATTCTTCTACATCCGAGTATTTGATATTAGACCTTATTGAATACAAATAAGGTTCAGACTTATTTTTTATGATTTATAAAAAGTCTCATACTTGTTCACGTAGTTTTCGACCTTGTTTTCAAGGAGATAAGGTTCATACTTCATCGCCTAGGTCTTGTACGCAGTTTTCGGCGATGGGAACAAATTTATCGTCAATTTGTATGAGGAGTATGCTTTTATCAACGTGTGACCGGAGTTTGGGATCTCTGTGGTTTGGCGTCCATTTGTGTACCACCTGTCAAGAGAAAGAGATTTTTATTAAATGCAAATTAAATTAAATTTATGTGACAAAAAAATGTCACATAAAATGGTTTTGATATTGATTTGGCTTCTTGGTCTCTTGAGGCATAATAAAAAAAAATCCTGACCTTAAAAATATTTACAGAACAAGCAAAAAGGGAACTATAAATTTATACAAAAGAAAACGGTAAAGAGAAATAGATAACATCATATCATATCAAAAATTCTGACACTGTTAAAACAATCAGATATAATCTCAAAAATAATGTTACTGACCAGTCCATCCATCCCGGCAAGAGGCACCCAGCTGCCCCAGAAGTTCCTCCCCCCCCTCTCACGCTCGGCTTCCGAAGGCCACACCACGTCGATCCTCCTCCCCAAGTTAATACAGTCATACACTCCTAAAGGCTCAATAATCAGCACCTTGCTACCCACACTAACATTAACCTTCAACTCACTACGACCGGAATCCGACCGTTTAATCTTCGTCTTTATTTCCTTAGCTTTAGAGTCCTTTTTCGCTTCCTTCTTTAAATTGGATTCTTTATTCGAAAGGTCGGAGTAGTGAGTTTCTTTTAACGGTATGGCTTCGGGTTTCTCTATGTACCGGCCAGTTAGTTCGCGGTAACTTTCCCGCTCGTGACGGATCTCCTTGCTGAGTTTTGATAAGTCTTTGGGGGTTATTTCGTTGACGTAGTACCTGGTTTAAAAGGAATTAAATTAATTTAATGTATAGTGCCACCGAAACTTTTGTGCATTTGACAGCTGTCAGTTTTCAAGGGACGACTGACTTATTTCTACTGACTGATGGCAGCTGTCAAGTGCACCGAAAAACAGATCATGTGAATCGATCGTTCAAATTACATATTTCTATGTAAGATAAAGATTTAAAATGTATAGAGTAAAATATGAACGTAGTTGAAAAATATGAATGATATTTAGTAAAAATGAACATTCACTAATGAGTAGAAGAAAGGTTGAGAAGTAGGTTAATAAAATTTATAAAGATTTCATTCTCACACCAAAATTAGAAAAACACTAAAAGCTATGATTTTCATTTAAAATGTGGATGATTAATGACCATGATAATACATTCCATAATGATGATAGTAAAAAAGTATCTGATTTATGAGGATGTAGCACGTTTTTCATAAAATATGCATTAATATTTTAGTTTTTTTATGGTCTGAAATATTGACTAAGGTTATAATTTGATTGCAAAAAAGTTAAACAGACTTTTGAGACATGTTTAAGAAAATGTTATATTCGAAATCTCTGTAAACACGTGTCCAACATCTGTTTAACTTTTTATGAAATACCATTTCAATTTTCTATAATTTCCATCACAAAAACGTGCTACATCAGAAACCTGCATTTAGATCAGCGCAGCATGACATGCGTGCAGTATACCTTTTAAAGTCTCTGTCTTGCCTGGCGTTCCTGTTGGCGATGATCTTGCAGTCGGGCAGCGACAGGTCCAGCCCCGACGGCGACAGCGCCAGGTCCTCCAGCGACGACTCCGCGCTCGGGTTGCCGCGGCTGCTCGACACCTGGGAGGAGGATTTAAAATTTTTGGGATGAACTCAAGATTTCGCATTACATTGAAACACAATTTAGTACCCTGAGCGCCAAATGAATGGAAGGAAAATATACGTAAGATACGACTCTTTTTAGGGTTCCGTACCCAAAGGGTAAAACGGAACCCTATTACTAAGACTTCGTTGTCAAAGTCAAAGTCAAAGTCAAATCGTTTATTTCATTTAGGCCTTTACAAGCACTTATGAA
>NWSH02000535.1:1962120-1981320 GCA_002382865.2 Heliothis virescens
ACTTGTTTCATTAAACGCAGTTCTTCCGTGTTTCGGAAGGCACGATAAACTGGTGGGTCCCGGCTGTCATTTGAACATCTTAGGCAGTCGTTACGGGTAGTCAGAAGCCAGAAGTCTGACAATCAGTCTTACCAAGGGGTGCCAGGCTGCCCGGGTAACTGGGTTGTGGAGGTCAGACAGGCAGTCGCTCCATGTAAATCACTGGTTCTCAGCTGCATCCGGTTAGGATTGGAAGCCGACCCCAACATAGTTGGGAAAAGGCTAGGCAGATGATGATGAGTTTAGTCAAATACACAAACAACAAAGTTTCAAGATTGAGAATCTTTTATTTTATTGTGATTAAACTATTGAGAATAAAAAAAGTTTCATTTGGGAAAGTGTTTGTAATCGTGAGTACAATCACGTGTTCAAGTATCGGTCACTAATTACCAGTCACTCTATGTATATACTTTGACGATAATAATAATTTAGAATCGAGAACTTACCGGTTTCATCGTTGCGTGGTTCGTTCGTGGGAATGTTCTCGAGCAGCCCTGCTTAAGGACGCTAGTGTTGACGAGCGTGGGTTTGCCTGCACTCGCCTAGACTTGCCGCGCGTACCCGCCTGACAAAATATACATAAATATTAAGTTTGAATTATATCATTTTAGAAGTTTTTTGGTTGAATGACAAGTACTTATACTTTTCCACCGCTTTTATCACTCGCTGATATCGTAATTTGAATACTGTGAAATGTTTTTGACGACACGACTTTTATTTGGCGAGAACTTTCAGCTTGACACATTTATTTCCGGTTACCTAGCCCTATCACCCGACAAATAGACTATCTAATACTGAAATATTTTTTTTATATTAAACCAGCAGTAGTTCCTAAAATGAGAGTTCTCAAACAAAGAAATTCTTCAGGTTCATAGTCTTAAAGTATAGATAATTGTAGTGTAATGTAATGCAAGTAGCTTGACGTTTCAAAAAAGAGCTTTTATAGGCCTATTGAGATTTTTTTGAGGTTGGAGTTAGTTACTAGCGATTTCCTGGAGAGATGCAACGCGTTGTGGCGTGGCCGTGGCGTGCGGGCGGCACCCGCCTCAGGCGCGCCTGCCTCACACGCACCGCCGGAACGAGCAGCCCTCGCCGCAACGCGACGGATACTGCAGGTTATAGGTTATTGTTAGAAAGATGTAATTTATCCAATGTTCTATGACCCGCAAAGAACATTGATACAGCAAAGTTACAGCGACGAGTCTGCGTACAACACGCGACGTGTCCGCGTACAACACGCGACGAGTCCGCGTACAACACGCGACCTGTCCGCGTACAACACGCGATCTGGTTGCGTACAACACGCGACGTGGTCCGCGTACAACACGCGACGTGTCCACGTACAACACGCGACGTGTCAGGCAGTCGCTCCATGTAAATCACTGGTTCTCAGCTGCATCCGGTTAGATTGGAAGCCGACCCCAACATAGTTGGGAAAAGGCTAGGCAGATGATGATGAGTTTAGTCAAATACACAAACACAAAGTTTCAAGATTGAGAATCTTTTATGTTATTGTGATTAAACTATTGAGAATAAAAAAAGTTTCTTTGGGAAAGTGGTTTGTAATCGTGAGTACAATCACGTGTTCAAGTATCGGTCACTAATTACCAGTCACTCTATGTATATACTTTGACGATAATAATAAGTTTAGAATCGAGAACTTACCGGTTTCATCGTGCGTGGTTCGTTCGTGGGAATGTTCTCGAAGCAGCCCTGCTAAGGACGCTAGTGTTGACGACGTGGGTTTGCCTGCACTCGCTAGACTGCCGCGCGTACCCGCTGACAAAATATACATAATATTTAAGTTTGAATTATATCATTTTAGAAGTTTTTTTGGTTGAATGACAAGTACTTATACTTTTCCACCGCTTTTATCACTCGCTGATATCTAATTTGAATACTGTGAAATGTTTTTGACGACACGACTCTTATTTGGCGAGAACTTTCAGCTTGACACATTTATTTCCGGTTACCTAGCCCTATCACCCGACAAATAGACTATCTAATACTGAAATATTTTTTTATATTAAACCAGCAGTAGTTCCTAAAATGAGAGTTCTCAAACAAAGAAATTCTTCAGTTTCATAGTCTTAAAGTATAGATAATTGTAGTGTAATGTAATGCAAGTAGCTTGACGTTTCAAAAGAGCTTTTATAGGCCTATTAGAATTTTTTTTGAGTTGGAGTTAGTTACCTAGCGATGTCCTGGAGAGATGCAACGCGTTGTGGCGTGGCGTGGCGTGGCGGGCGGCACCCGCCTCAGCCGCGCCTGCCTCACACGCACCGCCGGACGAGCAGCCCTCGCCGCAACGACGACGGATACTGCAGGTTATAGGTTATTGTTAGAAAGATGTAATTTATCCAATGTTCTATGACCCGCAAAGAACATTGGATACAGCAAAGTTACAGCGACGAGTCTGCGTACAACACGCGACGTGTCCGCGTACAACACGCGACGAGTCCGCGTACAACACGCGACCTGTCCGCGTACAACACGCGATCTGTTTGCGTACAACACGCGACGTGTCCGCGTACAACACGCGACGTGTCCACGTACAACACGCGACGTGTCCGCGTACAACACACAGGCACACTTACCGTCGCCAGGCCTGCGCGAGCGCGTGGCGTATGAGCGAGACGGTGAGCGGGCCGCCCAGCAGCGCGGCGACGTGTCCGCGTACAACACACAGGCACACTTACCGTCGCCAGGCCTGCGCGAGCGCGTGGCGTATGAGCGAGACGGTGAGCGGGCCGCCCAGCAGCGCGGCGACGTGTCCGCGTACAACACACAGGCACACTTACCGTCGCCAGGCCTGCGCGAGCGCGTGGCGTATGAGCGAGACGGTGAGCGGGCCGCCCAGCAGCGCGGCGACGTGTCCGCGTACAACACACAGGCACACTTACCGTCGCCAGGCCTGCGCGAGCGCGTGGCGTATGAGCGAGACGGTGAGCGGGCCGCCCAGCAGCGCGGCGACGTGTCCGCGTACAACACACAGGCACACTTACCGTCGCCAGGCCTGCGCGAGCGCGTGGCGTATGAGCGAGACGGTGAGCGGGCCGCCCAGCAGCGCGGCGACGTGTCCGCGTACAACACACAGGCACACTTACCGTCGCCAGGCCTGCGCGAGCGCGTGGCGTATGAGCGAGACGGTGAGCGGGCCGCCCAGCAGCGCGGCGACGTGTCCGCGTACAACACACAGGCACACTTACCGTCGCCAGGCCTGCGCGAGCGCGTGGCGTATGAGCGAGACGGTGAGCGGGCCGCCCAGCAGCGCGGCGACGTGTCCGCGTACAACACACAGGCACACTTACCGTCGCCAGGCCTGCGCGAGCGCGTGGCGTATGAGCGAGACGGTGAGCGGGCCGCCCAGCAGCGCGGCGACGTGTCCGCGTACAACACACAGGCACACTTACCGTCGCCAGGCCTGCGCGAGCGCGTGGCGTATGAGCGAGACGGTGAGCGGGCCGCCCAGCAGCGCGGCGACGTGTCCGCGTACAACACACAGGCACACTTACCGTCGCCAGGCCTGCGCGAGCGCGTGGCGTATGAGCGAGACGGTGAGCGGGCCGCCCAGCAGCGCGGCGACGTGTCCGCGTACAACACACAGGCACACTTACCGTCGCCAGGCCTGCGCGAGCGCGTGGCGTATGAGCGAGACGGTGAGCGGGCCGCCCAGCAGCGCGGCGACGTGTCCGCGTACAACACACAGGCACACTTACCGTCGCCAGGCCTGCGCGAGCGCGTGGCGTATGAGCGAGACGGTGAGCGGGCCGCCCAGCAGCGCGGCGACGTGTCCGCGTACAACACACAGGCACACTTACCGTCGCCAGGCCTGCGCGAGCGCGTGGCGTATGAGCGAGACGGTGAGCGGGCCGCCCAGCAGCGCGGCGACGTGTCCGCGTACAACACACAGGCACACTTACCGTCGCCAGGCCTGCGCGAGCGCGTGGCGTATGAGCGAGACGGTGAGCGGGCCGCCCAGCAGCGCGGCGACGTGTCCGCGTACAACACACAGGCACACTTACCGTCGCCAGGCCTGCGCGAGCGCGTGGCGTATGAGCGAGACGGTGAGCGGGCCGCCCAGCAGCGCGGCGACGTGTCCGCGTACAACACACAGGCACACTTACCGTCGCCAGGCCTGCGCGAGCGCGTGGCGTATGAGCGAGACGGTGAGCGGGCCGCCCAGCAGCGCGGCGACGTGTCCGCGTACAACACACAGGCACACTTACCGTCGCCAGGCCTGCGCGAGCGCGTGGCGTATGAGCGAGACGGTGAGCGGGCCGCCCAGCAGCGCGGCGACGTGTCCGCGTACAACACACAGGCACACTTACCGTCGCCAGGCCTGCGCGAGCGCGTGGCGTATGAGCGAGACGGTGAGCGGGCCGCCCAGCAGCGCGGCGACGTGTCCGCGTACAACACACAGGCACACTTACCGTCGCCAGGCCTGCGCGAGCGCGTGGCGTATGAGCGAGACGGTGAGCGGGCCGCCCAGCAGCGCGGCGACGTGTCCGCGTACAACACACAGGCACACTTACCGTCGCCAGGCCTGCGCGAGCGCGTGGCGTATGAGCGAGACGGTGAGCGGGCCGCCCAGCAGCGCGGCGACGTGTCCGCGTACAACACACAGGCACACTTACCGTCGCCAGGCCTGCGCGAGCGCGTGGCGTATGAGCGAGACGGTGAGCGGGCCGCCCAGCAGCGCGGCGACGTGTCCGCGTACAACACACAGGCACACTTACCGTCGCCAGGCCTGCGCGAGCGCGTGGCGTATGAGCGAGACGGTGAGCGGGCCGCCCAGCAGCGCGGCGACGTGTCCGCGTACAACACACAGGCACACTTACCGTCGCCAGGCCTGCGCGAGCGCGTGGCGTATGAGCGAGACGGTGAGCGGGCCGCCCAGCAGCGCGGCGACGTGTCCGCGTACAACACACAGGCACACTTACCGTCGCCAGGCCTGCGCGAGCGCGTGGCGTATGAGCGAGACGGTGAGCGGGCCGCCCAGCAGCGCGGCGACGTGTCCGCGTACAACACACAGGCACACTTACCGTCGCCAGGCCTGCGCGAGCGCGTGGCGTATGAGCGAGACGGTGAGCGGGCCGCCCAGCAGCGCGGCGACGTGTCCGCGTACAACACACAGGCACACTTACCGTCGCCAGGCCTGCGCGAGCGCGTGGCGTATGAGCGAGACGGTGAGCGGGCCGCCCAGCAGCGCGGCGACGTGTCCGCGTACAACACACAGGCACACTTACCGTCGCCAGGCCTGCGCGAGCGCGTGGCGTATGAGCGAGACGGTGAGCGGGCCGCCCAGCAGCGCGGCGACGTGTCCGCGTACAACACACAGGCACACTTACCGTCGCCAGGCCTGCGCGAGCGCGTGGCGTATGAGCGAGACGGTGAGCGGGCCGCCCAGCAGCGCGGCGACGTGTCCGCGTACAACACACAGGCACACTTACCGTCGCCAGGCCTGCGCGAGCGCGTGGCGTATGAGCGAGACGGTGAGCGGGCCGCCCAGCAGCGCGGCGACGTGTCCGCGTACAACACACAGGCACACTTACCGTCGCCAGGCCTGCGCGAGCGCGTGGCGTATGAGCGAGACGGTGAGCGGGCCGCCCAGCAGCGCGGCGACGTGTCCGCGTACAACACACAGGCACACTTACCGTCGCCAGGCCTGCGCGAGCGCGTGGCGTATGAGCGAGACGGTGAGCGGGCCGCCCAGCAGCGCGGCGACGTGTCCGCGTACAACACACAGGCACACTTACCGTCGCCAGGCCTGCGCGAGCGCGTGGCGTATGAGCGAGACGGTGAGCGGGCCGCCCAGCAGCGCGGCGACGTGTCCGCGTACAACACACAGGCACACTTACCGTCGCCAGGCCTGCGCGAGCGCGTGGCGTATGAGCGAGACGGTGAGCGGGCCGCCCAGCAGCGCGGCGACGTGTCCGCGTACAACACACAGGCACACTTACCGTCGCCAGGCCTGCGCGAGCGCGTGGCGTATGAGCGAGACGGTGAGCGGGCCGCCCAGCAGCGCGGCGACGTGTCCGCGTACAACACACAGGCACACTTACCGTCGCCAGGCCTGCGCGAGCGCGTGGCGTATGAGCGAGACGGTGAGCGGGCCGCCCAGCAGCGCGGCGACGTGTCCGCGTACAACACACAGGCACACTTACCGTCGCCAGGCCTGCGCGAGCGCGTGGCGTATGAGCGAGACGGTGAGCGGGCCGCCCAGCAGCGCGGCGACGTGTCCGCGTACAACACACAGGCACACTTACCGTCGCCAGGCCTGCGCGAGCGCGTGGCGTATGAGCGAGACGGTGAGCGGGCCGCCCAGCAGCGCGGCGACGTGTCCGCGTACAACACACAGGCACACTTACCGTCGCCAGGCCTGCGCGAGCGCGTGGCGTATGAGCGAGACGGTGAGCGGGCCGCCCAGCAGCGCGGCGACGTGTCCGCGTACAACACACAGGCACACTTACCGTCGCCAGGCCTGCGCGAGCGCGTGGCGTATGAGCGAGACGGTGAGCGGGCCGCCCAGCAGCGCGGCGACGTGTCCGCGTACAACACACAGGCACACTTACCGTCGCCAGGCCTGCGCGAGCGCGTGGCGTATGAGCGAGACGGTGAGCGGGCCGCCCAGCAGCGCGGCGACGTGTCCGCGTACAACACACAGGCACACTTACCGTCGCCAGGCCTGCGCGAGCGCGTGGCGTATGAGCGAGACGGTGAGCGGGCCGCCCAGCAGCGCGGCGACGTGTCCGCGTACAACACACAGGCACACTTACCGTCGCCAGGCCTGCGCGAGCGCGTGGCGTATGAGCGAGACGGTGAGCGGGCCGCCCAGCAGCGCGGCGACGTGTCCGCGTACAACACACAGGCACACTTACCGTCGCCAGGCCTGCGCGAGCGCGTGGCGTATGAGCGAGACGGTGAGCGGGCCGCCCAGCAGCGCGGCGACGTGTCCGCGTACAACACACAGGCACACTTACCGTCGCCAGGCCTGCGCGAGCGCGTGGCGTATGAGCGAGACGGTGAGCGGGCCGCCCAGCAGCGCGGCGACGTGTCCGCGTACAACACACAGGCACACTTACCGTCGCCAGGCCTGCGCGAGCGCGTGGCGTATGAGCGAGACGGTGAGCGGGCCGCCCAGCAGCGCGGCGACGTGTCCGCGTACAACACACAGGCACACTTACCGTCGCCAGGCCTGCGCGAGCGCGTGGCGTATGAGCGAGACGGTGAGCGGGCCGCCCAGCAGCGCGGCGACGTGTCCGCGTACAACACACAGGCACACTTACCGTCGCCAGGCCTGCGCGAGCGCGTGGCGTATGAGCGAGACGGTGAGCGGGCCGCCCAGCAGCGCGGCGACGTGTCCGCGTACAACACACAGGCACACTTACCGTCGCCAGGCCTGCGCGAGCGCGTGGCGTATGAGCGAGACGGTGAGCGGGCCGCCCAGCAGCGCGGCGACGTGTCCGCGTACAACACACAGGCACACTTACCGTCGCCAGGCCTGCGCGAGCGCGTGGCGTATGAGCGAGACGGTGAGCGGGCCGCCCAGCAGCGCGGCGACGTGTCCGCGTACAACACACAGGCACACTTACCGTCGCCAGGCCTGCGCGAGCGCGTGGCGTATGAGCGAGACGGTGAGCGGGCCGCCCAGCAGCGCGGCGACGTGTCCGCGTACAACACACAGGCACACTTACCGTCGCCAGGCCTGCGCGAGCGCGTGGCGTATGAGCGAGACGGTGAGCGGGCCGCCCAGCAGCGCGGCGACGTGTCCGCGTACAACACACAGGCACACTTACCGTCGCCAGGCCTGCGCGAGCGCGTGGCGTATGAGCGAGACGGTGAGCGGGCCGCCC
This sequence comes from Heliothis virescens, assembly GCA_002382865.2. Taxonomy (NCBI): domain Eukaryota; kingdom Metazoa; phylum Arthropoda; class Insecta; order Lepidoptera; family Noctuidae; genus Heliothis; species Heliothis virescens. The sequence continues at coordinate 1,970,016 of NWSH02000535.1, forward strand.
AGCAGCGCGGCGACGTGTCCGCGTACAACACACAGGCACACTTACCGTCGCCAGGCCTGCGCGAGCGCGTGGCGTATGAGCGAGACGGTGAGCGGGCCGCCCAGCAGCGCGGCGACGTGTCCGCGTACAACACACAGGCACACTTACCGTCGCCAGGCCTGCGCGAGCGCGTGGCGTATGAGCGAGACGGTGAGCGGGCCGCCCAGCAGCGCGGCGACGTGTCCGCGTACAACACACAGGCACACTTACCGTCGCCAGGCCTGCGCGAGCGCGTGGCGTATGAGCGAGACGGTGAGCGGGCCGCCCAGCAGCGCGGCGACGTGTCCGCGTACAACACACAGGCACACTTACCGTCGCCAGGCCTGCGCGAGCGCGTGGCGTATGAGCGAGACGGTGAGCGGGCCGCCCAGCAGCGCGGCGACGTGTCCGCGTACAACACACAGGCACACTTACCGTCGCCAGGCCTGCGCGAGCGCGTGGCGTATGAGCGAGACGGTGAGCGGGCCGCCCAGCAGCGCGGCGACGTGTCCGCGTACAACACACAGGCACACTTACCGTCGCCAGGCCTGCGCGAGCGCGTGGCGTATGAGCGAGACGGTGAGCGGGCCGCCCAGCAGCGCGGCGACGTGTCCGCGTACAACACACAGGCACACTTACCGTCGCCAGGCCTGCGCGAGCGCGTGGCGTATGAGCGAGACGGTGAGCGGGCCGCCCAGCAGCGCGGCGACGTGTCCGCGTACAACACACAGGCACACTTACCGTCGCCAGGCCTGCGCGAGCGCGTGGCGTATGAGCGAGACGGTGAGCGGGCCGCCCAGCAGCGCGGCGACGTGTCCGCGTACAACACACAGGCACACTTACCGTCGCCAGGCCTGCGCGAGCGCGTGGCGTATGAGCGAGACGGTGAGCGGGCCGCCCAGCAGCGCGGCGACGTGTCCGCGTACAACACACAGGCACACTTACCGTCGCCAGGCCTGCGCGAGCGCGTGGCGTATGAGCGAGACGGTGAGCGGGCCGCCCAGCAGCGCGGCGACGTGTCCGCGTACAACACACAGGCACACTTACCGTCGCCAGGCCTGCGCGAGCGCGTGGCGTATGAGCGAGACGGTGAGCGGGCCGCCCAGCAGCGCGGCGACGTGTCCGCGTACAACACACAGGCACACTTACCGTCGCCAGGCCTGCGCGAGCGCGTGGCGTATGAGCGAGACGGTGAGCGGGCCGCCCAGCAGCGCGGCGACGTGTCCGCGTACAACACACAGGCACACTTACCGTCGCCAGGCCTGCGCGAGCGCGTGGCGTATGAGCGAGACGGTGAGCGGGCCGCCCAGCAGCGCGGCNTAAAAAAAAAAACCATGAACTTATTAATCTCATAATCACAAACAAAATAACGTCTACAAATTTCGACTCATTATTATTAGGTACTAGCTTCCGCCAGCGGTTTCACCCGCTTTCCCGCGGGAACTCCTGCGCGCACCCGGATTCAAAGTAGCCTATAGCCTTCCTCGATAAATGGGCTATCTAACACTGAAAGAATTTTTCAAATCGGACCAGTAGTTCCTGAGATTAGCGCGTTCAANCAAAAATGTGCTTATTTTTCTTTTCAGATTCTAAAAGCCTGTACTGTACTGTATAAAAAAAAAATAATAGTCTGGTAGGGACAGGCTGGGATCATAAACAAAAAGTATATTATATTTTTTTTTTCTTAAAATTGTATACCCCTTTATAATTTTGCCTACCTACATCCATCTATTTAGATTAATATATAATAAAATAAACCAAAACATAGCTACATACCTAATGTTGAAGGTTGCATATTCAAACAACACAAAAATCCAATATCTAAAACGTAACAATACAACAATAAATGATAAAATTTGCTTATATTAACTGACTCAGTTTTGACGTGTAAGTTTGCTCATCGATAGTTAAGAACTGGGTGAGGTACGAAGTTCTTCAATATTGCTAAATACTACCTACATTAGTATACAATTTAACAAAAATATGAGAGTATCTTGAAATTCGAGATTTTTTTTTAATTCTTCGCGCCGTTTTCGGTTTCTGCCCCAGTGTGCATCGTTTAAATACTTTCAGCGCAATTTTTTTTAGTAAAGCACATCTCTTATGCCACAAAAAAAAATGCCTAAAGTACAATTCTTTTTACGCCTTAATTTGCGGTGTCATTTCCTCCTCCTTAAGGTCTTGGCACATAGTACTGGCACGGTCACGGCACAGTTCCAACACAGCAAGTAACGTGTCATTTAAATTTGATCATTAAATTGTATGACGTATGATATATTTCATAACAACGTGAGTTGTTAGATAGGAACTCGCGCGCTGGTAGCCCGCCGTTGGCTTTTTTGTATTGACGTTATGAAATATAATGTCATACGTCATACGATTTAATGTTCAAATTTAAATGACACGTTATTTGCTGGGTTGGAGCTGTGCCGTGACAGTGCCGGTATAATGTGCCATGACCTTTAGTCGTTCCCTCACTGCTGAGGATCGTGACTCCACAGTTTATCAGCAGCAAGTCTTCACGGGTACGGTCAGTGGCCCGGTGTAGCGCAACGTTGACTGGCATATCCAGTTGGTCTGATATCTGGTCGGACCATCTCTTGGGACGGCGTCATTTAGGCGACTGAAAATAATCTTCATCTAAATCTTATATCTGACCTGCTTAGCGTTCTGTATGGACCCTCGCTCGGGGTTCCTGTTCCTCAGGTAGACGAGCTCCTGCTGCTGGCCAGCCCACAGGCCGCGCACGCACTCGCGGTTCAGCTTGATCACGCGGAAGCCCAGGTGACGCTTGTTCAGCATTATTATCTTGTAGTCGTCGTTGCCTTCGTCCATTACGTGTCTGGAATTAATTGCAATGTTTATTTATTTGTATAAACTACTAGCTTACTAAAGTATTAGTTCCGCCCGCGGTTTCCCCCGAGGGAGTTTCATCTCGTACCCCGACATATTTAAGAGAAAATCGACCTTCTTATTTAGGACATTCAAATGAATCAACGTAGGTTTGTAGAACCAATTTTGGCCGATTATACCCTACAAACAGGTACAAATAGACAACTTTTGACACGTGTTTGCGTGTCAAAATTTTGTTGAATAGCCACAATATATTAGTATGGACATGTTACGTCAGGGCCAGCAGATGCGGCGCCCCGCGCAGCACGTTGTACCGCCAGGCGGGCGCGGCCTCGTGGCAGATAGTATGGACATGTTACCTCAGGGCCAGCAGATGCGGCGCCCCGCGCAGCACGTTGTACCGCCAGGCGGGCGCGGCCTCGTGGCAGATAGTATGGACATGTTACCTCAGGGCCAGCAGATGCGGCGCCCCGCGCAGCACGTTGTACCGCCAGGCGGGCGCGGCCTCGTGGCAGATAGTATGGACATGTTACCTCAGGGCCAGCAGATGCGGCGCCCCGCGCAGCACGTTGTACCGCCAGGCGGGCGCGGCCTCGTGGCAGATAGTATGGACATGTTACCTCAGGGCCAGCAGATGCGGCGCCCCGCGCAGCACGTTGTACCGCCAGGCGGGCGCGGCCTCGTGGCAGATAGTATGGACATGTTACCTCAGGGCCAGCAGATGCGGCGCCCCGCGCAGCACGTTGTACCGCCAGGCGGGCGCGGCCTCGTGGCAGATAGTATGGACATGTTACCTCAGGGCCAGCAGATGCGGCGCCCCGCGCAGCACGTTGTACCGCCAGGCGGGCGCGGCCTCGTGGCAGATAGTATGGACATGTTACCTCAGGGCCAGCAGATGCGGCGCCCCGCGCAGCACGTTGTACCGCCAGGCGGGCGCGGCCTCGTGGCAGATAGTATGGACATGTTACCTCAGGGCCAGCAGATGCGGCGCCCCGCGCAGCACGTTGTACCGCCAGGCGGGCGCGGCCTCGTGGCAGATAGTATGGACATGTTACCTCAGGGCCAGCAGATGCGGCGCCCCGCGCAGCACGTTGTACCGCCAGGCGGGCGCGGCCTCGTGGCAGATAGTATGGACATGTTACCTCAGGGCCAGCAGATGCGGCGCCCCGCGCAGCACGTTGTACCGCCAGGCGGGCGCGGCCTCGTGGCAGATAGTATGGACATGTTACCTCAGGGCCAGCAGATGCGGCGCCCCGCGCAGCACGTTGTACCGCCAGGCGGGCGCGGCCTCGTGGCAGATAGTATGGACATGTTACCTCAGGGCCAGCAGATGCGGCGCCCCGCGCAGCACGTTGTACCGCCAGGCGGGCGCGGCCTCGTGGCAGATAGTATGGACATGTTACCTCAGGGCCAGCAGATGCGGCGCCCCGCGCAGCACGTTGTACCGCCAGGCGGGCGCGGCCTCGTGGCAGATAGTATGGACATGTTACCTCAGGGCCAGCAGATGCGGCGCCCCGCGCAGCACGTTGTACCGCCAGGCGGGCGCGGCCTCGTGGCAGATAGTATGGACATGTTACCTCAGGGCCAGCAGATGCGGCGCCCCGCGCAGCACGTTGTACCGCCAGGCGGGCGCGGCCTCGTGGCAGATAGTATGGACATGTTACCTCAGGGCCAGCAGATGCGGCGCCCCGCGCAGCACGTTGTACCGCCAGGCGGGCGCGGCCTCGTGGCAGATAGTATGGACATGTTACCTCAGGGCCAGCAGATGCGGCGCCCCGCGCAGCACGTTGTACCGCCAGGCGGGCGCGGCCTCGTGGCAGATAGTATGGACATGTTACCTCAGGGCCAGCAGATGCGGCGCCCCGCGCAGCACGTTGTACCGCCAGGCGGGCGCGGCCTCGTGGCAGATAGTATGGACATGTTACCTCAGGGCCAGCAGATGCGGCGCCCCGCGCAGCACGTTGTACCGCCAGGCGGGCGCGGCCTCGTGGCAGATAGTATGGACATGTTACCTCAGGGCCAGCAGATGCGGCGCCCCGCGCAGCACGTTGTACCGCCAGGCGGGCGCGGCCTCGTGGCAGATAGTATGGACATGTTACCTCAGGGCCAGCAGATGCGGCGCCCCGCGCAGCACGTTGTACCGCCAGGCGGGCGCGGCCTCGTGGCAGATAGTATGGACATGTTACCTCAGGGCCAGCAGATGCGGCGCCCCGCGCAGCACGTTGTACCGCCAGGCGGGCGCGGCCTCGTGGCAGATGACGAGGCGCTCCGCGTGTGACGCGATGGCACAGTACAGCGCCGAGCTGCTGCAGTACTCCTCGGGGAACATGAAGTGGTCCTGGTACAAGTAAAAAGAAAATCGAATTTGAAAATCTTCTCGCGCCAGCATGTCATCGCACGCCGCACCGAGCTGGGCGAGGGCCCAGCTAGTATGCGCTATGCGCGACCGGGGTCGGTGAGCAAGTGCCCGGGGGGCCGGGGTGTGGTTAGCGTAGGTGAGGTGTCCGATGACGTGTGCTGGCGCGAACTCAAAGGTCGGCGCGATGTGACGGTCCCGAACAATAGGTATTTCATTATCACATTGTTTTAAAGGGGTGAAATTTTTGCATCGAATTTTACCGCAGTCATGTTATCACGACTTTTATATGGTTAAGATTTTTGAAAGTCACACTTCGTGGTCAGGTTGTAATTTCTACAAGGAACTGGTGACCTCTTCCAAGCACCTCCTTTGACCGCTGTCACCTGTTGAAACTTAAATTGATTCCTGCGCAGCGACTCGTAACTAAAATTAGTTTCAGGAAAGCGAATCGCGCAACATTCCCTAACGACCTTTGACTTGAACAAATTTCTCATTTATCAGTCCCTAAGAGCGCCTTCATTCTACTTACTACTACTACTTCGTATTAATATGGCTACGCGACGCCTACGCCGCGTAGTCGCTACGTCTGCGTGGCGCTACGTTTATCAAACGCCTACACTGTACAAACGCTAGTGTGAAGGCGGTCTTACATATAACCCAGTACCCAACACATACCTGATGCAGTTTAAGCGCCATCCGTATAGCGGGCGCCAGCACGGAGTGCAGCAGCGACATGTCGGTGAACACCCACTCGTCGCGAGCGCACGTGATGCGGAAGTCGCCCTTGAACAGCGAGTGCAGCCCGTATAGGAAGAACTCCACGCTGCAATAGGGAAGGAGAGTTAGGTTGATGCTATACAGTTCATATATCTACAGTTGAAAGCTGTCAGTTTTTAACGGATGATACAGTAGTCTGCACTGATTGTACTAAAAAACTATTAGGTTATAATCAGACATGTGACATGTTATTTTGCCAGGGAAAAAAATTATTTTATTTTGTGTTGAGCTACTCTGTGCATATTCTCAGGGGCGCGCCTCCGCATCGGGTCCGTCGAATAGGGGGCGAGGACTTCCCCAAGTCCTTCGTCCCTATAGCCACTAAAGGGGGGCCGGAAAAGGGCGTTATCCGCCCTTCCCCGGCGCCCGGTGCGCCTTCTCCGGGGAAGGGAGTCGTGATCTCCCTCTCCCGTTCCGCAGGTTCCTTCTGCATCATTACATCCTCACAGAAGGACACCACCGAATCCCACGACACCTAACCTAACCCAGTTTAAATTTATAGATTTGTCCCTAACATGGTGGCTGTCAGCACAGTAAATAAAAAGCTCAGAAACATCTAGGGTACTAGAGTCACCTGGAGGCGGAGAGATGCTGCGCAGCCGCTAGCGCGCGGCGGCCGAGCAGGCTGAGCGCGAAGCACAGCGTGGTGAGCGGCGACTGCGCGTGCGCCGCGCGCCGCCGCCACGCCGCGCCGCGCCGCGCGCCGCAGTGCGCGATCCACTCGCCGTACACCGCGCAGAAACGAGACCTAAGCACAACGAAATGATTTCAACATTTCCACGGGCCACCCATTGGAACAAGATTGCCTCGTTGGTCTAGTGGTCACATAGCGCGACTGCCGATCATAGGTCTCGGGTTCGATTCCCAGGACGGGCCGAAATCACTTTGTGGGTTTTAGAAACTTTCACAAAGTAGCCCGGAGTTGGAAGTNGGCGCGGCCTCGTGGCAGATAGTATGGACATGTTACCTCAGGGCCAGCAGATGCGGCGCCCCGCGCAGCACGTTGTACCGCCAGGCGGGCGCGGCCTCGTGGCAGATAGTATGGACATGTTACCTCAGGGCCAGCAGATGCGGCGCCCCGCGCAGCACGTTGTACCGCCAGGCGGGCGCGGCCTCGTGGCAGATAGTATGGACATGTTACCTCAGGGCCAGCAGATGCGGCGCCCCGCGCAGCACGTTGTACCGCCAGGCGGGCGCGGCCTCGTGGCAGATAGTATGGACATGTTACCTCAGGGCCAGCAGATGCGGCGCCCCGCGCAGCACGTTGTACCGCCAGGCGGGCGCGGCCTCGTGGCAGATGACGAGGCGCTCCGCGTGTGACGCGATGGCACAGTACAGCGCCGAGCTGCTGCAGTACTCCTCGGGGAACATGAAGTGGTCCTGGTACAAGTAAAAAGAAAATCGAATTTGAAAATCTTCTCGCGCCAGCATGTCATCGCACGCCGCACCGAGCTGGGCGAGGGCCCAGCTAGTATGCGCTATGCGCGACCGGGGTCGGTGAGCAAGTGCCCGGGGGGCCGGGGTGTGGTTAGCGTAGGTGAGGTGTCCGATGACGTGTGCTGGCGCGAACTCAAAGGTCGGCGCGATGTGACGGTCCCGAACAATAGGTATTTCATTATCACATTGTTTTAAAGGGGTGAAATTTTTGCATCGAATTTTACCGCAGTCATGTTATCACGACTTTTATATGGTTAAGATTTTTGAAAGTCACACTTCGTGGTCAGGTTGTAATTTCTACAAGGAACTGGTGACCTCTTCCAAGCACCTCCTTTGACCGCTGTCACCTGTTGAAACTTAAATTGATTCCTGCGCAGCGACTCGTAACTAAAATTAGTTTCAGGAAAGCGAATCGCGCAACATTCCCTAACGACCTTTGACTTGAACAAATTTCTCATTTATCAGTCCCTAAGAGCGCCTTCATTCTACTTACTACTACTACTTCGTATTAATATGGCTACGCGACGCCTACGCCGCGTAGTCGCTACGTCTGCGTGGCGCTACGTTTATCAAACGCCTACACTGTACAAACGCTAGTGTGAAGGCGGTCTTACATATAACCCAGTACCCAACACATACCTGATGCAGTTTAAGCGCCATCCGTATAGCGGGCGCCAGCACGGAGTGCAGCAGCGACATGTCGGTGAACACCCACTCGTCGCGAGCGCACGTGATGCGGAAGTCGCCCTTGAACAGCGAGTGCAGCCCGTATAGGAAGAACTCCACGCTGCAATAGGGAAGGAGAGTTAGGTTGATGCTATACAGTTCATATATCTACAGTTGAAAGCTGTCAGTTTTTAACGGATGATACAGTAGTCTGCACTGATTGTACTAAAAAACTATTAGGTTATAATCAGACATGTGACATGTTATTTTGCCAGGGAAAAAAATTATTTTATTTTGTGTTGAGCTACTCTGTGCATATTCTCAGGGGCGCGCCTCCGCATCGGGTCCGTCGAATAGGGGGCGAGGACTTCCCCAAGTCCTTCGTCCCTATAGCCACTAAAGGGGGGCCGGAAAAGGGCGTTATCCGCCCTTCCCCGGCGCCCGGTGCGCCTTCTCCGGGGAAGGGAGTCGTGATCTCCCTCTCCCGTTCCGCAGGTTCCTTCTGCATCATTACATCCTCACAGAAGGACACCACCGAATCCCACGACACCTAACCTAACCCAGTTTAAATTTATAGATTTGTCCCTAACATGGTGGCTGTCAGCACAGTAAATAAAAAGCTCAGAAACATCTAGGGTACTAGAGTCACCTGGAGGCGGAGAGATGCTGCGCAGCCGCTAGCGCGCGGCGGCCGAGCAGGCTGAGCGCGAAGCACAGCGTGGTGAGCGGCGACTGCGCGTGCGCCGCGCGCCGCCGCCACGCCGCGCCGCGCCGCGCGCCGCAGTGCGCGATCCACTCGCCGTACACCGCGCAGAAACGAGACCTAAGCACAACGAAATGATTTCAACATTTCCACGGGCCACCCATTGGAACAAGATTGCCTCGTTGGTCTAGTGGTCACATAGCGCGACTGCCGATCATAGGTCTCGGGTTCGATTCCCAGGACGGGCCGAAATCACTTTGTGGGTTTTAGAAACTTTCACAAAGTAGCCCGGAGTTGGAAGTCGGTGATTGATTCACCCGTGCATCGGAGAGCACGTTAACGTCGGTCCTGCGACTGATCTCTCACCGGTCGTGTCGGATTGCCGTCCCATCGGGTTATGAGAGTGAAGGAATAGGGAGTGCACCTGTGTCTGCGCAAATGCTTGTGCACTCCAATATGTCCTGCGCAGCTGGCTGATCTCCTTATATGAGAACAGCCGCCGTGGCCGATAATCGGCTAGGACGCCATCANCCATCGGGTTATGAGAGTGAAGGAATAGCGAGTGCATCTGTGTCTGCGCAAATGCTTGTGCACTATAATATGTCCTGCGCAGCTGGCTGATCTCCTTATATGAGAACAGTCGCCGTGGCCGACAATCGGCTAGGACGCCATCAGTTTCCAAGAAAACATTATTTTTTATGATAGAAAAAAACATATTTTTAACCCTTTCCATTTACATATGTGCACGTTATAAAGACTGATATCACTGGGTGACACTGTCTTTTTCGTTTCTTTTTGCATAAAATGATTGCTTTCTGTTTCTGTTGTGTTGTATATAAGCCTATAATTTTAATCATAATCACATAAAAGTTTTTCAGAGATGTATCTTAGATCCAATCCTACTTTTCAAAGTGAAAATTTCAAAGAAATATGGAAAGTAGTATCAAAATGCAACACAATCTTAAAGTAAATATATCTATGATATTACCTGGTAATTCCCGAAGCTCTGAAGTCATAGTCCTCATCTAGATTAACGTTGAATATGGGATCCAGGTCCACAAAGTTCCTCTCGTTCATCGGCTTCAAGGCATCAGCTATCATGGTGGAAGCTAGCCATTCTTCCAGTTTAGCCGACTGGATCGTGTAGTAGATTATACTCTGTGGATAACAGTGTGACATGTGGAATTTAACTAAATTAATACTATAGAAGCAGTGATATTTTTAGCATTACAAAGATACAGTATTTATATCTATCTATCTATTTCTGTCAAAATGATTAATTTAAACAATGTGGTTAAATATATAGTGTCATCGCGTCTTTTGTGCAGTTATAGCTGACAGTTTTCAAGGGGATATCTGACTTATTTGTACTTTTAATGGCACCAAAAAAGGGCAGACTTTGCATGACACATTTTAAAATGACAGTGTCAATATTAAAAAATATATTTTTAATGTAATTTCTTTCTTAATTTTTTATAACTCAATAAAGAAATAGCACAAACCTTGACATAGTAGGTGAGCAGCACCTTCCGGAAGTCGAAGACCTGCAGCATGGAGACGGCGGAGTTGTCGGAGACGGAGTAGCCCTCGAGCACGTAGCGCGCGGCGACCAGCTGCCACGCCAGCCAGCGCAGCGCCCACGCCGCGCCCAGCGACAGCGCGCGCCCGCCGCACCACCACGCGCCCGTGCACACGCCCTCTGCGCCACATACATATTCACATTTAGGCCTTTGCCACACTAGACGGAAATTCCGTCGCCGAACTTCCACGGCGGAACGCCAATACATGTTATTGCATATAAAATACAAATAACGGAACGACCGATCTTCCGTGCGTAGTGTGCCCGTTACTTGTATTTTATATGCAATGACATGTATTGGCCTTTGCCACACTAGAAGGAAATTCCGTCGCCAAAATTCAGCGGCGGAACGCCAATACATGTTGTTGCATATAAAATACAAATAACGGGCACACTACGCACGGAAGATCGTTCGTTCCGTTATTTGTATTTGTATTTTGTAGTGGTAAAGGCCTTATTATCTACTAGCTTCCGCCAGCGGTTTCACCCGCTTCCCGAGGGAACTATTTTCCATAACCGAATAAAAAGCAGTATATGTTATTCTGATATAAAAGCTATATTACTGCCACGTTTCATCCAAATCCGTCCAGTAGCTATTTCGTGATAATAAAAACAAACATACATACACACATATACATACATCCAACCTGCCTTCTGACTACCCGTAACGACTATCAAAGATGTTCAAACGACAGCCGGAACCTTGTCCGTGAACCGTGCCTTCCGAAAAGAAGTCGTTATGACAAGATGGTCACCCATCCATGGACCGACCGTGCCAAGCGTAGCTTAACCTTTTTTTTAATATCGATGGGAAATCATCAGTATGACCCCTCCCGCTGTGGGTGCCAGCGGAAGGGAGTGTCAGACTTTTACTGACTAAAACCCACCGTGTTCCTTCGGGAGTCGTTTGTGT
>NWSH02000535.1:1981354-2002099 GCA_002382865.2 Heliothis virescens
CCCGCTGTGGGTGACAGCGGAAGGGAGTGTCAGACTTTTACTGACTAAAACCCACCGTGTTCCTTCGGGAGCCCTTTGTGTGCCAGGGCCGCGGTAACTCTTTCGAACAACCCGCAGCCCCGACGGGCTCTGGCCCTAGTGGGCCCCGCAGGGGTTTGCTGACACTCTCTGAGGAGCGCGTGGAACAACGCGCGCCGCCGACACGGGCCTGTCGTCTCTCAGGAGACGGAAGGACGATGAGCCACCCGAAACTCACCGCCCACAGACCCACGCCTACGGTGGCCGGGAGTCATCTCTCGACACCCGACGCCCGTGGTGTCTACCAGGTCCACGGCAACGGCCGGGATGGCTGGCTTCTGCGTCATGCGGAAGGTGAGGGCGCCATGACTCCTCCCGAGCCACTCCTCAAAGAGGGGACTTACCGCCACTATTGTGGCGTGCTCTAATGTAACTTAACCTTATGATCGATCGGCTTTGACATAGCCACGAGTTCTTCACCACGTTCACCTTACTATAAGGGACTACACACACTTATTCAGCTCTATTCAGCTTTTGCCCATAGAAAACAACGATTTTNCTTCTGCGTCATGCGGAAGGTGAGGGCGCCATGACTCCTCCCGAGCCACTCCTCAAAGAGGGGACTTACCGCCACTATTGTGGCGTGCTCTAATGTAACTTAACCTTATGATCGATCGGCTTTGACATAGCCACGAGTTCTTCACCACGTTCACCTTACTATAAGGGACTACACACACTTATTCAGCTCTATTCAGCTTTTGCCCATAGAAAACAACGATTTTGTATGAAGACGCGTACGAATCCGTTCAGCTTTCCGCGTCTATTCAGCTTTCGCGGCAAACGAGTATGAAATGAGAACAAATGTGTTTTTATCTTGCGAGTGCTTTAGATAGAGTTCAGCGCTGTTCTGCCACGTTCAGCACTGTTCCGCCACGTTCGACGCTGAATGCGGCGGAACAGCGCTGCACACGTATGGTTCTAAACTCCTTGTCGACAAGTTGCGACCTGCATAGGTCCTGAATAGATTTGATTTATTATTATGTAATCATTATGCACGCAAGGACCGAGAGATAACAGTCTTACGCTGCTGTACGCGGCTGATAGAAGCAGAGCTGAATAAGTGTGACCAAAATCGTTCAGCGAAACGTGAATGGAGCTGAATAAGTGTGTGTAGTCCCTAAAACGTGGTCTTAAAATATTAATTCAATCACCTATATTTGTTGAATTTATACCGAAACCCTTTTCTTTCGAATGAAATTAGTTTTATTTATAAATCAATTACACTTCCTACGTAAAACATGACACAAGACATCATCAAGTATAATACAGAAAAAACATTTTATCAGTGTTAATTGAACTCACCGCTGCTCTCCTCAGGTCCCTCTGATATGGCTTCGACCTCTCTCTGCTGGCAGTAGGTGCCTCTGAACTCGAGGCCTCGCAGTTGGAACGACACGAGGCCGTTACCCATCTCCACTATGTGCACCAAGCAGTTTAGGTAGTCCGATGCTAGCACTGAGAACAATATCATATATTGAAGTCTACATTTAATCTTCATTTCATCACGAAATATAAAGCCTTTGTGATTTTATTGGCAGAACAAAAGAACTGTGAATTGTTGAAATGAAGTAAAAACAAAGTCATGCTCCAAGATTGTGAATACCGTTAGATTATCACCAAACCGCACCAAACTGTTTACAATCTATCTATACTTATAATAAATCTGTAGAGAGGTCAATTCAGTACATGAAATATATTCCCAAAATAACTATCAGGGGGTGATTAGGGATCGATACTGATGCCAAAAATGAGTAGAATTTTTGGCTGTCTGTCCGTCTGTCTGTCTGTCTGTATAACCGTTATAGAAACAAAAACTACTGGACGGATTTTGATGAAACTTGGTACAATTATTATTCATACTCCTGAGCAGGTTATAGTATACTTTTCATCACGCTACAATCAATAGGAGCAGAGCAGTTAAGGGAAATGTTGTGAAAACGGGAGAAATTATGACGACCCGTTGTCGCTGGCATAAGCGACATGATCCGCGAACGAAGTCGCTGGCAGAAGCTAGTTTAACACATTACTAAAACAGATTATAATCTTACGATTGTCAAATTGTCAACTTTCAGACGGCTGTTGCTGATTGGTCGTGGACACAGAATGGTTGTAAGGCCGACCAATCTAAGACAGCCTTCGGACAATATGGTGCAGTTCACAATATTTCGACAGTTTGCACTCTCGCGAGATAGATTGTAATCTACCGGTATTTGTAATCTTACGGTGACATATGAATACCTATGCTAGGTCATTTTCCGAACGAAAATATTTATAAGAATTTCATTTTTTTATGGTGATACAACTGCCTTTTGAATTTTTTTAAAGATTACGAGTATATTATTTCAATTATTTTAAAATTAATCTTATAATTAAACTTATGACCTTCAGGAAATTCTACGCATAAATATGAAGACTTACCGAAGCAGTCTCCTTGTTGCACCTGCCCCCATCGTCCGAGCATGAGGTCTCCACACAAGTAGTGCTGTAGCGACCGCGTCAGGTGCTCGTAGAATATCGAGTTTAAATTGTTGTCGTCTGTACACAAAATTCATGTTAAGTTACTCTTTTTGTACTTAAAAGTTTGGTAAAATATTCTTTTTAAATATTCGGAAATATGGTGCATGTGGACCGTATAAAAAAATGACGAATATAGTTAGTAAGGATGTAACATTGAGCTCTAGTCGACTGGGGCTAGGCTCTTGGAATTTATTAAAAATATAGCAATAAACAGCAAAATTTTTCGAGATTTTTGATGAAAAATAAATTACAGTTTTCGCAAAACAAAATGGCGACTAAGTTCCGAGCATAAAGTATGCGCATATAGGCCCTACCCCCACCTTCATCACCCACTGATACCTAAAATTCGTTTCTGCGCAGCGACTCGCGCAATGTTCGTTGACGCCATAAAGTTTGACGAGAAATAAACTCACCAGCTCCAAGATTCCGTTCCAGCTGTGAAGACAGTCTGGTATTACTCTGATCGACCCTCTTCGTGTTGTAATCCCGTTCCCAGAACTTCACCGGTCGCACGTACGACGTCATGAATATTGCGCTACCTGTAAATAAGGGCAGGTTAAATATAAAAAAAAGTCTGACTGTGAACCTCCTCATTGGGAGGTCTGTTAAGATTAACTAGTGTAACCGAGAAATGTCATTTTTTCTGTTCGCTTGTATTGACACTCCGAAACGGCTGAACTGAAACTTTTTTAGGGTTCCGTAGTAAACTAGGAACCTTTATAGTTTCGTCATAGTCTGTCCGTCCGTCCGCGGATAATCTCAGTGACTGTTAGCGCTAGAACGCTGGAATTTGGAACCAATATGTATATCAACCACGTCGACAAAGTGGAAAATAATGTTTTTCCCCGGTTGTGGGAAGTAATTTACTGGGTCGGCGAGATTCGGAAAATCATAAAAACAAACTTGCAGACACACATTCACAGTCCACACCTAAACTTAAATTTATTAATATTTTTTTCACGTTACCTAGTGCAGGTGTGAGCGGCGAGGACAGCAGCGCAGACACTAAAGCTTGCAGGAACAGCATGGCGGAGTGGGGCACGCTGAAGGGCTGCGCGAACGCGTGGAACGCGCTGCCCCACGTGATCTGCCACGGTGCTATGTATGTCACCACGAATTGTACCTGGTGAAACAAGTGAAAACAAAGTATATTATTTAGTAAGAACAAAATATTAACAGAAAACAGTATGTGGCTTGCATTGATGTCTAAGCTAGGTTGCTCGATTTAAGTTTCTATAACTTAACCTTAACAAGCCGCGAAATGTCGGTCCATTGGTCAAATTTTCGACGTCATACAGCTGTCACATCGAAAAAATATCAAATCTAAATCAGAAATCTTCCTAATATTATAAACGTGACGGTTTGCATGTGTGGATGTTTGTTTCTCCTTCACGAAAAAGCTACAGAATCAATTTAAATGAAACTTGGCATTATCATACACATCAGAACAACATAATTATTGGCAAATTTTTATCCATATAGTAATTTCCTAAGCCCAAGCTAATTTTATAATAAAGTAAGGAATTAATAGACATACCTTCAAAAGAAACTCATAAACCTTGCTGAATATGATGGCAGTGATGAAGTAGTCCACCAGGAAGGTCTCCGATATCTTCTGACTGCTCAGGTCTCGTTGGAACAGGAGTACAGCGAACACTAGGATCAGGTACTGGGAGTCCGGTTCTGAATAGGCGTTTCGTAGACCTAGAGAAGTAGAGAAGTAGAGAAGAAGATAATTTACAATCTATACTAAAATTATAAAGCTAAGTTTGTTTGTTCGGTTGAACTAATCTTAGGAACTACTGGTCCGATTTGACAAATTATTAGTGTTTGATAGCCCTATAAAGCTGAAATTTTGGACAGAGGTTCATCTTAAGACTCACGCGAGTTAAGAAAGGATTTCCTGAAATTCCCACGGGAACGGGAAAAAACGGTTAAGGTTAACAATGACTTACACTTCAATGCGCAGACGCATATGATGAGCGCGCCAATAGCGTCCCCGTACTTGGCAGCGATGGCCGGCGCGTCCTGTGTCGTCGCCGCTATCACTACGCCCGGGTACAGGACGTTGCGCTCCAGGAAACATAGGTACACGAACATCTACGAAATAACAACTTCATATAGGGTGACTGGTAATCAAAGATGAGCTCGTGGCTAAGTCAAAGCCGCGCGGATCGATCGATCATAAGGTTAAGCAACGCTTAGTGCGGTCAGTCTGTGAATGGGTGACCATCTTATCATAACGAGTTCTTCCGTGTTTCGGATGGCACGATAAATTGGTGGGTCCCGGCTGTTATTTGAACATCTTGGGCAGTCGTTACGGGTAGTCAGAAGCCAGAAAGTCTGACAACCAGTCTTGGGAGCCAGGTTGCCCAGGTAACTGGGTTGTGGAGAAAACACTGGTTCTCAGCTGCATCCGGTTAGACTGGAAGCCGACCCCAAAAATAGTTGGGAAAAGGCTAGCTAGGCAGATGATAACATAAATGATGACTCTTGATAAGCTAAACTATCCTCGAGTAGGTAACACAGCCCATATTTTGTCCAGGTATGGCAACAAGTTTACCCGGAATGCGGATGAAATTGCAGAAAACAGCTAGTAGTAAATACAGTGATGCTATGCTTGGAAACATGCTAGTCTTGCTCCATAGGACACACTGACAATATCAATATGTAAGTTTGTACCAAAATATAATCGATTTGTAAATGTGAATACCATGTAGCAATTCCTTTTGTTATTATTTTATTCTCATATTTCTTTTTGTGATTCTACATGATCTTCGCATGCTATTATTCTGTATGCATAAAACTGTAATTCTATTTTTAAAAAGAGTAACCATGGAGTTTCTTGCCCGTTTTTCTCCATAGGAAGCTACTTTTGGAATGGGCAACTAGAATCAACTTTAGTTATATTTTTTGACATTCATAAGTGCTTGTAAAGGCCTAAATGATTTGACTTTGACTTCTTACCTTAAGCTATACTATTTGCTATTATATTATAGCGTAGTCTGAAGCCACCTTTACACTATGGTTAAATCTAAAACATTAATAGGTACTTGGAAAGTCTTTTTCTAAGAACCTACCTAAACAAAAAAGTTTACGCTCGTAGTTAATTAAAATTCTATAATTAGGTACTAAAACTGGCTGATGAGATTTTTATTAAGTATACCTATAGTAAGTTGTAATTAATATTTTGCTATAAAGTTAATGCAGAAATGAGATTTCTGTTATTGTCTATTGTTTTACGACTATAACTTTCAATTCTATTTGTTGCTCTCATCGTAATTATTGGGTATTATTTTCGATGGTTCTATGTACAGAAGACAGCACGTCAACCTACCTGACAAATTTTACCAATCAAACGTGAACCTTCTACTATTGTGATAAGGTCGAAAATCTATTAAGTTTGACACACTCGGGTAGGCTGATCTGTTGGCGTCTGTACCTAAAAAATGAGTTGGTAGGTAAGTTTTTAGGTATAGTAAAAGTTAACGCAATATAAAGTAGAAAAAAAGTTAGTATAAAGAAAATCCGTTTATTCACACAGACATATTATCCTTTCTTGGCAAGCGGGAACGCAGAAAGACGCACACTAGATAAATCTAACCAATATTATAATCTCGATAGTTTGGATGTGTGTACTTTTTCACAAAATAACTACTAGACTGATTTTGATGAAACTTTTCAACAATAAATAGTAAGTAATCTATTTCTAACTTCAGAATAGGCTACTTTATTCAGAGTGAGGTAAGCATTTTCATCAAGTCGCGAGTAAAACCGAGGGAACAACTAGTTGATAATAATTGGCATAATTACTTTAGTCTAAGTAGGGACTTAACCTAATTCCGGAATTAACTAAATTCGATCGCTTCAGAAGCCGCTAAAAAACTAGTTCATATATTGTGGTATATTTTCTTCTGTTTTTGTCTACGGCTATTAATACTTTAGATAACCAGCGGGTCTTACTCGCAATGAAATTGTAAAGGTTTACGATACCTTTTTTTCTCCCGACCGTTTCGGCCAAATTGCACCGACCGTGGGGTACGTCGTCGGGAGAGAAAAAGGTATTGTAAACCTTTACAATTTCATCGCAAGTAAGACCCGCTGGTTATCTAAAATATGTGTACAAGTCGCGAAAGTTTAAAAACATTTACGGCTACTAAGTTCTGCTAACTATTTTACTTGCACCCTAAGAAAACTATTTCATCTACCTGACTAAATCGTAGTCTACATAACACTGAAAGAATTTATCAAATCGGACTATTAGTTTTTGAGATTAGCGCGTTCAATCAAACACAAAAATAAACTTCAGCTTTATAATATAAATTTAATATATAAAACATAATCCTAGTATTATATTACAATGGACTAAAGTTCAAATGTTGAATTAAGTAGATGGTTTTAATTTACAATGCTGTTTGATTTTGAAGAAAATATATTATTCATCATCATCAGCCTTTTCATCGTCCCACTGTTGGGCACAGGCCTCCTCTCAAACAGAGAAGGACTGAGCGTTAATCACGCTTGCTCAATGCGGGTTGATAATTTCTGACAAAAAAAAAATATTTTATTAAAATTGAAATTTATAGTCTAACTTTTGTCATCAATGACAACACATACCTACTGCTAATTCTTTAGGGGTAAATAACTTTCAATTTTATTTAATCTCATTGTCACCTTATCTTTCATACCTAAAAATACAGGTAGATTGATAATTTTGAGAGAAGTAAGTCATTATTAAGGGTTATAATGAAAACCAATCAGGTGAGTTTCCTGGACGAACAGTTTAGGTACTGACGTGGAAATGATAAGGAATGAACAGGTATAGGTACAGACAGTAGGTACACACGACAGCAGGTCAACGTATATATACGAATCTGTCAAATTTTACCAATCAAATATTAACCTACCCCCATTGCGATAAGGTTGAAAATCGATTGCAGAAATTTGACAGATTGTGGTAACTTGATGTGCTGTCGTCTGTACATCAACCTACCTCAATCTGTCAAACTTCTTCANTAATTAGACTGGAAGCCGACCCCAACGTAGTTGGAAGAAGGCTAGGCAGATGATAAATATTATTACACGATCCCCGCGCTTTGTATTTCTTTTATAATCAGGTGCAATAATTCTTCAATGGTACCTTCTCAAAGCACATGAGCCTAGCGGGTTCGGTGACCTCGAACTGAGCGTGTTCATGCTGCTTGAGCACCGGCCCCGCCAGGCACAGCCACGGCTGCTGCTTGCGAAGCTGAGGCGTCAGGTAGTGCAGTACCCAGCCCAGGATACCTGCTATTATCCACAGCACCTGGTGGAATACAAAATGATAAAGAGTTTATTATTTTACAAAAAGATAGATGGATGTAGTAAGCATGTGTGTTTTATGGTCGGTCCCAATATTCTATCTATCTATATGTTGTTTTGCTAACTAGAGATAGAAATTTGTCATTACTTGTATGGGGCTAATGTCAAAATTCTATCTCTAGTCAGCAAATCAACTGTCAGATAAAATAATGGAAAGGCTGTAAGACAGCTGTGGTTCGACAGAATCACAAGGCAAGACAAGTGTTGGAACAGAATTGTGGAGCTCAGACAGGGCAAAATACACTGTTAAGTTTTAAAAAACTTAAAAAGTCAGATCCTAGGACCTGCTGGGGCTTCGGGAATTGTTGGAAAGAGTTACCGCGGCCCAGGTTTAGAAAATGCTCAAGAAGGAACACGGTGGCTTTTAGTCAGTAAATGTCCGACACTCCCTCACTGTCACCCACAGTGAGAGGGGATGATCATCTGATGATTTCCCATGGACATAAAAAATACTTCCAAGGACATAAACAAAGGTTCAACTCACGGTATTAAGTTGCGGGCGAAGCGTGGTGAACACAGTGGTACAGTGGAGTCCGAACACGAACAGCCCCAGGAACGTGCACACGATCACGTCATTCTTCAGCCGCGCGTTCACCGTCGCCTGCAGCTTCTTCGGCAGCGGGTCCTCCATATCCTCATCAGGTTTCTCAGAATCCTGCTTAGCATTCGAAGTATTTGTCTCCTGAGTCTTATCATCCTCAGTAGGGGGATCGACCTTCAAGGAAGTCGTCGAGTTCATCGTATCTCCCCCTCTAGGATCCATCTTCAACGAACTAACGCTAGACGTCTGAGATCGTTTCTGCTTAGCTATATTCGTCTCCGAACTAAAATTGATCTTTGACGCAGAACTGCCTATAGAATTCTGTTTGGATATGTTACTCTCTGAATTGTTCTTCTTGTCATCACTCAGGGTGTTCGGATCCCCCTTTTCGAGTTCTGGAGAACATTCTGGATTGTGTATCACGTATAACTCGGGCGGTAACAAATGCTTCTTTATTAAGTTCCAGATGAGGGTGTAATCACTCGCACTACGACTCAAATGATAAGCGATTGGCACAAGGAGACCACAGAATATGGAGAAGAGTATGTTATGTTTCTGATGCTGAGATTTTTTGCCTTCTACCAAGCCGCTGTAAGCGAACCCGTACAGTACTCCAATAGCTGCTATAGAGCGCACCACGCAATACACGGCAGCACTTAAGCTGCTCGTAGCGTTACCACCAAACACGTGCATATCAATCTGCTCTAATAAGTACATGAGAAATGTATTGACCTGAGGAAATAGCCCCAAGCTGAACGCCAAAGGAAAAAATAACAGGAACTTCGATAGAATTTCTTGAATGACTTGTAAAAAATCTCTTTCATTCATTTCGAACCCGTAAATCGTTAACGGTTTCATTTCATCGAAGCTTCGTTTCCGTCTAGTGTGCACTTCGTCTGTCAAAGGTGCTGTTTGTTCCAAGTAACTGTGCACCCCGCACAATAGTGCCGTGCATATGCAAAAGTATACCGGTCGAGAAAACACGACCATCTTGTTAAAGCCGTGCACTGGGGACGCAGAATCCGGCTGAACACTTTTCAGCAGGGAGTACTGACTCCCCGCCATTATGAAGCAGAACCAGAACGCGTAGATGTCCCTGTAGAAACCGAGGTTTAATACCATGGAGCCCAATACGGCCACCATCACAGCCAGAAATATCGTGACAAAAGTCTCCCTAAACGTCAAGTTCCTATCGAATAACGCCATCAGCTGCAGTCTGTCCATGGTCACTTTCAGTTCGAAACACTTCGACAATTTGAATTTGTAGTAACTCTTTGGTTTCGGCTGGTTCGCCTTCTCCATTTCGTCCATTATTTTAGAGAATTTGCTCCTAATATTAATTTCACTCTCTTCGCCTATTGAAGGCATTAAACTTGGTACATTAACGTAAGTATTTTCAGTTTGTTGCTGGGCCATTTGCTGCGCCCTTTGCTGATTCATTAAAAAGTTTATATGCATACTGGGTAGTCCCATTCGGGACTGTCTTTCAGCCTCTATTTGTTCTAATAAACTATCAGTCACGTAAGCTACGGGCGAGCGAGGCTGGTCGGCGTGCGCGCCGGTCCCGCCGTCGAACACGTAGAAACGTTTGTTGGCGTTGTTAGTGTTGATAGGAACGACTGCCGACACGTTGTTGTTGCTCGACAGCAGGGGGTTGTTACTGCCCTGGTTAGAGGAACTTTGGTCGATGCTGTCTCCGCGCTTCGTTTTCGGTATACTTTCACTATTGCCAGCTTCTGATTCTAAAGAACCGCAGCTACCCTCCCCAGCAGTCTCTTGCGAGTTGTCAGGGTTGTCGATTGGCTTAACCCGGTTGATCCTCATGCCATCCTCTTTCTCCGGCAAGGGTATCGGCTGCGCCTGAGCGCGCCCCGAACTATTCTTGTCAAAGGTGTACGACATCCAGTTGCCGTACTCGTCTATGAAGCAGTGTATCGCGCCGTCCGTCGTGTCGTCGAACGACGTCGCGAAGTGAACGTTAGTTGAGTTGTTAGAGTTATCGGGAGCGGGCGACTTGTCCTTCTTTTCCGCATTGCTCTGCTGCGAAGGATTGTTTCTCTGGCGAGTCGAACGCTTTATTTTCCTAACGCGATTCCTATGGTTTCTGTCCATCAGTGGTCTAAGTCTCGGCCCCTCTTCAGTCGCTTGCGCATTTTGTGGGGCTGCGTTCTCCGTAGCATTGGCCACGTAGGAAGGTACGCAACAAGGTCCGAAGTCTACCCGGGAGTTGAGGAAGGCTGCCAGTAGAGGCATGGAAGTGGGGAGGAGGGTGTTGGTGGACGTTTGTGCTACTTCCTCAATGGATCGTTTCCTGGTTTTGTGCGAATTCTCTCTCTCGCCACGAATGCTCTGGCGGTGCGCGCGCGGCCGGTCGGGCGGCGGCATCACCACGGTGTTGGCGTTGGTCGCCGCGAACAAGCATTCCAGCCCTTGTACCAAAGCAGCCTGAGCTTCCACCGCATCGAACATTGTTACTTCTTCATTCTGATTTTCATCTTTTTCCTTCTTAGAATCTCTCTTCTTGTTCTCCTTCTGCGAGGAAGCTCGCGAACGCGCTAAGTTTTTTATCTGCTTTGGTATAGCGCCCAAGTTTTTTGGGACGTTGGAAGACGATTCGCCAAGTGCATTGGCTAGTTTTTGGCAAAGCACCTCTTCCGGGAGCGCGCAGGCTCCCGCCTCCTTACAGCAGCCGGCTTTGGGTTGCTCCGACTCCTCGAAAAGCCAGTCTAAACTGTACACGCTTCTCTCATCAGCACTCTTGCTGTCACATGTCAGTTGGGACTCTTCAGTTTCGGGAGCCACACACAGTTTTTCGTTTTTAAAATGTTTCGGTGGTCCGTCCATATAAGTATCACTACTACTGCTAGAATTACATATGTCATGGTCCCACAGTTTCTTCTCGACGACTTTCTTTTCTTCCGGTTGCTTTTCTGACGGTTCCTGATTCTCATTCGATTCTAAACTGGACTTTTCTATTAGCAAATCTTTGGAACTCGCACTACCTTTTTCAAAATAATCAACGTTTGGGTTGATAGCAGTTTTACAATCGCAGCAAGGAGCCGGTCTGTCGGAGCGTTTGGATTCATACTGCGGTTCATGCTTCGGAAGCTTTTTCAGTCTTACAGGTTTGCCTTTGTCGTTGGGGCAGTCTAAGTTATGTTTGTTTGTATGTCGTTCACAACAGTGCTTCTTGCCGTCCGCATGAGTTTTACTGCGCACCACGCGGACATCCGAAGGTCTGTCGAGCAGCGGTGACCGGGAGCCATTATTCTCGTAGTCGGAGTCACTGGAGCGCATGGCTGGCGACTGTTCAGCGTCCCAGTCAAACCCACGAAACTGCTTCTCATCATCATAGTCACTGTAACTCTCTCCGCTTGAATCTAGATCAGTTTCCTTCTGCGACGTTTGCATCTCATCGGATATTTCAGCTATGGGGTAAACTATTTCTGAGCCGTAAGTTAAGTAAGGATAGCTACACCCCTCCCCTGACTCGTTTTTTGGATACAAGTTCAGATGTGGGCCGCGCGTCAAACTTTTACTAGGAGGTGGAATTACCGCATTTTTAGGATTCTTCAGCATCTGACCACCTATAGTCTCTGCACTGTTTGGATGGGGGGACAGATTTGAAACACTAGGAGGCGGACATCCAATTTCTAACGCGGCACTCTTTATTCTTCTAAACCCTGAACTTTTTCCTTTACTTTTCTCAGTTTCACCAACTGGCTGTTCGGCTTTGACCATCATGTACTCACCGAGCTCTACGCTGGCGAAGAACCCAGTATCCGCATTGTTCGAGTGCCTCCTCATGTGTGACACGAGCTGCGCAGTCGAATTCAATAACGGTAACTGTATGGTGGACATGGTCGAATTGGAATTCCTCCGCATATTAGACGACTGTTGTGTAGCCAGCGCCATCGCAGATTTAGTACAACTTTCGTCCGGATAGTTGGCATACCTTCGTCGATGTGCTATCCGTTTTTTCGGAGAAGGCGGTCCAACACTAGGTTCGGAGTTGTCCCTAGAGTCAGAACTAAGTTGTCGCGCGAATTTAGACTGGTACGGTTCACCGGCAGCCTCACTACCGTCGAGATAAAGCCACTCTTTGAAAAAGTCCTTATTACTGGAGCCGCGTCTGTGCGGGCACTCGTGGTAGCGCCTACTGACTTTAGCGAAGGGACCTTCATCGACTAACATATGAACGGGTAGGTTATTTTCGGCTCTGGCGCTCCTAGAAGCTTCTCCTATGAGTTCATCGATTCTAGTGCCGTGGGTCCTTCGTTTGGAGGTCCTGTGTTCCCTCCTGTGGCCGGACTTGGAGCGGCTCCTGGTGGCTGGACGGGGTTTGGAGGGGCCGGCCACCTCGGCGGCCTGCGCCACGCACAGGTCTGACTTGGTGGCCGCCACGACCTCGGTCTGCTTTGCAGACATCGCGCTGTCTTCTATGCTCGACTCCGAACTGTTTTTCCGATGAACATCTACTTTTAAATCTGTAACAAGATGAAGAAATATACATGGAGTATATTCCTTTAAAAAAGAGGTTGTTGCTGAGAAGCATTGTTTCACTTTTTCCTAAAGATTTTTATTCTAACCAAATTTATTCTCTTCTATATATCAGATACCCAAAGTCTTTATCTTCATTTCCAATAAATATTTAAGCTATTTTGATGGGTTTAAAATAGTTGCCCGGTTCCAAGAAGCAGATCTTATAACTTTTACAAAAACCCTGGTCTTACCTATGGTACTGTTGTTAGGCTTATGGTATTCCAAGGAGGTGATGGACTCGTTGTCGCTGCCCGCCGCCGCCATGCCGCCAAGCTTCAGCATCTGCATCTCCATGCCTTCCTCAGGACTGTACACATGGAATAGTAAGAGGACAATAAATGTAGGATGATTGGTACATGAGAAATTTGGCACAGAGAAGAATTACTATTACAGTGAATAAAATTATTTCTCTAGAAACTAATTATATATTGACTGGTTCTATCAGAGGCACATGGCCTCCCATCGTTTAAAGACGGTTTAAAGGCATGATGATGATGGCATCCTAGCCGATTGTTGCCCACGGCGGCTGTTCTCATATGAGGAGATTTTATTGGAATAAATTTTATTTTATTATTTTCCTTTGACCAGCTTTCAGAAGGTACTCACGCAGTATTTTCAGTGGCGTTGGGGTCCGTGGGCGGTTGCACTCGGATGCACTCGGTGGTGTCGTACATATGATGCAGCCCGTGGTTCAGCAGCTTCAGCCCGGCGAACAGCAGCGCTACCAGCGCGCAGTATATTATCCAACCGAGGCTCGCTGGCGGGAAGTACTGGAAATACATGTATAAGTTACCAGCAGGCATTTTGTGTGATATGAATGTGGTATTAACCATTACAGCCGTTTTCCGTTTCACTCGCGTCCGTGGGAACTACTGCCCGTACCCGGATAAAATATAACCTATGTTACTCGAGTATAGTGCTTCCCAACAGTGATAGAATTATACGAATCGGTCCAGTAGTTCCGGAGCCTATTCGGTCCTCTTTAACAGTTTAACAAATCACATTTAGATAATATCGTCTAGATATTATCGTATGACGATAATATTGTCTAGACCGATTTTACGTCACAGTTTACTGGCGAAGTAAGGAAATATAAATTTCAAATAATTAGGCTTTCAACTTTCTTGGCAGAAGTTGAAAGAACACACCAGCTGTCTATATTTCTCCTAAATATAGGTACTTAGGGTTTGTTTCTGAACACATTTAGCACCAAGGACAAAGGCCCTCAGAACCCGGCCATTAACAATTCAAAAAACGTGATTTTAATAGTGAAAATGGTTATGGTTATATATGGTACAAAGGAATATAATCAAAAACACCATCTAATTCTACAATTGGCAGAAATGAAATCATTTACTAAGTCATAAGTTTACACAGATAAACAGATAAGCATGGGAAACTCACAGTGACTTGCAATATCATTATTAAATCATTTTTGTAGCTTTCTCAGTTCATCACAATACCTATTTTTTTTATAGCCTTTTAATCGTCCCACTGCTGGGCACAGGCCTTCTCTCAAATTGAGAAGGATTGAGCGTTAATCACTACACTTGCTCAATGCGGGTTGGTGATTTCAAACTTTATAGTCTAGGTTTCCTCAAGATGTTTTCCTTCACCTTTTATCAGCCATTGGTGTCTAAGATATACTTAGAAGTAATACAAAAACTTAGAAAAGTTGCATTGGTACTTGCCTGACCTGGAATCGAACTCACACACTCATACTTGAGAGGTTGGTGCTTTACCCACTTGGCCACCACAACCACCTATACTTAACGAAATTAATTAATCATTGGTTTTCTAATTAAACTAATTTGCTTGTTAGCTAACATGTCTAATTAGTTTGAAGGTAAACTCATCCTGAAAATTGCTGATAATTAAACCTGTACTGTAAATTGAAATTAATGAAACTTCCAAGTAGTAATTACTGTAAATAAGTATAGAATTGATTATTCCAATCTTCCCGCTTATATCAAACACTAGCCGTTTTCCCGCGGTTTCACTCGCATCCCGTGGGAATTACTGCCCGCACCCGAATAAAATATAGCCTATGTCACTCGTGGATAATGTTGCTTTCGAATGGTGAAAGAATTTTTAAAATCGGTCCAGTAGTTTTTGAGCCTATTCATTACAACCAAACAAGCGAACATAGTTTTCCTCTTTATAATATTAGTATAGAAGTATAGATATTTAATGTGAACACTGTCAGTACAATATTTTATTCCATAAAACTTAAGATATTGTGCATACTATGTTAAGTTTTATGTGCACACTACTTAATAAGATTTCAAAGGTTTTTTACTCAATATCTTCATGATTAATTTCACCTTTTTATTAATACAAGGTCTCCATGTGAACTTGTGAAGCTGCAATATATTACAAGCACACCAAAACAACATGATAGTCTTATATTGAATGTGTCAACTTTCAATGAAGCAATTGATGATTATTTAAACGCAGACAACTTTTCAGACATAGGCATATTGCTAGAAAGCCAATCTTTTATTTTTATTATTATGTAAAGATTCTGTTACATTTGTCTCATTAAAGAATTTTATAATTTTGTTTTAATACAGGAACAAGGCTAACTGACCGGATATGCAACACCATCATCTGGTCAATGGATAGTAGATGTGGGCAAGAAATCTGCAAAGTTGAAGTGGGAGTGTCATATTTTCCAGATGCACTAGGATAAGTGGGCCAAGATTATCACTCAGTGGATTCCTGGCGATGGAAGAAGGCTTAGAGGTAGACCTCGGAAGTGCTGGTGGGATGATATGGTAATTTTTCTCACTGACTGGCCGCAGCATGCTTCAAATAGCGGAGAATGGAAGACTTTGGGGGAGGCCTTTGCCCAGCAGTGGGACAATACAGGCTAACATAAAAAAACAGGAACTTTTTCTCCCATTTAATGAGGAAAGCTATTGGCTACTTTTTATCCTAATGTGCGAAGAATGGCTCAGGATGTTGGTATATAAATGGTGAATATTCAATCACAACTTTTACTAACATATCTGTTATATAGTAGAGATTAAAATATTATTAGGGAAACAAAAATTGTCCTTATAATCCTTTTAATTAACAATGATATAATTAAACTGGCCTTTTGTATGAAAAAGATCACATATTTTTAGAATTTTTTATAATTGTATGGACAAATACCATGACACATAAGTGAATGTCTTAAAATGGTAGTATTTAACTTCAATAACTATGTATACAATTATTGTCACATTTCATGTAGGTAAAGAATTGAAATTATATTAAAAATGAGTCATCAGCTCGTCCAATCATAAACAAACAACAATAGAATAGTATTTAACTTTTAAACTGTAAATTATACATAGTTTAGTTGTATTATAATAATAGCTTCTGCCAGCGGTTTCACCCGCGTCCCGTGGGATCTACTCGGTGCACCCGGATAAAAAGTACCCTATAGCCTTCCTCGATAAATGGGCTATCTAACACTGAATTTTTCAAATCGGACCAGTAGTTCTTGAGATTAGCGTGTTCAAACAAACAAACACTTCAGCTTTATAATATTAGTAAGTATAGATATGAGTCATTTTAGAATTTCCAACAGCTTAAATATAATATTAATGTCATATTAAAGAGAGATGCTAAAAACATGAATAAATTACTAATAGAAGTTTCTATAGTAAGAATGTAGTGTAAATAAAATGGATTCTAGAGTCCACCACTTAATTTCTAATTCATCATCATGATCTCAGCAGTTTTTGTCCGCATTGATTTATATGAGGACAAACTGGTATATCATTTGAATAAACAATTTATCTTCCTTTATCAAACTACTAGCTTCTGCCAGCGGTTTCACCCGTGTCCCGTAGGAACTACTCGGTGCACCCGGATAAAAAGTACCCTATAGCCTTCCTCGATAAATGGGCTATCTAACACTGAAAGAATTTTTCAAATCGGACCAATAGTGCCTGAGATTAGCTTGTGCAAACAAACAAACTCTTCAGCTTTATAATATTAGTATAGATTTAAATTTGACTAATATGGCCCCTGAATTCAATGGGAAAGTTTTACCAAAGCCAGTGTTTTTAGGCCTGGAGAAAATAATTTATTATGTGATTATGAAGATCATTGTCAAAGTAATTATTTTTTAATTTTTAATTCAAATAGACCAATTTTACAGGTTCAATGTCAAGTTAGTTGCACGGTTCCAAGGAGTTGGTCTTATGGAGAACAACCAGCAAGAAAACTCCATTGAAATGCATCACCATACATTGTGGCATTGAAAACAATCAGGAAGTATAGTATAGACTAAAAATATAATTTCCTTGAAGGCTACAAGTGTCAGATATATTTTTAGCTTACTTTTAACCAAATCTTTGTTTAAATAATACATGCATGTAGTAACTATCTTGTAATTAGTGCATGTGTACTTATTTAGTATAATTTGGTGGATAAATAAATTATTTGACTCATTACTGTATGACAAAATATTTATGTGACTTCAGATCATTGTTTACATTACAAAATGTAACCTTAAAAATGATTACTTAAATAAATAATTACGTTTAATTAAGGCGCAATATCACAGTTAGGTAAACAATAAAATCTAGTACAAGTCACATTGCCCCACTTATTTCTAGAAAACAAATCGCCTTGAAGGTGCAAATCGTTCCTCAGATTAAGTCTTAACAATAGCTAAGGCTTCGTAAGGGCATTGACCAGCGTGACTCAAGTCACACTGATGAATAACAATCATTTCAACCAGTGTGTGCCCTGACCTGCTTTTGATAACAAACACCTTACAACCACTTAAACACAAACTATGAATGTACGGTCACAATAATACTCACCAGGTAGATAGAAAACGGCAAACATAGCAGGAACAACCACACATACAGGTGCACAGTGTTGCAAAACAAATTCTGATGAGGATCATAAAACCAGCCCCCAGTTAACGATGCCCAAACACCTTGGCGCAATATCTCTAGTGTCTGGGAACCCATTTTACACTTTATGTCCACATTTCCGCGTTTAATTCACCATCCACCCACACCGACACTGTTTATAATTCACGAAATCATTTTTCACATCTGCAAATTGTTAATACCACTGCCATTTTGAATGATAGATTCCACGCGAAAATGGACTCTAAAGACATCGATTGTTTGTTAACTGCACGCCTCTTTCCACATTAGCAGCTAGTTCTTAACTTAATAAACATTTGGAAATAACATTAAGGCTAGCCTAATTAAAATATGGACAAACAAATTGATAAATTTGAGCTAAGGTACAGGGATGAAATCAGCGAAACAACACTTTCCATCGGGACTTATTGACAGCTAACAGCTGGGTTGCCATTTACACTAATTTAGTGAGGAGCGATGTGTGCAATTCTTGAAATGAAAAAACCGTCTAAAGGCATTAGTTTTCACAATGGTATCACTGCTTATCACAATAATTCATCTGTCATCCGACACCTGATTATTTATTTTTGAGACGAACTCGGCGGAAAGTCGATGTACTTAGTTGTTATTTGTATTAAACTTTACAGTTGAACTGTCTTTTTTTACCAACGTTGTGCTGTTTCTGCTGTGCTTATCAACATGAGTGACATGGAGAGGATATTTAAGCAGGCTGCGATGCAGATAGGTGCTGGAGGCAGTGCCGGGTTTGTAGAAGTCCTTATCATGCAGCCCCTGGACTTGGTGAAGACGAGACTGCAGCTCCAGGCGACTAAATCAACGTTATTAAGAACTGACCCTCATTATTACACTGGGATAGCGGATTGTATGAAGAAAATGTACAGATATGAAGGGATTACTTCATTTTGGAAGGGTATTTTACCTCCTATATTGGCTGAAACTCCTAAGCGAGCTGTGAAGTTTGCTACCTTCGAACAGTATAAAAAGATTTTTATGTTTAATTCCAGTACACCGACACCTTTAGTGAGGATGTTTTATTTATTTTTATTTATTCTTAACAAACTTTTTAATACTTGACCTTCATTCCTATTACCTTTATCCTTCTGCTTTATTTCCTAACTTTAATTAAACTTCCATGCCTAAAATTTTGAAATACTTATTATAACAATAATAAAATACAATAAATCTTGTAATACATTATCAAGAAACTAAAATAAATAAAGTTAAGTGGCTGATAAGAGATACAACACTATCACAAGCTAGAGTCGGAACACAAAAATAATACCAAATAATAGATAAGGAATTACATAACTTTATGGTAAACAAGGGACAATGTATCTGATAACATATAATAATATCTCTTTGTTTTTCCCCTCAAATATTTCAAATTGACTTAATTATATATACAGAGGAAGAGAAATTAAACAAAGCTTAAGATAATATTATAAATAACTTAGCACATAATTTCAATTTATGTAAATCTTTTTTTCAGACGTTCTCACTAGCAGGGCTAGGAGCAGGTATAACGGAGGCTATTCTCGTTAATCCATTTGAAGTAGTGAAAGTTACCTTACAGTCAAACAAGGCTAAGGTGAAGGAACTGCCGAGCACATGGTCGGTGACCAGGCAAATTGTTAGGGAGAATGGTCTGGGTTCCAGAGGCCTCAATAAAGGCCTTACAGCGACGATAGCAAGAAATGGCGTCTTTAATATGGTATATTTTGGATTCTATCACAGCGTTAAAGGTGTTGTACCGGAATATGAGGTTAGTTGAATATTTTAATCAATTTACCTATACATATGTATATTTTTACGTGTTTCCTATGTAAATAATTGAAACAATGGATAAAAATGTTAACAGATTTTATATATACAGTGGCGGTCACATAATTAAAGACACTCCCTGATTTCCAGCAAAAAGATACTGTGGTACTGGTATGAGCTAAAATACATGTGTAAAATGTGATGTAATTGTTATTAAACCCCACATTACACTATGTCCTTTAAATTAATGGCAAAAAATATTTGCTTACTTTCGTACTTTGGATATAGCGCCCTGTGGGGATCGAACACTAACTTTTGTAACGAATTCTTGGCTGGTCAACTAATTAAAGACAGTAAAAGCCGATTTAAGAAAAATAAAGAAAATAACAGTCACCTGATACTTTTTTTTCTTTGTTTTATTTTTTTCGCAATCTTTTAATTTATGAGACTTTAAATTAACAATTTTCTTTATTAATATTATCAATTTTAGTCTAATCAATACTGCTTAAGCAAAAGTTGGGGTAAGTAAAATATTTTGGACATTTTTAACTAAGTTTTGTCATGCAGATTCATCGCATACCACTTGAACTGTACTAAGGATATTGTAATAAATAAAATATGAAAGAAAAATTGTTTAATGATATTAAAGAAATAAGATCTGGTAAGAACTGAAAACCCAGGCTAAGGAAAATTTGTCCGCAAACAGACTTTCAGATGGTGTAGATATCAAATAGAGAACCAATCAGATGATTAAGAACTGATATTTTCGGGGTTACCTAATGAAAAAGGGATGGCAATTGTGTGTATAGAACTTTTAGATGACGACTACATCAGGAAATCTTGTAGGACATAGTACATTGGAAGATGTCACTTTTGGGAAAGTACCGCGTCTCCACAGTGTAGTTAGCACTTTCTATGAAATGAGAAAACTGAACTAAAAAAGTGTTAGAAAATGTGCTTTTTCTGATGCAACAAAGGTTTATATGATTAATGCTAACAAAATAAATCTATTTTAGTCACCTCCAATACAAGTGATAGAACCAA
>NWSH02000535.1:2005889-2030139 GCA_002382865.2 Heliothis virescens
TAATTTGTATCACTTCCCCTGAGAAAGTGAAGTGTCTTTAATTATATGACCAGGCCGTGTTTTGGTTCACACCGCTCGATATTCGGATAAAGCGAAAAAAAATG
Source organism: Heliothis virescens (assembly GCA_002382865.2). Classification (NCBI taxonomy): domain Eukaryota; kingdom Metazoa; phylum Arthropoda; class Insecta; order Lepidoptera; family Noctuidae; genus Heliothis; species Heliothis virescens. Next base: position 2,005,994 of record NWSH02000535.1, read on the forward strand.
GGCACGGAAGATTATTCCAGATAATAATTTATTTTTAACATTTCACAATACCCTCTTAAATATTTTAAAATAGAGTAGATAGTTCCAATGGCAGTCTGAAAAAAAAATGCAGATCATAACGTTCATGTAAGTTGATGTTCGTACAGTGTCTTTAATTATGTGGCCGCCACTGTATTTTTTAAATATTTTCAAACAAAAAAAAACTTTAATTGATTTCTCGTTACTTTGAAAGAGTAGTAGTGTATCTTATTTACATATTCTAGTCTCAGTGAATCTAAATATTTTCTTTTTACAAATATAATAGTAAATCCCATAAATACTTGCATAATGAAACCTTCAACTCCAAATTTTTTATTCAATCTTAAACATTTGTTACAGGATCCAGTTCTAGAATTCATCAGAAAATTAGCCATCGGTTTCACATCAGGAGTTCTTGGGTCCTGCATCAACATACCGTTCGACGTGGCTAAGAGTCGCATCCAAGGCCCACAGCCGACGCCCGGTGTAATCAAGTATAGTTCCACTACTGGGGCTATAATACTTGTGTATAAGGAGGAAGGGTAAGCTAAAGGACATTTCTATTTATTTATTTTAAATACTAACTATTTCCTACGGTTTCACCCACGTCCCTGGAAGCTTGTTTCGGTACCCGGATAATATATTGCCTCAATATGTTACTCTGGGATAGTCTAGCTTCCCAATTGTAAAAAAAATATTCAAATCAGTTCAGTAGTTTTGGAGCCTCTAGGGTACAAATAAACAAACAAAAATACATCTTTATTATATTAGTATACAATATACAAGTCACAAAAAATATTTGAGGATAAGGCATTCGATTTAAAATTATTTACATACATACAAAAGGATAATACGCCCAAAATTACCTCAAAACTGCACATTATATTTGGAGGATAAGGTAAAACCACGATACATATTTTACCTTATTTATTATCATTTGCCTCGCTGAACTGAAATACTTTAGCAGCGAAGTTTTTTTTTAACTAAACTGCTGTTTTTTGCCTTTACCTATTTTCACTTAAATATAATATTAAGATTTTAGTAATTTCCCCAGCATTCCGTAAATACGCAGTCTATAAATATGAGCCCACAACCGCATGTACTTTCTGCATACTGTCTCGATGCGTGAGCTCTGGGCAACAGGCCAAGGAAACTTTCTCAAACAAAGTGTTACAAAGAAACCTCATACTCATTATGTTTCTTCGAAAATTATGTTTTTCATTAACTATAGTTCGACGCTCTGTCACTTCTTAAAATAAATTGTGCCTAATCACCGTCATTACTTTGATTATCTATACTTCTATACTATAATATATAATATTATAAAGAGGAAAACTTTGTTTGTTTGTTTGGTTGTAATGAATAGGCTCAAAAACTACTGGACCGATTTTAAAAATTCTTTCACCATTCGAAAGCTACATTATCCACGAGTGACATAGGCTATATTTCATCCGGGTGCGGGCAGTAATTCCCACAGGACGCGAGTGAAACCGCGGGAAGACGGCTAGTATATTATAAAGATGAAAACTTTGTTTGTTTGGTTGTAATGAATAGGCTCAAAAACTACTGGACCGATTTTAAAAATTCTTTCACCATTCGAAAGCTACATTATCCACGAGTGACATAGGCTATATTTTATCCGGATACGGGCAGTAATTCCCACGGGATGCGAGTGAAACCGCGGGAAAACGGCTAGTAAGTTATAACTTCATGATACAACATGTATTTAAGAAAATCATAAACGTAAATTATTATATTAGGTATCCTTATTTTTCCTGTACTGTCAGTTCCTCGATAATTGGTAAAACCAAATAGCTAGCCGGTTCCACTAATAAATAAAATCATTTCCTGCAATTAAGTAATCTATAGGATTGTAAGTAAAATTACTTCTGTCGTGGTTTTAATTGTGGTGGAATTAGTTCAACCGTTTTATTGTGAAATTAGAAAAAAAAATATTTTTTAATATACAGCTAATTTCCACAAGCGGTTTCTAACTTCATCATTCCCGCATCCGGATATTCTGACATATAAGCTACTTTTGATGAAACTTGAATTTTCATCACTTTTGATCATTGTAGTTTTTTGCGTGAAAGAGGAACAAATACTTTCACGTTTATAATATCAGTAGGATTTGTATTATAAAGTCTAGCAGATAATGCACTCGCATGCTGCACTCGTGACCTAATGTTGACATGACCTATTTAAACTACAAACTTACATGCGTTACGACTTGCAGTGAATTTAGTATATTACTGACTTCGAAGTATGATACATATTGTAGTCTTATCGGAATTAAATATGTACAGCGTACATAATTTTGATGACGTAAAATAAAAAAAATTTACAGTTTATAACGGCGGCTTTGACTTAGCTCGAGGCCGTGGCTAAGTCAAAGCCCCGCGGATCGATCGATCATAAGGTTAAGCAACGCTTGACGCGGTCCGTCAGTGGATGGGTGACTATCTTGTCATAAGGAGTTCTTCCGTGTTTCGGAAGGCACGATAAATTGGTGGGTCCCGGCTGTCATTTGAACATCTTGACAGTTGTTACGGGTAGTCAGAGCCAGAAAGTCTGACAACCAGTCTTACTATGGAGCATCGGAACTGGGTTGTGGAGGTCAGATAGTCAGTCGCTCCATGTACAACACTGGTTCTCAGATGCATCCGTTTAGACTGGAAGCCGACCCCAATATAGTTGGGAAAAGGCTAGGCAGATGAGTTTATAACATTATGGTTGTTTATCATGTAGGTATGTTTAATACACTACTTATAAATGAATCCAAAATTTTTAATTCTTGCTCTTCGATATTTATAAATTCCCTGCATAAATAAACTGCATTTAACTTTAGCCGTGTGTGTTTATCGCGAAATCTCAATTTGTAACAAGCTGGCTTATTTCCAAGTCCTGGTTTCTGAATTATTTAGTAATGAGCTACTAACGATTATTCAAACTATTTATATGATTATTTATTGCAACATTGCAATATGCACTATTTTTTTATATTGGCAGAATATTTTTGTAATATTTCATAATAGCCAGTTCAGATGATTCCCATTATTTTATTTCAGGAAATATTCTAGTTAATTTACAGCTTATTTTTCATCTATTATTATCTATATTTTTCATTTATTCAGTCTTCAAAGAAAGTACCTTACCATCGAATCTATGTATTAGACTATATATCGAATTATGAACGAGTACTTTGTTCGTAAATAGCGTTCGTTCACATAATACTTCCCGTTTCATTTTTGGATTTATGATTAGCAAATTGTTAGAAATCATGAATGAGTGAGTGCACTAAGACTTGGGCTGGTATAAATTACTTCGACTAGACTTTGACCGGGTAATTTTGATAATAATTAATTAATTGGTAATTTGTATAAACAAGAAGAGAGTTGTTAAAATGTTTCAATATTTTCGGAAAAAAGTTTTACAAAACTAGATTAATATTTTTCAGATTTCAATAAAAAAAATAAGTGTTTCCCAAACAAAATTATACCTAATAGTCCAGTTACCGACTGATCTTACACAAGTTGTAATCAAAAATGTTTTTTTTTTCAGATTCCGCGCCTTGTACAAGGGTTTGTTACCCAAAGTGCTTCGGCTGGGTCCCGGAGGAGCGATCATGTTGGTGGTTTACGATTACGTATACCACTTCCTAGAGGAAAAGTTTAAGTAAATACCTATCCATCTATCCAACAGTAAATACACGCTCAAATAGTTACCGTACATTGTACAGACCAATGGAACTTTAACCTTCCACTATTGCGATAAGGTTGAAAATCTATTGCAGAAATTTGACAGATTGTGGTAACTTGATGTGCTATTGTCTGTACAACACAAACAATCTCGTTTAAAATAACTTGGCTGATAAGATTATAGAAGCATTTATTTAAACAATAGTTTCAAAATATTTAAGGTGGTCTCAGTAACCATGTACCTATATGTATAGTACAGTTTTGTAGACATTTATTCTTTTGATATACATATGTTATATTTTTGTAAACGTGAAAAAGTCTGAAAAATATTTAATCGTTCAAATGATAAAGTTCTTAAAATTAAGAATAATTAGCTGGAGTAAGCTTACTTAAATTATGATTATGGATCACTTGATATACAGAGAGTATTTTTAATTCATAGATATCCTTTTGGCAAGTTATTTTAAAAAGGATCAAAGCATTTTTAGAGAAGAATATACATATTTCGCGGGTTTGGTTAATTTGGATAGAATCATACTAAGACAATAATACAAACTGGTTTTCAAATTGTTAACATAATTGTATTGTAAGAAATATATTCGTGATATTAGTGCCTTTAATAGAAACTAAAACCAAAATCAAATCATAATTATGTTATAAAAGAAACAATTATATCATGAATAAATATTTTTATATCACTGTTGCCTAACTGTTAAAATTGACACATTACTATAAGAATTATTTAATAAGAGTAAAAGCATTTATTTACCGAATAGATACAAATTTAGTACCTAAGCATAGGTACTTTCGAATAATCTTGATAGATATTATATTATAATAACAATATATTGTTACGTAGTTAAGTTGAAATGTTATTTTTGTTACGACTCTTGAATACACTATGTTTATTAACAATTATTTTTATTTAAATACCCATTAACATAAGAATAAATGAACCTTTTTTTTTTAGTTATTGTTATATATCCCTTTTTATTTACATAATTTTTACAACATTCTAAAAAAAACTTAAACTAAAACTAAAAAGCGTCAAAGAATTCCTCCCCGTCGCTGTCGACCGGGAACGTGCCCAAAAGGCTGGCGGTATTGCCACGCTGGATGGCAATGCTTAGTCTTTGACCAAGGTAATAGCCAGCCCTTTGGTCACGGGTCACGGGTAGCGTCAACCAGCCGCCTAGAAAGTTCTTTAAAAATAGAGTGTGCATTCGGACCCCACGACCCGAGGGTTTCAACCCCAAACGGTTCGAAAATATAGTTTCCAACAAGGCTACTATATTTTTGCCGTTTGAGGTTCTCCACAGCCGCAGCGGCAGCAGCAGCACAACACGCAGAACTTGCAAGATGGGATGGCGCAAGAGTATCGACGCAGGTTGCGTCCCACACTAATGGCCTACCCATCTTCGAAGGAAATAACGTCATCCCGTCTGGTCTCTTACCATCGTCGCGTACCAAGCCATTTGGTTCTAGTACGGCTGGTACCCCGACGGCAACAAGAGCACGACGTAGGTATAATGTCGTTGATGTTTGCGTGCCGCGCAATACGGCCCGCGATACGGCTGCACGACAGGCCGTGGTGTCCGAGGCTGGTGACAGCGTCACCACAGTGGCAGCGATGAGGAGTGACACAGTGAAACATGGTGCCAATGTTTGACGATGGTAGTGCCTGAAGCCATAACCCCGACTCCCATCTACCCACAGCCAGTAGGCGGGCTCGCTCAGCAGGAGTAGTTGCCGTTTCAATTAAACTATTCCCGATTACTCTGCAGAGCGGCTCATCCCACTGTCGTTGGGAAGATGGGTTGTTGGGTAAGTCTGTATTCGGACAAGTAATTTTCCAGGCGTCCATAGCCTCGGATATGTACGGTACCTCAAAATCAACCAGTGTCGGAGCAAGAATGTTCCTGGCTAATTTCTCAGTACCGTGAACCGAGGATATGAAAGCCGGTAAACTAATACTAGTAATTTTGCGGACGCCGAGACCTCCCATGCGGATGGGCAATGTGGCTTGCAGCCAGGCTCGGTCGTCCAGGGCCACATTGAGAATGGAACTGAGGGTATGGCGAATNAGCTAATTTCTCAATACCGTGAACCGAGGATATGAAAGCCGGTAAACTAATACTAGTAATTTTGCGGAATTATTTTAGTTATAATTTATTAATTAATTTAGTAATAATCACCTTATTTTAGTAATAATATGATGTTGATTACTGAGTAGGTTGTGCCAATCACATAAAAAGGGTACAGGCAGTATTTAGTGATTCTGTATTTATCGAATACTAGCATTAACTCGATAGCTTGAATATGAAGCCTAAAAACACCTAGTTCATAATGTTAAGCTCCATAAGTTCAGCCGTATTACTGTGAAAGCGTAAGAAATGCACACATTTTCAATATCAAATCAAAGAGTATAATAATACTAGAATCCAGTTACGCATGACACGTTATAGTGCACAAGCATTTGCGTGGACGAGCACCTGTGCCCACGCAAATGCTTCCTCTATTTCCTCATTATAGCTCGATTGGACGGCAATCCGATACGACCGGAGAGAGATCAGGGTTTGCATCGATATTTTGTGTGCTCTTCCATGGAGGAATGTATAAGTTCAAGACCCGGCAATCTAATCCGAGTACCCACGTACAGCAGTCCCGCTATGCGAGAGAAGACCAATAATTTAGTATAGTGCAGTAGAGCAATGGAGTTTAATTTTGAAAAGATGGTGTATCCGGCTGAGAGTTTTTCTGATATTTGAAATGAAACGGACCGAATTTCAGTATATGAATTTTTTTTGATCATTTTTTCAAAGACATTGTCGTTTTTAAATTAAAAACCGTAAACTAAATTATCAGTTTTCCAACGGTTACAACACTAATGACAGTTCCGTGCGTTCCATTCCTCTTGCAAAAAAAAATACATCTTTATCATAGTCTATGTTCCATCTTTGTTTTTCCTTGTCGAATAAAAAGAGAAAGAGCATCATTGTTGACAGGAAACGACCAGACGCTTTGCTTGATGTGCCGAAGTTGTATCAGGGTCATTGAATTCATCCATGTTGTCTTGTTTACCTGAAATAAGATGGAACTCTGGCACATTTACTGAAAACTGTAGGAACTGGAAAACTTCTGAAATTTTGCCGCTAAATATTATTGGAATTTGTGTGTGAGTAAATGTTTATTTTTTAAGAGTCATAATATACCCTAATCCAACATGTATAAATATTTTGTAGACTCAACAGTAGTGAATTAAATTAAAATTTATGTCTCAGGGCTTATTAATGTTATGTCTGCAACTATAATAAGATAAATTACTGGTTTTCCAAATAAAGATATTTAGTCATAAATATAGGATTAAAACTAAAAATGTAAACTTTACTCATAAATATTTATGGGCATTTTAGTATAAAAAAAATCTTAAAACCTTCCAGGTGTAAACAATGGAACAGCTGCAGCAACCGCAAGGCATACCGCACTTAGTACAAGTCTACCAGCCATCCGTATCCAGCACAAAGTTATCAAACCCTCAGATTATCCACATCTCCCACCCATCGCTGCCAACATCACAAGGAAAAGTCACATACCAGCAAACAATCACTTCAGAATCAATACACATACCGGTAACATCTCACCATGTTACCGAAATACAGAGTCAGATACAAATGTCACAGAACCAGATTGTGATGTCTTGCCAGCAAGGACTGCAGAGTATCCAGACTCTGCAGGGTCCGGTGCAGTCTCATGTGCTGCAGAGCGATATGACTCAGTCCCTGCAGATTGCTTCGCATATGATTCTGCCGCAGCACATGTTGGCTGGGGTGCAGTCGTATTACAGGCATTATGAGTACCCCAAAGAACAGTGTGTACTTGCTAAGCTGGAGCCTGAGGTACAGATACCGGAGAAAGAGAATGAGTAAGTTTATTGTCATTTATTTAAAAACTCATAATGGAGCTACAGTTATTTCAACTCAAATGCATAGCAGCTGGATAAATTCATATTTTATTAAGAAACAAAATGCCAATCTATACTAATATTATAAAGCTGAAGAGTGTGTTGGTACAATTTAAAAAAATCTTTCAGTGTTAGATAGCCCATTTATTGAGGAAGGCTATAGGCTACTTTTGATCTGGATGCGCCAAGTAGATCCCACAGGACGCGGGTGAAACCGCTGGCAGAAACCAGTAAAATATGAAATAACTGCTACTGCATGATTAACTTTAATTTTGTAACCATTATTTTCCAGGTGTGACACAGAAACATCTCAAATTGAACCTGAGCCTCAAAAGAAGAGGTCACGGAGTCAGATTCCTGATCCGACAACATGGGCGTGTAATGTTCGTAAGCTGAAACATCAACGAGGAGAGGCCTACATCAGCCGTCGAGGCAAGTTTGTGCCCGAGAGGCAAATACGAAACACTAAAGACTGCATCAAAAACTGCAAGTTCAAATGCAATGATAAGGTGTCCGATGATGACCGAGAACACATCTTCAAAGCATTCTATTCCCTTAACGCGAATGAAAAGAAATATTTCCTACTAAACACTACCGAACGATCCTACATTAAACACAATAAAATAGCAAACAGTCACAAAAGGAAATATACATTCAAATATTTCTTCCACGTGAAGTCTGAAAGACATACAGTCTGCAAGAATTTTTATTTAGGTACTCTTGCTATATCCCAGAAACCTGTTTATAATGTTCATATGGGGAAAACAGACTTGAATATGCCTAAACCCGATGGCCGGGGGCATTCTAAGGCCAGCACTCATTCCCTCCCTTCAGAGAGTAAAGACAGAGTAAGGAAGCACATACAATCTTACTCAACCGTTGAATCAAAACCGGTGATACAGTTCTCAAAGAAAAAGCAGTACTTAGATCCCAGTTTGAGCGTCAAACACATGTACAATATGTATTTCAGTGAGTGTAATAAAGAGAATTTAGTGCCTGTAAAAGAATCTATGTACAGGAAAATATTTCGGCAAGAATTTAACTTACATTTTAGGAAGGTTAAGACTGAACAGACATTATGTGGTCGGTGTAAGAGTACTATTAAGAAGAAATGATGGGGAGTAGGAATCTCATGGAAAAGATTGATGGTAAAGGCTGTCAACCTGGATTTGGCGGGAGATTTACAGTGTGGTCAGTATATTTATTTGGCGTACACAAACTTGAGGTGGCAGTTGAGAAAACTAAAATCCAGCTGTGTGTAATAGTTGGCGAGTAACTTTTGAGGTGATCTTTATTTGCTGGCCAACTTTGGCAGAAGTAGGTAATCGTCTTATACCTACAGGGTATGGAGATCGCCAATGCTGAAAGACTGAAAAAGAATATAGAAAAGACGTACTTAAGTCTGCAATACTTATCCACCTACAGCAGTGATTTAAGAAATAAGGATATGAAAACGAGAGTCAAAGCTATGAGACTTTGTCAGCGGGAGGGTTCATCTGATGATTTCCCATCGACACAAAAAAAGAAAAAAGTTTGATTAAATTCACGACTACCTTCAAAATAAACTTTCGACCAACCGACGAACGAACTATCGGCTGACAGTTTCGTTTGCAGTGTGCTAGACTAGGCTGATGTCAGGAGACCCTAGTTTCAGACCATAGTAGGGTAAATTCGTGATTTTTTTATTTGCAAAGCAATCACTGAGTTTTTACACCTCAGATTTGTCATTCGAGCAAGCCATTTATCTAAAGCTGGATTTCTATAATCTAACTATCCTTTTACTTGCGATTAAAGATTTTGGCAAGAGCTCCATATAAATTATGTCTAATTTCAATCTGTGATCGCCAAAACAACGGATGCTTATATGTTATTGAAATTTATTATCAGTATTATACACCTGCCAGCCATATTAGATAAAACAGAACTCAATAAATCATTGTAACGACTAATTATATTCAAATAACTGATACATTTTAGTTTTATAATGATGCTATTAAGGTGTGTAACACGTACACTTTGATAGGATCATTGTACAGACGACAGCACATCAACCTACTACAATCTGTCTTTCTGCTATAGATTTTCAACCTTATCACAACAGTGGAAGGTTAATGTTTGATTGGTAAAATTTGAATTCGGGTGGGTTGACCTGCTGTCGTCTGTGCCTTCAAAAAGGTTCTATCTATCTCTCTAAAAATCTTTTCTTCACAAATCGACCATTGATATGTGTAAACATATTAAACAAAATGCTAGTCAACATTGTATTTAATGACTGATATATTTTTGTTTTTAGAATGCTTAGCATATGGGTATATAGGTATGCTAAGAAATTATATTTTTGTATATAAAGTATTAAATAAATACGAATTGCTGTAAAAATATATTTCTTTTGTTAATCAATGCTAAATACGACAGTTTTTTTTAATCTCGAGGTCAGACTCCAAATGTTACTTTAATTCACGCGATTTTAACGTTTTCCTATGATATTTAGATTTTCAGGGAAAAAATAAAACTCGAGTATCTACACAATATTATTATGTATTTATAATGTACAAAACCACAATCCTTAACCTCTATTTAGTGGAAAAAAAAAATATTATAAATTAAGGAAATCTCATACAGGGTGATGCATTCAAGTTCAAATGATAAAGTCTATTTTCACGGGCATTAGGTACAGACGACAGCACATCAAGTTACCACAATCTGTCAAATTTCTGCAATAGATTTTCAACCTTATCGCAATGGCGGTAGGTTATTTGATTGGTAAAATTTGACAGATTCGTATACGTTGACCTGCTGTCGTCTGTACATAAAATACTAATGGAAACAGACTTTTACATATGGAAGGGATTGTATGAACAGAACATTAAAAAAGATAAAACAATTCAGCAACTTATTTCGAGCAATTTATATATATTTGTCATATTAACACAGCCTTAATTTAAGCCCGGCTATAAAAGTAAATAAGAAAATAAAATAATAAAAAAACATCAAAGAATAATGTTGCTTACCCTAAAAAGGCTTATAATTAATTTGAGTGTTACCTACATCAAAAATATTCAAATCTCTTTTACATAATACATCTTTTGTTCTACAAGTAGATAGTAAAAAAGAATTAAGTATTTAGAAGTAAGTAAATTATGCTCCATTCCTATGTCTAAGGGGATAGGGTTCTTAATATGAACTTATATAAGGTCTAGTACGAGATTTTCGGTCTGCCCGCCATTTGTTTGTTAAGATTCAAAAAGTTACGTGATTGGCTTATCCATCAATCACACCGTAGGTAGGCGATTTTTTTTAGATTGTATAGAACTTAGGCCAGTAGCTCCCGAGTCGTCCATATGTCGCTGCACCCTCAAACTCAAATATATTTTTTCAACAAAGGTTTAGCTAACATTACGGACCCTTTAGAGAGCGTCAGGTTACCAGCCCCGAGTTTTGGAGCCACCGGCCGAAGTAAGACATAGGAATCTAGCATGAAAACTTATTGTATCTTAGCGGCTATGAGAATGCAGACGAGGTCTTCATCGTTTTCGTCCTTGAGCTCCCACTTGACTTCGACCTTGACCCTGGGGTAAGACTTGAGGATGGGCATCGTTGTCGAGTATTTGGATAATTGCTCCTCCTAGAAACAAGAATATATACATAGTTATAAGATCATATCAGGTAGGTAAAGTTGACGCAAAATATGATGGGGCGGTCAGCAACTACTTATATTTCGAGCAAGCGCATGTCACAAAAGTAAAAATGTTTTTTGCGCAGCGACTCAAAGACGACTAAAAGTTTGGCGACAACTATACGCCATATTAAAATGATAGTGGGTCGCTTGTCATAAACTTCTAGACTGAAATCTATAGGGAGCATTTGATCTATAATATAAAAATGAATCGCTAAATGTGTTGGTAAGCGCATAACTCAAGAACGGCTGGACCGATCGGGCTTATTTTGGTCTTAAAATGTTTGTACAGATCGAAAGAAGGTTTTAACGATGAGAAAATATGATTATAAAAAAATCAGGATCCGCGTACGAAGTTGCGGGCAGAAGCTAGTTATGAATAAATAAATGCACCCTATAGCACTAGCCAACTTCAACCTACTTATGCAGTACTAGATTGCAAGTAATACCTTCATGCATTCTAGTAGTCAGTTGCGGACATAAATGCAATAGCAACTTCCAAAGCTTCGCAATTGTATAGTGTAATACATTGCCTGAACACAACGGATCTACCGGTTACACTAACACCTATTATACGGCTAAAATAGGAAGGATTGTAATTTGCTAGTGCATTAATGACCCCGGACCGTACCTATATTTTCCTACCAAACGAAAGCAAGATGGCCTGAAGAGTCAGGTACGTTTCTGGTTACCTTCAGAGGGCATGTCAGTCCACTGTCCTTACAGGCATCGGGCTGCGGCAGAGGGAAGGGCACCGGCAGGTTCATCACGATGCCATGCACTATTGTTGCAACCTCTTTGACTTCTTGGTCTGAAAATAACAACATGTTTTAAGCTTTCATTCACAAAGTAGGCAAGGTAGTAATATGACTCACAGGACAGGAAGTTATTAAGGCCTTATGTAATTGTTAAATCATATACTTGAAAGAAAGAAAGAAAGAAAATACATTTATTGACACAAGACCACACATGAAATATTAAATAATAAAATAACAGAAGAAAAAAAAACAATAAAAGAAATGGTTGTGCCAAATAGACCCAGTTCAGCGTTAATGCCAGACACATAGTGCCTGACGCTGGTTTTCAACTGGGCCTATGAGGAGTACTTAACAATATTTACCGTAAAACATACATACTTTAGTAGGTAGCTAGGTAAGTACAGTTACAACAATACACAACTTTTCTGTGACATTCTGAGTTTTTTGGAACTATAATAATTTCGACAAAGTCTGGTACCCGCTACGTACCCTACCCACACCAAATTATACAAGTCTTAAAAACGAATGGCAGAAATATAATAACACACAATGTCAAAATTGGTTTGATTTGAAATTGGTAAACAAATAATAAATGTTGACTTCTGAACTTCTTGATAACTAATCAAAAGTTTCGTGTAAAAGTCGTCACGACATGCGTAAAAGATAAGAAATGAATTATTTTATTGGAATAATAATAGTTTTAACATTAAGACGCAATGTTGCTTGATGTGTCATATATACAAGAATTCTATTATTATCTCCATATTTCCGTAGTTAAGTCAGTACTTCTGGCCTCATTACTTTTTATCACACGTTCATGCTACTGTTTTTTAAGTCATGCATTTTTACTGACTGAAAACCTACGTGTTACTTCGGGAGCCCTTTGTGTGCCAGGGCCGCGGTAACTCTTTCGAACAATCCGGCAGCTCCAGTAGACCCTAGTGAGCCCCGCTGGGGTTTGCTGACTCTCTTTGAGGAGCGCGTGGAACGAGCCTGTCATCCCCTAGAGGAAACGGAAGGACGATAAGCCACCCGAACACCCGCCCACAGACCCACACCTGTGGTGACTGGGAGTCGTCTCTCGACACCCGGCGCAGAATTCTAGACCTAAGGTAGGGTACTCACAAGGTGTGAAGTCGATGCTGAATGTGGCGTTGCTGTTCCTCCTCAGCACGCACTCCTGGCTCTTCTCGTCACATCCGCTGACGACCACTTTTTGAACTGTCGCTACTTTTGAACCTGCAAACAATACAAGGTGACAATAAGAGATGGTTCTTTCCATGTTTATTTTTTCATCATGAAGCTTTGCCTAGGCAGCTAATCTCCATAGGTAATACATTAGAGTTACGCATAGATTACTTGATAGCTTTTCTTTAAGTTTAACTTTCGGATGGACCGCTTTCGATTTTCTGCTACGCACAGAAAGCTACACACGATAGATGGCGGCAAAAACTAAACTGGGTTAAACTTATGCAAAATATGTATGTTAAAGGGCATCCAGGACTTTTTCAGTCAGGTTTTCTTAAATTACGGGAATACCGTAATGCTTGTTGGCATAGGTCTACTTACCTATGGGTGTAACGGTTCCACCCATAAGTACCTATAAATGGTAGAATTTTCAGGGTATTTAAATAAACAGTATATTATTATGACGCAACTCATGCAACTAACTGCAGCAACCAATTATTTACATTCATTACGTAAGACTTTATCACATTTTACTGTTGGAACATACCTACCTACATTCTTGCAATTATTTTTGTTACCGTAAAATAAATGTAAGCTGGTGGTTAAGTATGCTACATGTAAGTTTAAAAGAAGAGAACCTAAAACTTTTAGTTAGACGTTCTGTTCTGCATATTTTAAACAAACTTCTTATTGAACATCCAATACGTAATAAGGAACCGTCGTCATCATGGTATTACGAACCAATTTTGTTCATTTTCTGGTCTGATAGATTTTCATATTTCGAAAAGTGAAACTGGGCACACAACAGTTAACTTTCAACAGACATTTTACCCTTAAACATCAATAAGTGAACTACTCAGTACGATATACTGCGCGTTGCAATTATCACAGAATTCAGTCAGCTCTTAACATTTCCCAGAAATAGCTACAGCTTCACGTCAAATGGTAATTCGTTTAATGATCTTAATAAGGTAACCGGGACTGAAATAACGTAGCATCTCTGCTCACGAAATTAAGAATGACGCACCACCAGTCTGTGAGACAAAAGCGGATATTTTTAACTTATTTTACACTGATTTTTTACCCTTACTAGTTTTAAAGACTAATATAAATTGTCTTATCTTCTTTTCCATGGTCTTTTCATAGTCAAGCCGTTCCCAATAAGTAGCTATCTGGCGATTTGCTTACTTGAGATTAAATTTTGATATTATGTCAAATTCCTATCTATAGGAACCAAATCGACAGCCAGCTAGGTTATAGAATTCCGCAATAAGTCCATACGTTACTCTGTAAGTACAGACGACAGCAGGTCAACGTATACGAATCTGTCAAATTTTACCAATCAAACATTAACCTACCCCCATTGCGATAAGGTTGAAAATCGATTGCAGAAATTTGTCAGATTGTGGTAAGTAACTTGATGTGCTGTTGTCTGTACATAAATCGTCTACCCACCCTGATTGAATTATTTAAGGCTACAAAATACTAACGACAAATTATTTACGGCTTAAAATGGCTTTAAAATATAGCAGACTTTGTGATAAAAAATTAGCTAGTTATCTTATTAGTTCCGGTCAAACTATATCATGATACAAACGGTCTATACTATAATGACATAATTATGACATCACTCATTTGCTGGTGTATATTTTTTAGTATATAAATGATGCAGTGATTATATCATTTTGCATTATAATTCTGTTACTGTCCATGCTACTATTAAACAAACATTAAATATGATAAGCAGTATTGTTATACATTTGTTTATGTGCAAAACATAATAGCAATAATAGCCCCGTTTGACGTTACGTTATTTAGTTGTTAGTGTTTATCGTGATTGTTATTTTTCAGTGATTCAGGAATTATTATAATGAACAAATGAGCTATGGTAAATGGTATGAGCTCCGCGCTTGCATCATACCATGATGTGATTATATCTCCAATTGGGCCGTGTTTTTTTTTACTTATAAGCCCACTTTCTGCGACAAAATAAATAATTAAGTACTACTTTTTTTTAAATTGAACGTTAAAATGTACAGTCAAATGGTTTGATCGCAACAACGAGCCATAATTTTGTCAATTCAGTGTTTATTTATTTGTACAGATTTCAATGCTGCCAGCCTTTTGGGCACGCTCCCGGTCGGCAGCGATGGGGAGGAATTTTTCGTCGCCTTTTAGTATTAGTATTTAGTTTTAAGTTTTGTTTTACTTAATTGTTATAATTATGTATAAAGACATATTTTGACAATTGAATTAAATTTGTTTGGGGTGTCTGAGATTTTACGCATTCAATGTTACACGCTGTATAGTCTAGTCAATACTATGTACTGACATAGTATTGACATCAGTTAGTATACTAGATGGTAGATTCGAATGGGCGTAGTAGGTAAATAGGTACACTGCAAATCTATGGTATTAGGTATGTGCATACCTACGTGTTAATGTCGCCGTGAAATTGCAAACACATTCAGCTTATTATAATCGTGTGTTCGTATGACGAATGTTTTTTAATCATAGGCATGTGGTAGTCACGTTTTTTGTTTGATTTTTTTGATGAAATCGGTAGGTTTGGCTTATTTTCAGGATTCGCTTTCTTTTATACCTATTAAACAAGCGACCCGCCCCGGCTTCACACGTGCAATGCATGCATGTAACAGTATTTCTCCACTATTTAATGGATATTATTATATGTACAGACAACAGCAGGTCAACGTATACGAATCTGTCAAATTTTACTAATCGAATATAGGTAAACCTTCCGCTATTGTGATAAGGCTGAAAATCTATTGCAGAAATTTGACAGATTGTGGTAACTTGATGTGCTGTACATATGAAGCTTCCTCTTTAATCGCTCTATCTATTAAAAAAACCCCATCAAAATCCGTTGCGTAGATTAAAGACTTAAGCATACATAGGAACAAAAAAAAGCGACTTTTATAATGAAGACCTACTTTTGAATAAGGTAGATTTTGAAATGTTTGCTTATCATTTCAAAATGATGAAAGACAATATATATTTTATGTTTTCATTTTAGTCAAATATTTTCTTATCGCTTCAAATTCTTAAAAACGGAATTCTGCAAGTTATAATTATTATAACATTAACTTTATGACATAATATCTGAAGTGCTTTGAAAATAATTGCCGTTTTTTCCAACACTATTAATGGGCAATGATAAAGCATTTTATTTTAATGAAGGAAACAGTAACTTGACCCACGTTCTGAAGTGGAAAATATTATAAAATGCACTTTGGATATGGTGACGATGATCAATAGAAGATTGCAGGAAGGTTTTAAAATACGTTGATCTGAAATGTGCGTTGGAAATGAATAGACTAGCTGGTGCCGATTTGCTTAAAAGAATTTTGACATTAACCCATCCAAGCAATGTCAAATTCCTATCTTTAGTAAGTATATCAACAGAAAGATTGGTTATTGAAATCCGTTGTAAATGGTACAGACGACAGCGAGTCAACCTACCCGAATCTGGCAAATTTTACCAATCGAACATTAACCTTCCACTGTTATGATAGGTTGAAAATCTATTGAAGAAACTTGACAGATTGAGGTAGCTTGATGTGCTATCGTCTGTACTTTGCATTTCTGAAGCTAACGATTAGACTCCTTGAGCATTTTTTTTAACAGATCTTGTCGAGAAGATTCGCTTGTCCCTAGATGGCTACTGGCTACTATTGACTTCCACAATAGTCAAACAAGATCCAGGAACGATACGATACGATAGATACTCGTTGGTAAGACTGGTTGTCAGACGTCAGAATAACCCATAGACCCAACTGTAGTCATAATATGAAAGAAATATAGTGCCACCGAATCTCTTGTGCAGTTGACAGCTGTCAGATTTCAAGGGACGACTGACTTATTTGTACAGTCGACAGCAAATCAGTGTACACAAATCTGTCAAATTTCTGCGATCGATTTTCAACCTAATCGCAATAGTGGAAGGTTAATGTTCGATAGGTAAAATTTTACAGATTTTGGGTACAGACGACAGCACATCAAGTTACCACAATCTGTCAAATTTCTGCAATCGATTTTCAGCCTTATCGCAATGGGGGTAGGTTAATGTTTGATTGGTAAAATTTGACAGATTCGTATACGTTGACCTGCTGTTGTCTGTACAAGTAATAATATCCATTAAATAGTGGAGAAATACTGTTACATGCATGCATTGCACGTGTGAAGCCGGGGCGGGTCGCTTGTTTAATAGGNAAAATTTGACAGATTCGTATACGTTGACCTGCTGTTGTCTGTACACTGACTTGCTGTCGACTGTACTAACAGACAGCATCAAACTGTACCAAAAACGGACAGACCATAGTCACAATATGGTAGAAATACCTACAAATGAAGATGACCTATAAAATTGAAAGTGAAACTGATATGGTTCAAAGGTGCACATCAATTTGTTACTCGTTATCAAAGGACATTGACCCTGTGTCACTGATAAAAAGCAGCTGATGTTACTATCTTCTCTGTCTTATCTATTAGTTAAACAAACAATTAAAGTTGAGAGTTCAATGATATTAGATTGTTTGTTTTCTATAGTCTTTTGAAAGTTGGCTGGGGTTCTATAAAAGGCGTGACAACTGAATTAGAGACTTAAAAATGTGATCAAATTATACAAGGAGATAAATATTTGCTTTGATTTTAGTTTGACATAACTTATTTACATAGTTCTCAATAAGTTTATTGTTTTGTTTTATCATGAACTAGCTTCTGCTAGCGGATTCGCCCGCACATAACTTAAAATCTTTTTTCCCGTTCCAGTGGGAATATCGGGAAATCCTTTCTTAGCGGATGCCTACGTCATAACATCTACCTGCATGCCAAATTTCAGCCCGATCCCTCCAGTGGTTTGGGCTGTGCGTGGATAGATCACCATGTCAGTCAGTCACCTTTGAGTTTTATATAAGGTGCTCTAAAAATATCTGCCAGAACTTTAACGGTGGATAGTATTGTGTATATAGATTACAATAGTAAAGATAACTTATTGAAAATAGGTCACAATTTGTTTCATATAATAAAAAGTGCGTATAAGTTTGAATTGATTTATTTGCATGAGAACATCCCGCGTAGTAAATAGTAGTAATCAGCTGTGGCCGCACATTTTATTTCACAAAATACTGTTGCCATCCTTATCGTACGACGGCGACACGCCGGCGCCGTCAAAGCCGTAGGTAGATAACACACACCGCGCCGCGCGGGCGCGCACCCCCCGCCCTATCCCTTTCGTCGCACGCGCCGCCCGCCCGGCACCAGCCAGTCTCCCCGCGTCGGCGAGCCGCGCCGTTTCAAAGCAAGTTTTTGTGGTTTTTTGTGGTCAGCAAAGGGAGAATCGCGTGCGCTTTCTCTGAAAATGTCTTTCCGAAGACAATATTCAAATCAAGAATATCTTAAAATGTTATTATGCTACCGCGAGTGTAACCAAATACTTGCGCGTTCAGTAAACTTATACCTACCAGCAGAGGTTTGGTGTGCGAGTAAATCATCATAAAAAGGCGCATCAAACGTTCTTTTCAACAAGTTAAAAGTGATAGGGACACATTAAACAGGATAAAAAGACATGTACGCAAGCGTGCCTACATTTGTGTGCAACGCGAAGGCGGCTACGTACAGCAATTTTGTAAATAAATGTGTTAGTGTTTAGTGTAAAGCCTACTTTTGTGTGCAACGCGAAGGCGGCTATGTAAGTTTTGTTAATTAATAGTTTATGCATATCTACGTGAAATTGTTGTAAATAAGGTGATTGACTTTTAAACACGCCAAGTTACTGGAAATAATCGTTATTTTATCTAGGCACCTATTGTTGTTTTGGTGTGATAAGGAAACAGGTAAGTACTTTATAATACTTTTAAAGCTATTACACAAAGTGCCTTCTGTACCGGCGGCCCGGCCGCCCGTTTGACCCAAGAGCCGAACTGGCGTTGGTCAGCTGATTACAGTGTTCATTCACAGAAAAGATAGAAAGAAATAGCAACTGTTTTCATTGACGAAGCAACACATTGGGCGTAGTTTGTGAACCGCGTTATGCAGAATTGAGTCAATATTTATTATTACTTTGCTATCTCAATTAGTTGTTTTTTTTATTCCGGTGTATAAAATATCTTCACTATTGTAATCTATATACACAATACTATCCCCCGTTAAAGTTCTGGCAGATATTTTTAGAGCACCTTATATATATTTAGATATAACTTTTAGAACCTACTTTTTAGCGGGTTCTTTTGCTCGTTCAAGGAGAGGCTGAACCTTGATCGACCGATTAGTTTTTCTTCTAATCATATTAGATTATAAATCCATAACGATTATTTGACATAATTATACGTTTACCATCATAATACTCGTTAATGTTTACCACAGATGAATAACAAAGTAACATTTGCCTCGTCACTATATTTGATGGCGGCTTACATGATGCCATAGTAATCGTCGTGTTTACTATAAAACAAGGTACTTATACATACAGATATTTATCGCGAAAATGTTGTAATAATGCCACATAATTGCCAGGTTTAATGGATACTTTTGGCACTGTTTAATTTTTTTTTACAAGTGCTTGTATTTTTTTATCTGACCTGGCAATTCATTTTCGCGATGCTCTCATGCCTGTTGCTTGCCTTTTTTAGGGCAGCAAGATGCTACTTGCATTGTGTAAACGTAATCGTGCAATAGGTAAATGGTTGCCTGTCAAATATTCCTGCAATAAAATGGCAAGCAACTGGCAATGAAATCGCAATGTGTAAACAGGCCTTTAGTTTCGTTTGTACTATTTTTGGGCTTTTCAGTTGAATCTGAAATAGGTTTAAGAAAATCTATTGTTAGTCCGCGTAGGGATCTACTGCCAATGACGTACATACCTTTATATGGAGCTTAAAAATTCTTCTCAAATAAATATGCGTTTCTCAGAAATGAAATAAATCTTCTATACATAATATGTATAGAATATATATATAATTGTATATTATACAATTCAAAATCCTGACTGACTCATCAACGCAGGGCCTAAACCTATGAACCTATAAAGTTGAAATTTGGCACAGAGGTTCATCTTAAGACAATAACGCGAGATAAAAAAGGATTTCACGAAATTCTTACGGGAACGGGAAAAAAAGGGATATTAAGTCTTGCGCGGGCGAAGTCGCTGGCAGATGCTAGTTTATAATACAAACAGTTTATAGACAGACTTAACTACATTATAGTATCGTAGGGTAAGAACGCATATTTTTCATGTCTAATTTCAGAATTAATTCGTGAAAATTCGTTTTTTTCGACCATTTAATGAATGATTGGTGCAGTTGTAATAACACGACTGGTTTAACCTGGTAGAATGTTGAGCGGGTAGAAGATAAAATTTTACTGTCACCGTGTTAGGGAGGGAGGTATCCTACTGGAGAATCCAATAATCTATCTATCTGTCGATTTGGTTACTAGAGATAGGACTTTAACTTGTATAAGGCTAATAACAAAATTCCATCTCTAGTAAGCAAATCAACAGATCGATAGGTTATTGGGAATGGCCATAAACCTGGGTCGGATTTTCAAACATTGGATAAGCATAGCAGAGATTCTCCTATCATATGTGGTTTGGAAAATGTAACACGTTTCATATAAAAGTCTATTCAAGTCAATTACATTTTTGCTCATCTCGTAAAAATATTGGGGGGTAGTTTGGATATTTCTAAAATTTTGACAGACTTTTTGTGTTTTTGTTAAAACCGACTATTGTGAAATGAAGGATAGGCATTTGGGTACTTTGTGTACAAGAATATCACGATTTTTAAAGTTTATGAATATTACTCCTAGTTTGTCCTAGCTTGTTGTGGGATTATGGTCATAAGACGCGTCAGGACTAAAGGCCACTTTGCTACAATTACACAGGTTTCACGTCCCATCTACCTGCGACCGCACACCCATCCATATAAGTATTAAAACACTTCGCACAACAGCTCAAACCCGCACACAATGTACACAATTTACTAATAAAGCATAAACGCCTGTATCAAACGCAGGAACTCAACCGAAAATTGCATTAATATAGAATTAAATAGTAAAAAAAATAATTACCGCAATCCTTGTAGTATTTGGCGTTTGCACTAGCAACCAGCACAGTAACTATTACGTAAAACAACATTTTTGCAAATTTATTATTTAAGAATCGCGCGCTAACGTGTGTCCGACTCGCACGATCGATGCTGACTGACTGTGTGGAACGGATGAGCCGTTGTAACCGACCTTTGTTGCTTTATAAAATGCGCCGGCGCCGGTCAAAGAGTAAGGGACAGAGTGGGGACAGATGATTCATGATTTAACAAGTAAGGTCCTAGTGATAACATTGTTATGTTTCAAAGATAAAGAAACAATTGATTTCGATTTTAATTCAGATGCTGATACTTCTGATAAAGTTTCCAGGTAGTTTGAAGTAACTATTATTTCGCACTACCTACTCAACTTATCCAATATTCAAAAGGCATAATTCTGAATTATACTGCTGTTTTTGTTATAAATTCGGTTGTTTTACTGAAAGCCAGAGTCCTGCCTGCTATTTTTCTGATTTTTCCAATCTATCTTTATGACGTTTCTATGACAACAAAGACGTTCCTGATCTATCTGATGTGAAATGATCACTATGGATTGAGCTGATCGTCTATGGACATCAACGAGGTATCCCGATGCAGACATTGTTGGGAGTCGGTGGAACTGGAGGAATACCTTATAGATAACTTAATATTTATAAATATTAATTACTTTTTAATTTTATATGCTAACACGCAATACATCACTCTTTCGTTGCCCGAGCGGTTTTAGAATAATTAGTTATATCTATGGTCATTGAAATAATCAGAATCAAAAATCGTTATTTGGTATCAAAAAGGAGAAAAGAGTAAATATAGGTAGAGGTTGACCATGCATAATAATCGACCATGTATAAAAGAAATACTTATGGTTTCAGTATTTACTGATATCAAAAAAAAATAGGTAGGTAATCATTTAATCGGGGCGTTAATATAACCCATATTTTTGATTTAAGTTTTCCAGCAATTTTCGCGCATTTTTTGGACATTCTTGGAGTGCACATAATATTTGTTCTACAATCTGTCAGTGTATCACAGAGCATTAAGAAAGAAAACAAACGCGTTCCTTCCCACTAATTGTGTATTCTTTGCGCACGACCGGAAGAGCGGCGATCTACTCGCGCGCATGTTTCAGGAAAACTTGCGCGCGCTTGTGTGTGCGTGCGCGCGTCTGTGTGCGTGGCGTAGTAAACAAAGGCATAGTTTGAATCGCTTGACTTGTGACTACGGTGTGCACTCGCTAGTATGGCCATAGTTCTGCTGATTGCAATGAATAATTAGCATAGTAGACATTGTTTTACTGATATTTTTGAGTCATTAACAGTGATTAATTAGTTTAGCGTTAATGTTATCTCTGCTATTTGAAACTATGGAAATTATGGGTAGTTTCACAGGTTGCTAATTAAGTTCTAAATAGTTATATGACAAATCATGCCATAGATAAATAACCAAAATAAAAAAAATTCGCACTTTCTGTCGAATAACTATTTAGAATTGTATCTGGAAATTTTGGAACTGACTGTTTTCCTTTCATTATCGACACTAAAAACATAACTGTAACTGCTATCCTATAGTAAAGTATTATAATACATCCATTTATACCTACCTTCTTAGTCTACTACATAGATGAGTCTGCAACTCTTTCAGCAAGACGAAGATTCCTTTAAAAATAAGGACTTAAAAATCTAAGGGTTAAAATGCGAAGATCTGCTACTAAAGCAGCAAGTAGGAATGGGTCCCACATTGCATTCAATTGGTTTCCAGCACAAATCTACCTGACATTGGTTTTCTCTGCCCGTTTCGTAGTAATAAAATAAAATGTGTAATTTCCTGAACGGATGTTTTTATTACAGTACCTACAGTAATATTTCTTTGAAGAATCACGTCATGTGTGAATAAGCCTATTGGGTGAATCGCCAAAAAAAAATTTTTTACTTTAAGTCATTATGCTCATCACTACTAGTTTTTTCAAAAATGTGTATTATAAAAGCACAAAAATGTGTATTATAAAAGAAATAATACTTACTTAATTATATAAGAAACTAGTTTCTGCCCGCGACTTCGTACGCGGATCCTGTTTTTTTTTATATAAAAACCTTCCCTCGATCTGTACAAACATTTTAAGACCAAAATAAGCCCGATCGGTCCAGCCGTTCTTGAGTTATGCGCTTACCAACACATTTAGCGATTCATTTTTATATATAAGAAAATATCTGGAGAGAAAATATTGTATAGTATAAAACCCCTCAAAAGTAATATTATTTACCTAAGTTATTTTCTCAAAAGAAAATATTTTTGTAGATTCACCCTATTACAAACAATTATAAGGGAAGTGCAATAGATGGTANCTGGAGAGAAAATATTGTATAGTATAAAACCCCTCAAAAGTAATATTATTTACCTAAGTTATTTTCTCAAAAGAAAATATTTTTGTAGATTCACCCTATTACAAACAATTATAAGGGAAGTGCAATAGATGGTATCGGGCTAAGAGAGTGAAGTAAAATTTCGTTGGTCTGTTGGAACATGAGATGACACACGTGGGCAGACACGCGGTCACTCTAGCACGGTGGTGTAAGGTACAAGAGGTAGCGGGAATTAAATAAAGAAAATTAATGGATGAACACGATTCTCAATTAATTATGTAAAATTTTAACATTTTTAAAAAATGTCAAATTTGTTTTAGATCTTATAAAAAAACCCCCGACACAAAAACTTAATTTCCCTTTAAAAAGTAAGAAATAATAAAAAATA
>NWSH02000535.1:2042477-2084936 GCA_002382865.2 Heliothis virescens
ACCTTAAGCTTCAGGGGAAGGTCTACAAGGCAATGGTCAGACCTGCTGTCCTGTATGCTGGCCCACAAAAGGGGTGAATGAAAGACAATTGCATGAAGCAGAGACGAGAATGTTAAGAGGAATGTGTGGTGACCGAATGAGGAATGAGTATATAAGAGGAATTTTGAAAGTGGCACCGGTAACCGAAAAATTGTGGGGAAACCGGCTGGCATGTTATGGGCATGTGATGCGGAGGAATGAGGATCATGTTGTGAGGAATGTTTTGAACATGAATGTGGATGGATATTGGTCGTCCAAAGAAACGATGGACGGATTGTGTGAAAGTCGATATGACTAGGAAGGATGTTACTTGTGAGATGACGGTAGATAGAAGAGTATGGAAGAAGAAAATATGTTGCGTCGACACCAAATAAATCTTATCCCAAGATAAGATAAGATAAGAAAGATGATGATTCGTTTTCTACAGAACTTTCAGTGTCTTTCGGAATACCACTGTGCTTTCAGGCCAAATCCAGTAAAAAGTTTGCACCGCTAACGGAAGAACTCGTCCCCCCGCCAGGGCAAAATCAATAATTTTATTCTGTGGAATGTTTTCTGTCATCAATCGATTGCTGACCATTGATGCCATAAATGAAACCTTGGTGGTTTCTTTTGTTTAATTCATTCTTCAACCTCACTAATCTCATGGAACCGACATGGAGGCCAAGTGAAGACGCAGATCGGTCGGACGCACAAGTGGCGGTGGACTGCCGCGCCGCGCCGCACCGCACGTCCCGTACGGCGGCGGCGCGCCGGTTCAAAGTCACGGCGCCGGCGGCGCGCCGGCGCGGCGCTCATATCTACTACTCGTATACCAGATAAATTTCGCAAAATCTTGGTTCCATGTGTACCCTAATAATTAACCCACTCATTCTCCACAAAGTAGACACCATAGTTAAACATTTCGTTTGTATCACATATGATTCATTGGACAGAGAAAGTGTTAAAAATAACTCTGTATGACGAGGCAATGTAGCATTTCGTCGATAACATTCAAAATAAATACCTACGTACTTATGAACAATTAGCGCACCCACTCAAACTAATGTAATAATTAGATACTTTTCATTAATTGTAACATTTTCATAAAGAGAATATTTTCGTGTTCATTTTATTAATTAGGAAGCACATCAACTTACCGCAATATGTCCAATTTCTTCAATAGATTTACAACCTTATCACAATAGTTGAAGGTTAATATCAGATTGGTAAAATTTGACAGATTCCGGTAGCTTGACCTGCTGTCGAAGGCACCTATTTCATTTTTGACTTCACTAAAATCATTTATTTGCCTTTCCATCTAGGTACCGTTACATATCTATGAGATACCTTTCATCTGGAGGCGAGAAATTCCTAATTATAAGAGGAAAAACGCGAAAAACTTATCTCTGGTTTATCATGACAATCTGTCATCAACAGATGATTTGTGTCTTGAATTAATTTCTAATTTCAATAGCAATTAGTATACTTGCAAGTATTGACACTTCTATACCTAAGGGTCTCCCCACATTTATCGACGCGGAACCGGCTTAAGCCGAGTGCGTATCAACTATCAACACACTACTCGAATTATCGCCAAACTTTACAAACGGCTCGTTTCGTCGTCGGCTGGCGTTGCGACGCGTCGTTCGAGCGGCGCCGATGCGAATGATATTAGTAACGCCCTTATTTTGTAGACATAAAGGCTTTTTTGACCGGTACTATCCGATTCAGCGTGAATAAATGTGGGGAGGCCTTAGTCGATCATCCACTATGCTCCGTGAAATGACCGCTTCAAATCGTCTATGTTAGGCTAAGTTGTGGCCTAAGTAATAGTAAATAAGCTTATTCTCTAATAATTACTCGTATAAATGAGCGTGTTTTTCTTCAGGCCCAAATCTTAAAGCTAATTCAACCAATATACGAATCAATCGCTTAATAACATTACCATTTAGTTCAAAGACTCTTCATTGACAAAATATCATCGCGTGGGTGTGTTCCCATTACTGAACCTAGCTAGAAGAAATAATGTACAGACAACAACACATCAGGTTACCACAATCTGTCAAATTTCTGCAATAGATTTTCAACCTTATCACGGTAGTAGAAGGTTAATATTCGATTGGTAAAATTTGACAGGTTCATGTACGTTGACTTGCGGTTGTCTGTAGCAGTCGATCACTTGTGCCCCATTACGATGATTGTAAGACAATGAGGAAGTATTTCGTGGTCGGCAATTGGTTACGGAGGCAGCCTCATCTTGGCTGGAATGATGGGACCGTAAAAACCGTTGTTTTATGGTGGTAAAGCTAGCTGTATTGTTGGCCTGTTAGTTGTCTTCATGTGGGAGGAATTTCTATGCTTAGGTTTTATTTAGGTAGGTACCTACTCGTAATTCTAGACTAAAGTTTTCAATATTTTGAACTTACGAAGCACTTCGTTAGTACCTAGTTTGTTTATTTTATGTATATTTGTACCTACAAGCTATTAGATTATATCGCAAGTAGATATAGAAATAGTTATCAACAAGTTTCTTGTGAAAAAATATTGTTAAAAGAATTAGTCGCACTTAACATTTTCCATTTGTGTATTTTTTTTTAATATGGTAGTTTAGCACAGTTATCCTACTAAAAGTCATCGTAAGGGAAAACAATAAAATATAAATCAAAATTCTCTCCTAGGTACTTACTTATCTGTTTGATACATATGTCCTAAGGTATAAGTCAATAACCTAGTAGGTATCAGCCTAACCTAATATATAGGTCAATGACTTATTATAGTATCTATTTGAGCATCACACCGCACCCATTTTTGAAGAAATATTCAACTAATTTTGAAAAAATATTGGGTTTGTAATAAATGAAACACACCAGCAATGTAATATATCATTAATTTCATAAACATATCGCACAATTAAATACTTAAAAGCTAAATATATCTATAATAATTTATCAATTTAACGCTAAAAACAATCATAATTTAAATGCAATGAAGACAAATAGTGTATTTACATTAAATATTTTGTGAAACATTTATTTTGACGTACATTTATTTATTTTGTATGTAAACTAACATTAAATATTAGAATTTTCATAAATTACTACTAACTGTCGTGAAAAAATTTAAGTAATTGATATTATTTAATCAAAATTCAAGTTGTATTTAATTTTTCGCTATGAATAACAAATTATAAAAATAATAACGTATTTTCAAATAATGAATAATGTTAGTTTTCATACTTACATACTCTTAATTGTTTACAGTAACTTTTTTTTTAATCTCAATTAGTAAAATTGAATTCATATATTTATTCCAATAATAATTAAATACTTTCAATTTTTAATAAACAGGTTTAAGAAGGTGATTGTACAATTCACAAATTGTACGTAGATATTATTATATGAAATACAATTGTTTACATTTTACAATTTAAGGATTTTTTTGGAACTTATATTTATGTAGAAAAAGATATATGAGAAAGGTTGCTTAGTATTTTGGAATTTATAACTTTTTTGCCTGCCTCGAAGTCTGAAAAAATGTTTTGTCCTACATAATACTTGTAAAGAAAAAAATATCTGCGTGTCATACGTTTAAGGAGTTCTTTGTAACCAAATCGGCTTATTTCTTATTTGCAAAGACATCAAACCTACAGTGAAAGTGTATTTCTTTTATTAATTTCTAAAGAGTCTGGAAAATTTTGTTAAAAATATCATTTAAAATACTATTTTCGGAATCATTAATAAGTGACATTTTGTCTATCTCGAAATATTATGTAGTACTTTAAGTACGTTTTAAACTTGGGTCTTTATAACCTACGTTAGATAACAAGACTTAAAATTATGGAAATTGGAGATGATAACATTAATTTATACTCTGCCTGGCTAAATCTTAAACTAGTCACAAGGGATATAAAGGATTCGGCTATCAGACATTAATAGTTAAAAAGATCCGATTTAACTGAACACTCCTGAAATACGCGACTCATTTCTAAAAAATACAGTCACATTGATATTATCTCTCTGATAAAATGTGAATGTTTTACATTTTTTAATTAACCTCTAACCGTAGTTAATTAGAACTATGAATATATTACGCAAAAAAGATAATACTCTGAGCAATTATGATTTAATGTGAATTAAAAATCGTTACCCACCCGGGCTCATTGCTCTCAAATAAATCCGATAGAGAGACTAGAATCGTCTCATTAAGAAATGTTCAATTGAAAAGGACCCCAAATTGACTAGATCAGATATCGAAATAACATACGTTACATAACAATATTTCACAGATAGCAGTATTCTTGCAACGCTAAAATAATCTCCGGTATCGATACACCACTTACATCTAAATATTTAGGTTTCAAATGCGAAAAACTCGGCGGTTTACGCGGGTATACGTGACTCATTCTGATACGGTCGTTGAGTGCGTATTGTGGGTTAGTGTCCGAGTGTGTGTGTGAGTTTGTGTCCGAGTGTGTGTGAGTGTAAGTGTCGGCGAGTGTGAGTGAGTGGTCGTGTGAGTGAGTGGGTCGTCTACCGGCCGAGTCCGGTCCACAGCAGGCCAGGGTCGTGGTGGTTGGCACCCGGGTACCCGCCGTCCGCCTCCACGAGAGATCTGCGGTTGTAAGATCTACGTACAACGATATTTAAAACTTAATTTTAGTAATGCAGATATAAGCGTAAGGTGGTAGGAGAAAAATAATAAAAAAGTTGCAAGACATGTGACAGTAACGACATAAAGAAACGACTTGAATGGAAATGTCGTGATAATTTACAATGGTATTCAAAGGTGATAGAAAAAATATTACTTGGATTTTTAATTTTTAATTGGAGTGCTCAAAACACGATGCAAAACGTCGAAGACAATGAATGAAATAATACAAATCCTCACCTGATGTTGCCAGTGGGTCTAAGAGGTCGGAGAGCGTACAGCTTCCTGATGCCGCTGCCGCCGCCACCAGTGTCTAGACAAAATAGTCAATTTCAATAAAAATATTTAGCTAAATTTTAATACACCTTAAACTAAAGAAGAAGTCGGTATTTATCTAGCGTTTCATATAAAGGTAGCTTTTGGATTAGGTATGGGAGGTTTGCAAAACCTGTAATTACTTCAGCAAACCTAACGGATACCGATCGACAACGGTGTTCTTGTTAAGTTTATTCACAATTCAGACACTTCAAAACGAATTTCAGGTAACATCATCATCCCAAATTCTACGGAATTATTGAAGAAATTTGAATTGGTAGATCCTTTATGAATCATTTATAGGATTGTCAATTTAAACAGCACTGTACAGACAACAGCACATCAAGTTACCACAATCTGTCAAATTTCTGCAATAGATTTTCAACCTTATCGCAATGGCGGAAGGTTAATATTTGATTGGTAAAATTTGACAGATTCGTATACGTTGACCTGCTGTCGTCTGTACTTTTCACGAGATTTATAAAGCTTAGTACAGACGACAACGGGCTAACCTACCCGAATCTGACAAATTTTACCAACCGAACATTAACCTTTGACTATCGTGATAAGGTTGAAAATCTATTGCAGAAATTTGATAGATTTGTGTACGTACACTGACTTGCTGTCGACTGTATCATAAAACTTGTCGGTTCCACAATGTTTTCAAAGTGAAACATTTCTCTGAATTTATGTTATTCAAAGTTGTTAGAGAAATACGACACCTTTGTGAAGGCTCTTATTACTTCAGCACACAAAAGGTTTGTATGCAACTTGTACAATCGAGACCCTACGTAAGAGAATCAAAGAAAAGTGTATTTTCTGTTTTCCTGGATATTGTTCCTGAAATATGACATTGTGGAAAACAAACTTTGTTAAGATATAACCTACCTAATAAACTTTGTATGTTGAATTGTTGATGTTATACTTATGAAAGATTAAAATTTGTTTGAAAGTTGATATGGTTGAAAGTCATGGAAGAAAATTACAAAAGCATAGCCTTTATAAAAAGGCCAGGTACATAATGATGCTGATTAGGTTATACGCGAGAATTTTCATATTTTTATAGAACAGAATATTGTATAATTAATAAGGGTACACGGACATAATTTGACACCAAATAGGGGTCTTCTATCAAATTTTTCAACGCTTTGTCATTTGAGCTCCTTGTGATAATCTTTCCGGGAGTTTTGATGTTGTTATGGAATTT
The DNA here is from genome assembly GCA_002382865.2 of Heliothis virescens. Taxonomy (NCBI): domain Eukaryota; kingdom Metazoa; phylum Arthropoda; class Insecta; order Lepidoptera; family Noctuidae; genus Heliothis; species Heliothis virescens. The sequence goes on from NWSH02000535.1 coordinate 2,048,668, forward strand.
TGTTTAAGGTCACAAACAAGGAAATTTCATGGAAATTTACGCAATGTTTAATGGGTTTTCTACTGAAGGTCAGTTTTGGTTTTTAGGGGTGCTGTGACAGTGATTATGCTGACACAAAGCAGCCTTGCGATTTTTATTTGCTAACTTGGGCAGAAGCGTACCGTCTAAATATTTTTAATTGATTTTGCCAAAAATCAATTATCAATGTCCTTTATTCTTTTTTTTCCCAATTTCATTATACTTAAAGACAAACAAACACATAAAACAGCTAAAACCCTTGTAGGCGGTTATAACGGAAGGCACAATCGCTCAAGATTCGTCCATAAAAAGGTCACTTCCCGTTGCAATTTGATAGACATCGTTATTGACAGCCGGTATGCCGCCATTTTCCTGCTTCCCTGGTATCTCGCGGAGATGCTCACAGTATCCTCAAGTGGTGCTCATTGACATACCGGTGTGGTACTCTCAATGGTGACGGATGAGGTCGGCCCTATCGCTTAGAGAATTATGATGTGTGTTAAGTACTTAAAGTACGGCGTTTTATTATGTTGAAATCGTGTAAGGAGATCCAGATATGGAATTTTTGATGATGAATTTAAAGACTGTTTTGTTATCTGGCAGGAAATACTCGTCTCCAATAGTAAAGCTCAGCTAGAGGAGAGATTGTGTCCAAGTAATAAGAAACTTGGGGCCAATGATAAGCGAATTCATTTTGGGTTAGTAAATTTTTAAATTCATCCCCAAAAAGTACCATATCGTAGACAACTATTTTTGCATTAGACGCTATAAAAACCGAAATCGTTTTGCAAAAAATGTGAATTCGCGTGCTAAAGAATATTTTACATAATCATAATATTCTTTATTTCTGAAGGACGTACACTAACGATTACTCGGGCCAGGAACAAGATTTGAAAAATATGCTGAATGTTACGTAAAAAAGTGTCGATTGCAAAATGATTGATGTCCGCGTTTTCAAAGCTATCAAATGACAATTAGGTTTTGTGTGGATCTATTGTTTTTTATTTAGTTAAAACAAAATTTTAAAAAATATTGGTAACGATAGGTACGTAGGTATGTACCTATGTTATATTATTAATCTTATTATCGAAACAGATCGTGTTATATATTTGGAAAAACCTAATCAATTCTCAAAAAAATATTTGAAACTGCCTAAGCACCCATTAACTACTTATATTATTTTAACCCCCAATACAATAAGGGGGACTTATTATATGTTTGTCTGTGGCAACGGTTTGCTTTATTGCCGAGGTACGAGAATGTTAAGGTAGTTTCTATACTTATTGTGTTCCAAATGAGCTAATAACTTGGTATAAAGAAGGAATACCTAACAAAAGCAAGGCACAACATCTTTGTACCCTAAAAATGTATCATAAATTGTCGTGTATCCCCACCCACCTTTGTAACTTTTCTAATCGCAAAGTTTTTGTGTGACGTCATACATAATGTGACATACGCAGAATGTAGTGGAATTACAGGAAACGTATGGCCCATTCATATTTAACACGGTGGCGTAAAGGCCTGTTCCAGTGAACTGCGTGACACACGATAATGATGTTTTGTGTCAATAATTACGCATAATTAAAAGGTTATGTCAACTTTCGGCGACACAAAGAAATTATGTGAACTCTGTTTTTTTTATGTGTAAAGTTGTTTTGTCAAACTTTTTAATGAATTTTAGATTTAATTAAGATTAGAGAATTAGAAATTAGTAGTTAGGTTACGATTTGCTTGAATGTGTCAAGATTTTAAAATTAATATTATTTCTCAATATCTGTATTAGTAAAAAAAATCGTGTCTGTACATTAAATATTTTAGGTATCAGCTTTCGCGCTCGTTTTCAATAAAACTAACAACAAATTAAAATAGAATAGACGCACAAGTAAGTTTTCAGTTAAAAATACCTAGTAAATCTGATAGCAAAGTTTAATTGGTTGGTGCATCTATCCGCAAGAGGGAATCATATCAGAGTCTATTAATAAAGTGTTCATTATCGAAAGGTTTCTAAAGTCTGAAGGCCCTGAAGACTTTTTTATAGTTTGTTTTCCCTATTAAGTTACAAATAACTATCGGGGGGTGATTATGTATCGAAAGTGATGCCAAAAATGCAATCAGTAGAACTTTTGTCTGTCTGTCTATCTGTATAACCATTATAGAAACAAAAACTACTCGACGGATTTTAACGAAACTTGGTACAATTTATTATATTCATACACCTGAGATGGTTATAGTATACTTTTCATCACGCTATAATCAATATGAGCGGATCAGTGAAGGAATCTTTGATTATGACGACCCGTTGTCGCTGGCATAAGCGATATGATCCGCGAACGAAGTCGCTGGCAGAAGATAGTATTATAATATGGCCGTAATCGTAGTTATATCAAATAACGCCAAAAATAGATTGTACATTTTTTTTTCACAAAGCTGTAACTTTACATTTATTTGAATATCAATTTGTAAAAGAAAATCCATCTCTGGAAAATTATCTGAGACTTCAGAAAAGTAATATTTTTTTTCAGTACTAATTCAATTAATATTCCCACACGTGGTTTGCGTTACATCTAAGTAGGTAGGTGCTAAGTTTAATGAGCTAGGCTAGTACTGCACTTTGCCTGCATCCCGCGAGAGTGCATTGTGCACTATCTCCAACACGAGTTACGGCGAAACTTTCCTTTTTTTATTAAAATAATATGAATAGAACGTTTTTGTACGTTCCCTTGTTAGATTAGATGTGTCGGCGCGCGGTGGAACTAAAGTTAAATTGAGGTTTTTTTATATAAAGATAAATATAGAATTGTATTAGCGAGTTTTTATTGGTTAACGTTGAATTGTAGTGCGTAGGATATGTTTGAATGGAGTTAGTTGAAAGCCCCTGAGCTGTTTTATGTATGAAAAAAATACATAGAGTTACTATTTTATGACTATTACTTTAGGAAAGTTTAATCCCTGTTATTTTGTTTTAATTTGGGAATTCTGATGGCATTATTTTCAACCTTTATTATTTACTGCATTTCATACTTCGATCCAAGCTGTTCAAGAACTTTTCTCTCTATAAAACGACATACCTACGTAGATAATGGCGTCCAAGGCCGATTGTCGGCCATGGCGGCTGTTCTCATATAAGGAGCCAGCCAGCTGCACAGGACATATAATAGTGCAAAAGCATTTGCACTCCCTATTCCCTCACTCTCATAACCCGATGGACGGCAATCCGACACGACGGGAGAGAGATCAGGTGCAGGACCGACATCAACGTGCTCTCCGATGCACGGGTGAATCAATCACTTACTCCCAGACTATGGGCTGCTTTGTGAAAGTTTCTAAAACCCACAAAGCGATTTCGGCTCGACCCAGTGATCAAAACCGAGACCTCGTGCACAGCAGTCGGCTATGCGACAGCAACACAAACGAGGCAGTTAAAGCTACAATTACATAAAACTTACTGGAAGGTGGGGCTGGCACCACGGAGGGCGGGTCCTGGAATAGCGTGGAACGTTCTTGAGGCGAGAGGGACACCAGCGTCTCCAGGTTATCACGCAGCGAGTCGAAGAACGAGCCCATGTCGTTTAGCACACCTGTAGGCAATGTGTTGTGTGTATTGGTATATTGTCGTTTAGTATAATTAATTGGACATATAATTAGCACATTGAATACGTGGGAAGGACATGCGTGTTGCTGCTAAATGTGTAGCATTTCAAGGGAAAAAGAAACAGCAATTTTGAAGACAGGACCATTAATATTTATATAACATTCATTCAAATTTTGAGACCTAGATTTAATTTTTTTTAGAATCTAGGCGTGAAAAGTTACGAATAAACAGATAAAAGAGATAAAAAGTTTATATCAAATATAGTATTGTGTGTATTGATGCCTGAAATAAATTGATAAATAAAATGGATAAACTGCATGGAAGGATGCATTATTATTTCTTGTTTATAGATGACCTATAACCTTCCTCGATAAATGGGCTATCTAACACTGAAAGAATTTTTCAAATCGGACCAGTAGTTCCTGAGATTAGCGCGTTCAAACAAACAAAAAAACTCTTCAGTTTTATAATATTAGTATAGATAGATAATGGTTAATGAATAGCAAGCGGTCTGCGCACTGTCTCATTGCTATTCATATTTCCACAGGAATGAGTAACGTAACGCGCCCGAAAAACTGATGGTTTTCTTTGTATTAACATTTACTAGTCTTTACAAGTACAAAGTAATTGCAGAGTAACTTGAAGGCAGCTTTTTTAATAACGTATAAACTAGATGGTCCAATATAACTATATTATAGATTTTACAAAGAATGAATACATGATCGTGTTTGCTGGAATTTTGGGTTGACTGTGAGGGAAATTGTTTTTTAATTTTATTAACGGTGAGCTTTATAACCTTTACATTACGCAAGTGTCTACTTGTCCACGGCGGCTGATCGGAGAGAGATCAGACGCAGGTGTATCGATCACCGACTTCCAGACTCCGGGCTGCTTTGTGAAAGTTTCTAAACCCCGGGAATCGAACCCGAGACCTCGTGGCTCATGAATTTTCCCCCGTGTACTGTGATAAGCTGAAGGAGTGACAGAGACACAACATCGACGGTATATAGCGGTGCGACCGGCTGCTTACCAACGCCGACATACGGCGTGACTGCCTTACCGAGCGCCGGCGTCGGCTGCCGTCTCCGGCGGCCGGAGTTCAGCGCCGTCGCCACGGCTGACCGCTTCTCCGACCCGCCCCTGTAAAGTTAAAGGTTTTAAGACTTCATTGCATCAGGAAAATTGACATCTTTCTGCCCTTATTTAATTTGGGGTTGGCGCAGCATGTTTTCTTATTCCATACTCTTCTATTTGCCGTCATCTCACAATTAATATTCTTCCTAGCCATATCAACTTTTACACAATCCATCCGTCGAGTCTTTGGTCATCATCATTAGGAAAATTAAAATCATTTACTAGGCTGAAAAAATTCGAACACCCCAAATATTATTGCCATAGGATTAATAATATATTCAAATGAAAGAAAGAATATAGACTACAGAGACTTCTAGGGTTTGAAAATACTAGGAGTGTATTGGTGGATGCGACTGATAGAGTAATGGCAAAACGAACTGAATAAGACTCAGTACTATAATATCCGTCGTAGTTTCAAATTGAANCTTATAGCCTTCCTCGATAAATGGGCTATCTAACACTGAAAGAATTTTTCAAATCGGACCAGTAGTTCCTGAGATTAGCGCGTTCAAACAAACAAAAAAACTCTTCAGTTTTATAATATTAGTATAGATAGATAATGGTTAATGAATAGCAAGCGGTCTGCGCACTGTCTCATTGCTATTCATATTTCCACAGGAATGAGTAACGTAACGCGCCCGAAAAACTGATGGTTTTCTTTGTATTAACATTTACTAGTCTTTACAAGTACAAAGTAATTGCAGAGTAACTTGAAGGCAGCTTTTTTAATAACGTATAAACTAGATGGTCCAATATAACTATATTATAGATTTTACAAAGAATGAATACATGATCGTGTTTGCTGGAATTTTGGGTTGACTGTGAGGGAAATTGTTTTTTAATTTTATTAACGGTGAGCTTTATAACCTTTACATTACGCAAGTGTCTACTTGTCCACGGCGGCTGATCGGAGAGAGATCAGACGCAGGTGTATCGATCACCGACTTCCAGACTCCGGGCTGCTTTGTGAAAGTTTCTAAACCCCGGGAATCGAACCCGAGACCTCGTGGCTCATGAATTTTCCCCCGTGTACTGTGATAAGCTGAAGGAGTGACAGAGACACAACATCGACGGTATATAGCGGTGCGACCGGCTGCTTACCAACGCCGACATACGGCGTGACTGCCTTACCGAGCGCCGGCGTCGGCTGCCGTCTCCGGCGGCCGGAGTTCAGCGCCGTCGCCACGGCTGACCGCTTCTCCGACCCGCCCCTGTAAAGTTAAAGGTTTTAAGACTTCATTGCATCAGGAAAATTGACATCTTTCTGCCCTTATTTAATTTGGGGTTGGCGCAGCATGTTTTCTTATTCCATACTCTTCTATTTGCCGTCATCTCACAATTAATATTCTTCCTAGCCATATCAACTTTTACACAATCCATCCGTCGAGTCTTTGGTCATCATCATTAGGAAAATTAAAATCATTTACTAGGCTGAAAAAATTCGAACACCCCAAATATTATTGCCATAGGATTAATAATATATTCAAATGAAAGAAAGAATATAGACTACAGAGACTTCTAGGGTTTGAAAATACTAGGAGTGTATTGGTGGATGCGACTGATAGAGTAATGGCAAAACGAACTGAATAAGACTCAGTACTATAATATCCGTCGTAGTTTCAAATTGAAAAGAAAATACTACACTTTCTATGATAGTGGTAAAGAAATAGCATTTGAAGTGGAGGCCCAGGACAATCATACAAGACTTGACTTCAAGGAGAACTTGCAAACCACTTACCTGATTTCATCATCAAGATAGTTCCTATCCTCAGAGACTTGTATCGGTGGTAGGCGAGGTCCGACACCAGTGTTGCCCAAATCCATATCGATGTGAGGAGCCCTATCCCAGCGGTTGTGAGGACCTAGGCCGATCCATGGCTTGTCGGCCAGCATGCGGAGGAGGTCCAGACTTTGACCTCTGCTGTCCCTCAGCTGGGCCTCCGTGGCACCTGTCAAGAGAACGAGATCCTGGTTATGATTGAAAGCTTATTCTGGATGTTGGTTTACCTACAGTAAATTAGAGATTTGAGTGCTATTGTAATTGACTCCCTTGGTTTAGGTTTAGGAGTATTAAGTTCACCAAAAACTGAAGCTTCTGTAATTCTTAATTTCATTCAACGATTCAATTTATACAAGTTCTGTGCTCCTTGATGTAAACAGCTAAAGTGAAGTTTTGATTTAAATATATCAAAAAGATAACATTATAGATGGAAGATAAGTAAATGTATTTCAAAGGAACATTTCGTTATGAAATTGTATGTCATTATTTTTCCGTCAGTATCGTAACATTAAATAAATAGAGCCGGGACATGAAGTCAGGATAAGTTGAGTTATCCTTGTCGAACACAGACAGACAAGTGAAACCTTTCTGAAATTCAATCAAGAATATCATGAACTTCAGGAAATGATAGGACAGCTTTATTTTCAGTTTAATTCGTTTTGTTTTTTGACATAGGTAGCAATTTTTGTGTTTGTAAAGAATAAAAAATTGGGAAGTTCTGAAAAATATTAAGAATTTAATGATACACCATTTTTTAGTATTTTATTGTTATACTGTCAGTATAAATACATAAAAAGTAAAAATAAGTGAAATTAAGACTAAAATCGAAAAGTAAGAAGAGAGTTTTGCAACAGTCGGAAATAAGAATGATGATAAATACAGTACCTATTACAAAAATATTACTACTTTCAAGACAACCTGGAAGAGTTATATAGTTAAAAACTGACTGAGTGAAGTTCTTTTTAATGAAACCCGCCTGTAAGTTATAATTACCGCAGCTCAAAGTTGGCATATCATGTTTTCTTTCTTTAATGATCGGCCTACACTACGCGGCATTAATACAGGTAGACTCAAAAAGTTTTAATTATTGGTAGTCGATACACTTCATATTTTATATTTTGTTAGGTCACTTTACCGAGTACAACCTCCATTAATTTGAATATTTAGGTATTATACTGTTTTGGCTAAAAGCGAGTGGTTCAAAAAGTGCTTTTCGTGGGTTTCTTAAATCTGAATTATGAATGAAACTGGTCGGATAGGCAGTCGCTCCATTTAATACACTGGTTCTAAGCTACATCCAGTTAGACTGGTAAGGCTAGGCAGTTTATTAAAAAATCGCAAAAACAGTATATTACTGAAATTTGGTAAACCCGGTCGTTAAAATGATTAATCATCATAACCATCATAACAGTCACTCGTGTGACACCCAGGTCATTACCCCCGCCCTACTAATTGTCACGACACTACGAAATAAGTTCCACGGACGCATTGACACCTACCTGTCCCCAGAGACGACTAAAAACGGTCAGTCGCATCAAGATTCCTTCTAATTTGTGCCTAAAAGCTTTGCGTCCTTTGGGAAATAATACAAAACACTGATATAGGTACTAATATACGTTGTTGCTGGTTTTTAGTTGGAGTTTTTGGTTTCTATGTCATTAAATAGCAATCTTTAAAAGGTGTGAACTTTTAGTTATGTGTTATTACCAGTCATTTAGAGACTAACGTAACTAGCTAATAAGAATGATTAAAAAATGGTTGTCCGTTAGTGCATGGTCGTAAATGGATTGACAGTTGAAGTGTTATTAAAATATTTTGAAATATAATGTTTTTGTTTTAATTTAATTCATCATCTGCCTAGCCTTTTCCCAATTATGTCGGGGTCGGCTTCGAGCCTAACCGGGTGCAGCTTAGGACCAGTATTTTACATGGAGCGACTGCCTGTCTGACCTCCACAACCCAGTTACCCGGGTAATCCGATACCCATTCTTATGATTAGCTGTCAGACTTTCTAATATCTGTCTACCCGTAACGATCGCCAATGATGTTCAATTGACAGCCAAAACCCACCAGTTTATCGTGCCTTTCGAAACACGGAAGAACTCGTTACGACAAGATTGTCACCCATCCGCGAACCGACCGCGCCAAGCGTTTCTTAACTTTATGATCGATCGATCCGCGCGGCTTATTTTAATTTAATTGTCTGACATAATTCTGAATTTTACAAAGTAATAATGTAAAATTGTAGAACATAGAACTTAGCAACCTGATTGTACTAGTAGATAATTACTAAATTGACATTTGGAACACAAAACACAGCCCTAAATACTGTCAAACGAAAACAAGCGTTCATCGGTTACGTCATTAATTAATTCTGTATAAACGTCCTCGCCTGTACACTATGATTATTTTACATGTCGACAGTGTGATTTAGATAATTGCTCCCTAATCATTATCGTTATCAATATTTTTTGTTTCGATACTAATAACTTAATGTTATGGGCGTTAAGTAATCGTAATGTGTTGTTACAAGTTCAAACTAATCCTGATAATTAAGTATTGATATGTACATTGTACTTATTTAAGGAATATTGATGCACAATTTCACCAAGATCCCCTATACTGTCACCTAAGTATGGGATCCTTTACTTAAAAGCTGCCTTACCCAGCCTCTAAATAGAATGTAGTTTCACCGACATTCTGACCCCCAACGGTTGGTGAAAACGAAACCGTCTTCTAACTGTCCCCCAATTATGTTAGGGGATCCCAGAAACTTAGGGACTGTTGTTGAAATTGGGCATGAGAGATTTTCTTATGGAGATAGTAAAGTTGCCTTTAAACCAGCTTTTTCGATAGCTGTGTAAAGTTGATTGTTTTCATTCTTACAAAAGTTTTATTGGAAGTTATGCCAAGGATTTAGGATAAACTAATCTAAACAATAATACACTTTCAACTTTTATGGATTAAGCTGATCAAATATAAATATGTCGGTTTAAGTTTATTCTGGTTTCGATACAGATTCGTGGAACTTTGCAAATTGCTTGCCTACGCCTTTTGACTTTATTAAAAACGATGACAAAGATAACTCATACCTATTTATTTTCTCCTGAATCACCTACGTTTCACCAGAATTGGGTCGTATTACACGTAACCTTTCAATATTATATTGCAATAGGAATATGACATTGACAACACAAATATGTATAACTAGCTTCTGCCAGCGGTTTTACCCGCATCCCGTGGGAACTAGTCGGCGCACCCGGATAGAAATAGCCTATAGCCTTCCTCGATAAATGGGCTATCTAACACTGAAAGAATTTTTCAAATCGGACCAGTAGTTCCTGAGATTAGCGCGTTCAAACAAACAAACAAACTATTCAGCAAAGATTACAAAAAAAATCTTTTGTTCCAAAAAATTACAGATTGAACATACAACACTTGAAAAAATGAAAACTTTTTATTCTTTCAAATGATCAAATAAATATTATTCCCAATAGTGACTGGATTGTGACTGTATTAATAACAAGAAAAACAAGAGTTGCAGGTATCGTATGTCCAATGTATAAAAACAAAAGAATGCAGTTTCTGAGTTTTCCGAGCGCAGAAGTTTTTTTGTTCCATTGGCACGTGGACTGATGGAAGATTGATGGTGTCCCATGGTATTTATTGTCTGTCTGTCTGTACTGGTGTGTATTTGTGGACAGTTGTAAAAAGGGGAGCTTTGCGCTGTGATGTTAGATATTGTAAAAGAAAAGTGTGGTTTGATGTGGTGTCGGAATTTCAGATGTAAGGTATCTTATTAATATATTTTTAGACTTAGGTAAAAGAGACTACGACCCTTGAGTTTGTTTCAGTGTTTCTTCTTAAAGTAGTCAGATATGAAATACTGACTTCATCTCGCTTTTTAAAAAGAGGCCTTCTTGCAAAATAAATTTCATTTATCATTTGTCGTGATTTAATATTCCATGCGAGTCAATATTCCGTATAATAACACAAAGGACTACTGGTTCTATGTTTCCAAAGAAAAGTATGACACATTATAATAATATAGTGAGTGTTTATTTTAACCATAAAGAATATCAGAGCACCAAGAATGTTTACCTATTATTCCGACTCTTATGTTATTTCTACCTTACATTTATCCGAAATGAACTGTTTGTGACACTCCGAGGAAAATGCTATTGATAATTCCTAAACAATACAAGTACAATTAAGCACCTACACACATTTTTACGTATTAATTACTAGCTTCTGCCACCGGTTTCACCCGCGTCCCCTGGGAACTACTCAGCGCACCCGGATAAAAAGTAGCTTATAGTCTTCCTCGATAAATGGGCTACCTAACACTGAAAGATTTTTTTAAATCGGACCAGTAGTTTCAGAGATTAGCGCGTTAAAACAACAAACAAACTCTTCAGCTTTATAATATTAGTATAGATGAAGACAAAATAATCACACTGACTTTGCAGACATTACTTTGTCAATATCGTAAATCATGACTATAGGGAAAGGTTATAGGAGAATTAATAGTAGGTCGTTGATGAGATGACAACCTGTCACTGCAGGGCACAATTTTATCGACCTTTAACCCTCCGCCTACAGGTTTGTTTATGCTGGTCGTCAAATTGTGGCTTGTTTGACTAGCAAGGTGTTAAAAACTAATGAAGGGACTATCTGTCGAATGTATCTACACATTTGTATTTGTAATTCAAATAACGTGACCGAGGTCTGGGATCTGTAACTAGTCTGATTTGTGGCTGTTGTGAGATGGGATGTTCTGATAGAATATTGTGAAAGTCTAATGAGTTACGAAAGGGAGATTTAGACCTCAAATGAACGTAAGTGCCTAGAGTTTAATTTTTTAAATTGATTTTAAAAAGTGTGTGAGGTAAATAATTTATAATGGCTTTTTATTTCCTCCTTCTATAATAAAAAAAAAATTAAGCTTGAGTTACCTTTTGACAAACAAAAAAAATACTCGAAAGTAAGTAAATCAGCCTCTAAATATTGTCTATTCGCATATGAAACAAATAAAACTTTTATTCATAGTGTGACTATGAAATACTTCGAGAATGAATACTTAATACAATAACCAAGTACTATATCAAAATCTCAAAAAATCCAAACACAGCTGACATTCACGTAGGTACTACATATTCCGTATACAGTTCAGCAACACAAGTCAGAATGGCTGAATATTCATTGGGCGCCTAGAGTCAGTTTCAGATATTCATAGTATTCACGTAGGACACAGCACGAAGAATTCCACGATGACGTAAGTTTTGTGACGAAGAAATGTGTTACACATTTTCACTATGAAAAATAACATGACTTTACAGTTTTCGGTTGGCTTCTAAAGCTTTCGACTCATGAATTAACATAACATAGAATATGTAGGGCAGACGGCAGTTCCAGAGAAAATCCCTAAATAAAATTTACCATTAATATGTAAACGATTACGAACAGACAAAAACAATGAACGACACTTTCCTAAAAGGGTTGATATTTTTCGTCGAAACCCGTCTAACTTTTAGGAATATTAATAAAGAAAAAAATCCTGAATAAAATATGCTTGTGAAATAGATCCCTCATTATAAATGAAAGAGAGTAATTTCTAGACCCGTGTCAAACGTTAACGGATGACAAAAGGTATTGATATAATGTTTTATAGATATAAAGTTGACAAGTTCGACGGAGCCCTTCAGGTGACTGATTCCACGGCATCCGGTGACGATATGAATCTATCGTAGCGAGGTAAAAAGAGACTGATTAAATTACGATGTAGAAAGGCCATGTATTGTTCAGAAAGGTTGACCTTTTGCAACCTGGATGGTAAGGGTAAATATGGTGTAAGGGACAGGGATAATCTCTCAATTCCATTGTGCAAATATAATAATGTATTGGTGCTTATTATTGGTATTGGTATAAAAGAAAAATTCAAGTATTCTAAAAAATTAAAAACTAACAAGTACAAATAACTGATTCAGAAGGGAGTGACTGTTACTGTAACGAGAGGAATGGATGCAGAAAACATAATATTGTGCCGATTCCAAATAAAATTACGAACTTAGAAAACTTAGGAAAACAATGTAGTATGACAAATATCAAATTACCTAATATTTTTTCGAAGTAAGTATCTAATACTAGCTCCCGCCAGCGGTTTCACCCGCGTCCCGTGGGAACTACTCCACACAGCCGAATAAAAAGTAGCCTATAGCCTTCCTCGATAAATGGGCTATCTAACACTGAAAGAATTTTACAAATCCGACCAGTAGTTCCTAAAATTAGCGCGTTCAAACAAACAAACTCTTCAGTTTTATAATATTAGTATATATAAATCTTTTAAAAATATTCGAAATAAATCTTAATCAGACATCATAGAACATACGCGGCTATTAAAATAGAACTGGACTCATCATATTATATGTTCTGAAATGTAATTCAAATAGTTGTAGTTGTGGTAGCTTTCCCTGCTCTCCGTACAAAGTTGTCAGCAAAGGCGCTCCTTCAAGCTAGGTAGAGAGTACCATGATGTGGTGTAGTAACTCCGAGATTAATATCCAGATCATATAGTTTACAAGTTTATAGGTATTACTGCCTTTGATATCTGTAGCAGTAACTTGTAGAATATGTCGATATGAAACGATTGTTTGGCGTGAGAATGCAATGAGTTTCGTTTCATGTAATATCGACAAGCTGAAGAGGAGCTCGGCTAAGTAACAGCCAGCATGTGTCGATTGATTGTACAGACTTATCAAATTACCACAATCTGTCAAATTTCTGCCATCGATTTCCAACCTTGTCGCAATAGCGGAAGGTTAATATTCGATTGGTAAAATTTGACAGATTCGTATACGTTGAGTTGCTGTCGTCTGTACATAAGGTAAAATCGGTCGGTCCGTGGATGGGTGACGATGATTTCATAACGAGTCCTCCGTGAGTAGTCAAAAGCCAAAAAGTCTGACATCCTATCTTCAAAAAATACTTCTTTGATTATCTTTAACTTGTACTTAATTAACTGCTTTCTGTGGTAAACTCGTAACAACTCTTAGTAACTTATTAGTTATGCTATCTGTTTTCTAGGATTTCGTATTTATCCTTAGGGAAATACTCCAGACCTAGGTTACAATCTACATCCGTGATAAATTTTATATAATTAGACGTTTGTGTGATCCGGAATTTGTTGACCATGATGAGAGTATCAACTTTTTCCCGCTGAATTTTAAATATACTATACTTAATATTATAAAGCTGAAGAGTTTGTTTGTTTATTTGTTTGAACGCGCTAATCTCAGGAACTACTGGTCCGATTTGTAAAACTCTTTCAGTGTTAGATAGCCCATTTATTGAGGAAAGCTAAAGGCTAATTCTTATCCGGGCGCGCGATGAGGAGGAATTTTTCGACGCTTTTTAGTTTTAAGTTTGTTTTTTACTAGACTGTTGATAATTATGATGTAAATAAAAATGTTTTTTTTTCATTTGAATTACTTAACCCTAAAATTCCATTTAAAACTAATTGTCAAGTTCCTCTTTCACTTAATGTCGACTACCATTTCGATAATTACACCAAATGGAACTTCTCATTAATGCAACTCAGGAGCTTTAATTTATTCTCTCTGACTAAATTTCACTTTACAGATGATTTGATTCGCTGAACTCATATCAGAAGAGTAACGAGAAATTCGTGAATATTTTCCTTATACAATCAAAAATGGCAATCCTTATTACCAATTGATCACCAAGGGAAATCGCGAAAAAGTCAAGGAAATTCCGTATATAATTTAGATTTTGAATTATGGAATTTCACAGTTTCATTGTTCATTACAATTTAGAATTCTTTAAGATGTTTTTCTCTTTTTTAGGGTTCCGTACCCAAAGGGTAAAACGGGACATACAATAAACGTGTGAAACCGCAAATCATAACTTTGTTATTCATATATTTGTATGAAACACAAAGTTACTTTTGCTGCCGAATTTTTTTTTGTATTTTGGCTAGTTTTAGGTAATAATAACTAATAATAGGTAGCAGGTACGTCCATTTTTCATAGACAATGGTACGGAACCCTTCGTACGCGAGTCGAATTCGTACTTGGCCGGTTTTTTAAGTTTTTTTACTAGCATACTATGTAAATTTCTATGGACAGAACTAACAAACAAAAAGAAAATATGTAATAAACTTCAATATCATTCCATCGTTATAATGCATGTTGTATGCTTATTAATTAGGACAACACAGCCCGCTAAGAGCACCTTTGTGCCTTCATACTTAATAGGTTTAGCGTCGTAAGCAGATCCGTATTGATCTACTGAGTGCTTTTCTATCGCTGTGTCGATGCATCCCACTTTAATAGCTTTTATTACACACACACACACACACACACACACACACACACACACACACACACACACACACACACACACACACAATTAATATAGAAGCTTGGGTAAATAAGCGTGTGTCACTCTTAAAATTGATAAAATATATTTTTGTTATTTTGTGATCATCATTCTTATTTGTCAGTTTAAAGTACGGAGGAGTTTGAGGCCAGTTTCATTTTTGATTAGTTTTCTACGGCATGATCTCTCAGATAGCTATCTAGAACTCTATCTGGAGCCTGTGAAACTGGCGCTTAGTGTGATACAAGCAACCCATCCTAAAATTGACTACAGCAAGCACCTTAACTTTAAAACTTCGTGTGCAGTAGTTTTAGTAATAGTTCATATATTATGTATTAGTTTATAAGTATTGTTAAATATATATATATATATATGTATTTGTATTCTATGGGCCCTAGTTGCCTGAAATAAAGGTATAAATAAAATAAATAAATAAATAAAGTATCAACCTATGTAGTTGTATCGTTAATGATCCACGTGCCCTTGTTTAAGTCCTAAGCACATGAAATAGAATCGTCAAGGGTACGAAATTTGAGCTGCCATTATGACGTAGGTACAACCGTATATCTGAATACAACTTGACACCTTTTGGCGCTCAAACGGCTAACATCATGAGACGTTAGTGAAAATGATGGCGCAGATTATGTCATAAAGGCAATCTCCTAAAACGAGATTGTCTAGTTTCCTTATATTGGCAATTTAGGCTGGTCTGAGGAGCTTGATACATTGCTTATAAACATACATAATAGTACCTAATTCATAACCTTGTATAGACGCTAGCACTTCAACCAACAATTCAATAGATTTTCAACTCTATCACAATAGTGGTAGGTTCATATTTGATTGGTAAAATTTTATATATTCGGTTAACTTGACCTACTGCGTCTGTTAGTACAAGGTCTATTCGGAATAAATGAGGGAAAAAAGTAATAAGAAGATTGCAACCCATAAGGGTAGGAATATCTAAGAATCCAGTACTCATAGACAAGAAACCAGATATTTCCAGCATTTTCTTCTATTTACTGGGGCAACTAATTCCCGGACGACTTGAATAAAATCCTTTATCCATCCGTACATTTCAATCTTTTCAAAAACCAATCTGATCTACCATTGTACAGACAACAGCACATCAAGTTACCACAATCTGTCAAATTTCTGCAATAGATTTTCAACCTTATCACAATAGCGGAAGGTTAATATTCGATTGGTAAAATTTGACAGATCCGTATACGTTGACCGTATACGTTGTCTGTACGCTATCGGACAGTTTTATCAGTATAACCGACAAGACTAGGGAATTATAGTATAAGCGAGGATCTACAAAATTAAAAAGGTTTTAAATATAAAGGTAGGTAATAAGCGCAAACATTGTGATTCGTGGAAGATAGTGCAAGATAATAAAGAGCTTTAGTATAGTTTATTAACACATTACCTTACCGCGGGAGTCTAGCTATTGATGTAATAAAAAAGCATAATAAACTGTTAAAAACTTGCACCGTTTATATCAGATACCTAATCTTTATAACGCTGCATTTTCTTCTTATATTACCTGCGGATAATATTCTCAGAATTAATTAGCAGGGACTTAGTCTGTACTTCAAGTAATTTTAATTATGACAAGACTTTCACCTGAATGTAGTCCAATTCAAATTTTATTGTTTCTCATGTAATGGTACGAATAAATTATTATTTTAGCAACAATTTAACTCGAAATTTTAATATATAGTGTACCTACATTGTACTACTGTCGCTAAGGTTATATATGTCACCGGAAAATAACAAGAACCGTAAGTTTATAAATTTACTAGGAAATTTATAAATTTTCGTAAGATTCTAAACGAGAGATGAATTGTATTATTTTACGTCCAAATTTTCGTAAATTTATCAATTTCCGACGTCACACGGTAAATTTATAAACTGACGGATATCTATTCGTAAGATTCTAAATGGTTTGACTAATCACAGAAGCTCTTTTAAATATACGAATCTTGGAAATACGTAAAATAACACACTGCGCTCTGATTGGTCAGTGTTCATAGTGGCGAATAATGGCGGCCGCGACGAGGGAGAAGTGACACGTGATAGTCAACCAATCAGATCGCGCGTGGCGTTTGGTTATTGCTTACGTATTATTTTACGAGTCAGTTCAGTAAGTTTATCAATTTACGAAAATGTGGCCGTAAAATAATACAATTTAACTCCCGTTTAGAATCTTACGAAAGTTTATCAATTTCCTAGTAAATTTATAAACTTACGGTTCTTGTTATTTTCCGGTGACATATACAAGGTATCTACTGGATAGTAAATTCGTTCAGGAACGTTTTATATTTAATAACTAAATGCCAAACGAAATTAGGTAACAAGAGAGCATAAATTAATAGAGAAACTATTAAAGAAATTGAAAATGGACCATCTTCGGACGTAATTCTTGATAACAATCTTATTTCGTTAATTTAAACGAGCTACAACTAACAAACCCTTTTACAACTGTAATTCCAGTACAAAATTAACTGTATTCGACGAAAGCCTTATCAAGAAATTACAACAATTTGAAAAGTCAAGTGCCTTTCATGTATCATGGAATGAATACCTACGTAGGCATCTTGTTTATGATGATAATAATAATGGCGTCCTAGCCGATTGTCAGACACGGTGGCTGTTCTCAGGAGATCAGTCAGCTGCGCAGGACATATTATAGTGCACAGTGCACAAGCATTTGCGCTGACACAGGTGCACTCCCCATTCCCTCACTCTCATAACCCGATGGGACGGAAAATCCGAAAATCTTGTTTATACATAGTTACGCATCCCATGACTCACAATTCACTCACTATTACTTTCACTAATAAATTTTCTTTTCACATAAATAAAAATATGACGTCACCACTGGGAAAGTAAAGTTGATTTTCAGTATCTGTCCTCCCAGGAACTGCTATCAAAAATTATTATTAAAAAAAACTAAAAACTACACTTTGTTAACTTTATACTACTTTGTATACTACCCCAATCTGTAAAATTTTACCAATGAAACATTATTTCGCTATTATGATGAGTATTATGTAGTACAGACGACGATGATGATGAGTAGTACAGACGACAGCAGGTCAACGTATAGGTACAAATCTGTCAAATTTTATCAATCGAATATTAACCTACCCACTATTGTGATAAGGTTGAAAATCGATTGCGGAAATTTGACAGATTGTGGTAACTTGATGTGCTGTCGTCTGTACATCATGCATGATTTCCGAGCATCAAGCCTTAGATTGTACTCCCGTTTTGATGAAATTTATTTTCTCAAAAGAAATAATCTGAATTTGTTTGATATCCGACTTTATTCCCAGCCGGGGTGATCACAGTACGAAAACATAACTAACAATACACAGTTTTTAACAGTTAAAGTATGCTCTTGGTATGCCTTACTATTGGGAAACAGCTGTGATGGATAAGGAGGAAGTTACCTTGTAAACAGTCTACCAATAATCAAAATCTACGATAATAGGGAAAACTACGTATGTATGAAAAATTATATAGGTACAACTAACTTTACTATGTGTAGCATTTTTTTAAATAAACTTAGTGGGAAAGCGATTTTGAAAGAAAGAAAAGCAAAATGTTCGTATGTAAAACCATTACAAGGTTTACACTGGTGATTTAAGTATTTAATTTTAAATTTCAGTAACATCAAATTATTGTCACATTTATGATAGTATCTAATATACAAATCTAAAACCGTTTTACCTCAAACCACAGCACGGTCCGTATATTTCAGCAATCACTAGATAAAAACAATAAAAGCCTGTATCTTCACTAATGCAAATAAAGCGTCCTTTTTAAACGAAGGAAAAAAAGCGCTTTCAGCCCTTTACGATTATTCTGCTGAATTTTTCACAGCGACAATTATTTTAATCGGCTACTTGTGGGCCTTGTGGCGGGGTTACACCATTCAACAAATTACATTAATACCTCCATATTGTTTTAAGAGATTTTTAGGCTAGCAACCCTTTTTGAGGTTGTTTTCGCCGAGATTTGTTTTGGATTGTTGAATCTTCTTTAATGTAATGTGGCCGACTATTATACTCGTAAATCAGGGTTCTAATTTTTCTTAAAAAGGTTATAATATCTTACAGCTTACGTGATTTATCACAACATTTTACCTATATTTTAGACAACAATCCAGGTCTTACTCGCGATCAAATCGAATCGCGATCAAATCGCGAATTGCACCGACCGTGGTCACGGGAAGTCTTCCCGTGACCACGGTCGGTGCAATTCGGCCGAAACATCGGGAGAAAAGAGGTATCGTAAAACCTTTAATAGTTTGATCGCGAGTAAGACCCGGATTGTTGTTTAAAATATGTGTACAAATCGCGAAAGTTTAAAAACATTTTCATTTTACCTAGTAGTACGGTAGACTTCTATTATCTCATATCGCATTAAGTCGCTGGTAATCAGTGCTTTTTGAGATCTTTTATAAAAATATAATTTACACAACTGACAAATGGAATTAAAAATTCTTTATTAAATCAATACAAATTCAAATTTAAAAAAATAAGCAAAACAGAACTTGATATTGGAATACCGTTTATGGCTTCATAAACAAACAGGCCGAATTCTTAACTCGCGTTAATTGTTTTGAGAAAAAATAAAAGTCAAGAAAAGTTAAAGTGATTAACTTTCTGTAAAACAATATTTAAAATTGCAATGACACTGAAAGTCAGACGAGTGATTATAATAACATGCTCACAGCTAATCAGTTTTCCATCAAGAAATAAACAGAATTAAAACTTGCACAAACTAACAACGGAGCGTGATGGATCTTTTAAGTAGGTAACTTTGTATTTTTATTAAATGACGAAACAATAAAGATTACCTATTCAAATTGAGGGTGTAATTGATTCTGGTAAATTTTTATCCTCTTGATATCGAAGTCAAGATAAATATGAAAGAAAGCATATTCTACGAAACGATATATTGTGGGAGGATTAGTTACAAAAACAAGAATACGATCTACATTTATGTAGGTATCTAAAAAGACCTATGTATAAGGTACAGTCGACAGCAAGTCAGTGTACACAAATCTGTCAAATTTCTGCGATCGATTTTCAAACTTATCACAATAATGGAAGGTTAATGTTCGAGTGGTAAAATTAGACAGATATAAAATTAGATTTTGGGTACACTGACTTGCTGTCGACTGTACAATTTACACTGATTCTCTGGGTGCATTTTTGGGAAAACTGGAATACATAATTTTTTTTTTTCTCTTTCAACTAGAGGCCCACAACTCACACAGTTCCCGGGAATCTGTAGGTATGCTAGGAAAAGACATACGCAAAATTAAATGAACAATTTTGAAACTGCAAACCAGTACTAGTCAGTTGCATTCATACATTTTACAAATTATGAACGCAAAGCCTTTTGTAGCCGGCCAGAGTTTTGACAAAGGTAGCTTTGTGTATAAAAGGTCCCGAAACTCCCAAAAGCGTTTGATACAGTTTAATTTATGGAAGTTTTACAGTTTGTTTAAATGCATTTACTGTGAAAGGTAACTAACTAATTGCTTTAAACTATTATCTGATAGTTAACACCAAATACTTATTATTCCCTTTTCATAAGCAGAGGAACCAACGACTTTTACTATCCTATTGATAAATTCAAATTTAAACATCTATAGACAAATAAAATGGCTAAAATCTTAAGAAATCAAACTTCTCGATCTAATCTCCCAATTCAGAGCATCTTAAAGCGTCGTAAGCTCCTGAATCCGAAATCGAAGGCTTTAATTGTCACTTCAGTAATACCGGCTAAGAATAGTTTTATGAATAAGACTATGATCTCACTTTAGCCTTCAATAAGTTTGGGATTAATACATGATGAGTATTTATGTTATGGACTAGGTGATTAATGTGGGCATTATTCATAATGTGCGAGCATTATGAATAATGTCTAGCTCTATTGGGCTGAGTGATTAATTATCTAAACTTCATTATTTATCACATTGCACGGTCATTATTATATTGCTACATGACATTTGGGCAGTTTGATAATAAAGCCAAATTTGACGCGGTGCAGGGAGGGAAGAACGCGTGACACGGTTTGACCAATCAGAGACCGCTATTCAGCATGCGGCTCGTGCGGCGGACGCTATTGTTTGTGTTTAGTTTTGCATTGTAAGCGAATACGGACGAACGCGGATAGGTTTTAATTTCGTAACTCATTGTCCAAAAAATATATATCCTAGAACATTAGCTGAAAGTTAGGTTTTAACGACAGAAACGAATTGCTGTAAATCCGACTGCACGCAGTCTTGTCTGCCCTACCCCTAGAGTGTAATTCAAAATCGCGTAGGCGCAGAGAGGCGAGGCGGGCCGCGAGTTGAGGAGTAGGTGGTTGTAACACTCGTTAAACCTATCTGCGACGATAAACTCGCGTGGGACCGCCGGAGCCCCGCAGCGCCGGAGCCGTGACAGAAATACATGCTTGCTGCAAAAAACTGAAACTTCCACAATGACAAAACAATGACGTTCCAAGCTTTACAAAATCTGACTGATTACTTAAATTGTTTAACATTTGGTTTATTTTAAGTAACAATAAAAATGAAAAATTACTGATCAAATTTGTTTGTATTACTCTGCCCAAAGGGCGATGTACAATATGTAGAATGCCCGGTCAATTAGATTATTTGAATGATTATTATTAAATTGCTCTCTCAGATTGGGCATTTTTCATAATGACCGGGCACTATGTATAATGCAAAATTTATCAGTTCGTCCACAACATTTACATTACCATTTATTCGAAGCTTATAATTTTAAATTATAACATTAGCAGTATTTTGAGCATCAGAGTCAATTCCCTGAGGGTTAGGGAACCTTTAGACCTTTTTATGGGTGTCCAAATTCACCTGGTGTATTTAAATGTCATGGAATAACAAATTCACACTCTGGTTAACTACTGAGAAATTATGCTTGGAAAAACAAATAATTATTCCTGAATAGGGACTTGGAACCTTCATGTCCATATCTATACCTACTAATATTATAAACCTGAAGAGTTTTTTGTTTGTTTGAACGCGCTAATCTCTGAAAAATTATTTCAGTGTTAGATAGCCCATTTATCGAGAAAGGCTATAGGCTACTTTCTATCCGGGTGGGCGCAGTAGTTCCCACAGGAAAGCGGGTGAAACCGCTGGCAGAAGCTAGTATAATATAAGCACCCACTAGACATTAGTTCAGCACGTGATACCTTTTCGAATAACTCTAAAATTGAACCGTTGTTGGTTATGTCTAATTTATAGATAGCAGTTTTGCTAATTAATAAACCATGTATGTGGTTTTCCTGTGGTTTTCCATAGTTGAGACGGGATACACTTCACGTCGGAATACGTGGGTGAACCCGTTTTACCTGTATTTATTATTACGTAGGAATTAGTTTATAAATTACTGTGTTTATACAGACTAATTTATTAACTATTTTAATAATGACGTACCTATTAGTTTGGTGATTTGTCACCCATTTTGTTGCTGATGCAAGTTATAATAAGGAAACAACTTTTATTAAAATCAAATGAAGACAAAATTATATGTAATGATTTTGTAAGGCAAGTTGTAGGCGTTGTGTGTGTAACAAGTAAGCTTGTATGAAGGCAAACCGTCCATTAGGTAATTTTACGAGTGTATAGAGCTACCGTATTCCCAGAAGTAGTACAATCTAATGAATGGTGTTGATTGCGTGGTAAAATTGGACGTAAATAATTAAAGACTATAAGACCATTCTGCGTACACTTGCGTCACGACATGGCGTAAAGGCTCCGAATAGAAAAATGAGATTTTTTTACTTTATTTCCATAAATCATCATCATCTGCCTAGCCTTTTCCCAACTATTTTTGGGGTCGGCTTCCAGTCTAACCGGATGCAGCTGAGAACCAGTGATTTACACGGAGCGACTGCCTATCTGACCTCCACAACCCAGTTACCTAGGCAATCTGGCACCCCTTGGTAAGGCTGGTTGTCAGACTTGCTGGCTTCTGACTACCCGTAACGACTGCCAAAGATGTTCAAATGACAGCCGGGACCCACACCTTTTCGAGTCACGGAGGATCTCGTTATGACATAGATGGTCACCCATCCTCGGAGCCCCCACGTTAAGCATAGCTTAACCTTTGTTAGGTCGACCCGTGCGACTGTTACCTAGCCAAGAGCTTGAAATTGTGAGAACCTTGAGAAAGATAGATTTTATAAACTCCTGTTTNTCGTGCCTTCCGAAACACGGAAGAACTCGTTATGAAAAGATGGTCACCCATCCACGGACCGACCGCGCCAAGCGTTGCGAAATAAATATACCTACATATTTACCTACATACAATTTATATAATCTACGCATATCCCTCACTCTCATAACCATCGGGTTATGAGAGTGAGGGAATAGGGGGTGCACCTGTGTCTGCGCAAATGCTTGTGCACTATAATATGTCCTGCGCAGCTGGCTGATCTCCTTATATGAGAACAGCCGCCGTGGCCGATAATCGGCTAGGAGGCCATCATCATCAACGTAATAATATTAAGAGAATTTAATCTATACTTATATTATAAAGCTGAAGAGTTTGTTTGTTTGTTTGTATGTTTGAACGCGCTAATCTCAGGAACTACTGGTCCGATTTGAAAAATTCTTTCAGTGTTGGATAGCTCATTTATCGAGGAAGGGTATAGGTTTCTTTTTATCCGGGTGCGTCGAGTAGTCTTCTATCTTCTTCTTCTTCTATCTTCTTCTATATAAATAAAACTCAAAGTCCTGATTCACTGACTCAACACCGCACGGCCCAAACCCGTGAACCTATAAAGCTGATTTTTTTCACAGAGATTCATCTTAAGACTCTGACGCGTGTTAAGAAAGGATTTTTTGAAATTCGTGTCCTAAGGGGTTGAAATAGGGGTTGAAACTTTGTATGGCGAATGATTATTAATTACGAATTTCGACATGAAACTTGGTGAAGTTACTCCTTGAAATAAATAAGTAAACACGTGTTTCACCATTTTTTGAAATTCCAACCCTAAGGGGGTAAATAGGGGTTTGGTAATTTGTATAGAAGGCTTATGATTTTTGAAGAAAGTGACATGAAATGTGGAAGATAGGTCTCTCTACGGTGTAGACATCGCATTTTACGAAAATATACTCCTAGGGGAGTAAAACGGAGGTTGGTAGTTTGTGTGAAAGTCCTATGTTTTTTATGTGTTTACCTGATGCAGAACCGCAACAGACGAGCTAAACTATAAGAGATACAAGAATGGTGCCATTGTAAAAATTTATCCACGTGATGAAGTTTTTCTGCTAAGATATTTAATTTGAAGATCTAGAACACCTTATGTGGAACTACAAGAGCCCAGCTATACTATAACACGTGTAGGAATGATGTCTTAGCAAAAGTTGTTTAGTCTGGTGGGTTGACTTACAAAAATGAAAGTTCTGAATCGCCTCGCATATTCAGTCGCTACCGGGCTCTTAGAATACGACATCAGATGCTTCAGATCTTTGATTTTGATGACCCCGTTGTCGCTGGCATAAGCGACATGATCCGCGTACGAAGTCGCGGGCAGAAGCTAGTATTACTTATACGCGTAGATTTAATTAATTATATGTACAAACTAAAATAAAAACGTAAATAAAAGAACATGAGTGATGTTAGGCGTCGTAGTATTCCTCCACATCACCGTCCTCCGGAAACGTGCCCAGAAGACTGGCTGCAAAAACGAGATGCTATGTTGCATTGTATTATAGGATTACTTATGCTAGTTTCCACAAACTGGCGGTGTTTTATAACACTTGTTGACTGTGCAACGACGCGAAAGAGATATGTTTTACCACAGCACAAATATTACTAGCAAGCGGTCACGATTTTATACAAAAACGTATAGTAGCACAAAAAGTTTTCTCAAGATTTCTGTTTCTCTTGTATTTTCTTCATTGTCGTTGCTCTAATGCTTGTGTAAAGATAAAAAAGAAATAAACGTAGGTTTCTATGTAGATTATGGATAATATACTGAATTTGTTTTTCAGGAAAGCTTTTATTCGGCAAAAGTTGCAAATTGTAGGTAATAACAACGGGAAACTAAGGCCAGTATTAAATAGATATTTTTTTAAAGATTTAATTTGTTAATATCTCTTTGATATATATTTTTATAACCTAGTAAATAGCTGTACAGTAAATCTATTCTAATATTATAAAGAGTAAAAGTTTGTTTGTTTGTTTGGTTGTAATGAATAGGCTCAAAAACTACTGGACCGATTTTAAAAATTCTTTCACCATTCGAAAGCTACTTTATCCACGAGTAACATAGGCTATATTTTATCCGGGTACGGGCAGTAATTCCCACGGGATGCGAGTGAAACCGCGGGAAAACGGCTAGTATATAATAAATTTAATCTTATTTATAAGATGCAAACATTTCAATAAACATAAGAGTGTTTTCCATTAAGAAAAAAACTGTTTTATTATGGTGTTATATTTAAAATAGATTGCTTTCGGAAAATCCGCGGCGAATAGGTGTGTTCTAGACATGTAGTATCCTCAAGCATGTAGGTCAATGAAGTACTTTAACACTTTCAATATTTACTGAAATCAAATGTACCTAATAGGAAATACTCGTAGCTATATTGTATCTTGTGTAATATTAGAGTATTTATTGGCTGAATTATTGGAAAGAGATACTTCCATAATTGATCTACCAATTTTTATAATATTTTGCCCGATACAGGTTTACATACTTTTGGATCTAAGGAAAAATATTCACATAATGCAAAAACTTACAGCTCCTAATTTATATCGAATACTTAAGTGTTTTAAGCTTCTGACTTAGTGTTAGAATAGCATGGAACATTGCTCTTTTAAACTTAATACTTATATAACTTTTAATGAATTTACTGGTAACTTATTTCCATTACACTCGTATAGATTTACTGTACATAATAATATGTTCAAACTTTATATGACATTCAAAAAATCTTCTTCATCGCTGCCCACTGCAAGCATACCCAAAAGACTGGCCGGATTGCCACGTTGGGTGGCAATAATAGAAATAAGTATAACTAATTTAATTTAAGAAACATGAAACAATCATGAATTAAGCAGAACTGCGAGTAGTAAGTACTGCGCAAAGTAAATGGTTCATTTTAGGAGCATTGAGAAACACAAGATTAAAGTAAGTACGTTTTGAATAAAATGGTAAGTACAGAGAAGGAGTGAGTAAACTTGTCAGCAAATGATATCTGTTATTTGCATTTATTATTCCATTTATTTATTTTCAAACATATTTTTTTCATTTTTGAATATAATTATAAAAAATAAAGAATATATAAACATTTAAAAATATAAAAAACAGGTGACCATCAATATCGGGCACAGGGTCCAAGGTACCGGTGGTTAAGGTCCCAGAGATAGGAACCTCTTCACAATACGCGCCGTATCAAGGAGTACCGCCTTCTGAATCAGTCCCTTGACCCAGCCGCCTAACGAGAGCCTCACGAGATGTTGGTCGAGGCTCTTGGCTGTTAAGCCAAGTTATTATTTGCATTATTTTTAGTAACTAAAACATGTCATTTATCTATTATCTACACAAATTGTTAATGATGGATGATTGAACTTTTATAAAGATAACATTTTAGCTGCGTTAAAAGAAAATAGTATAAAAAGGTCGCGTCATGATGTAATTTGAGATAAAATATGGCGTCTCTAGCAGAATTATGAAGATGAGTAGGTGTTTCTATAATAAATATGTTTGTTTGTAGCTGTCCAGTTTGTTTAGATTAGCTTCAACAAGAAAATGGAGGACCATCGCTTTAGTTTATCATAAAAAATGTAAGTCTAGTGTAATAAATAATTCTTATCACCTACACTCACATAAAGAATGCTTTCACACTCGGCAATTCCGCGCGGCAACGCTAGGTTCGTTCAAGCGGTGTCGCGCGTGTTTAGGCGTCTACAGACAATTTTAAACCATCGGCAAAAACAACGACAACTGAAACCATACTATAGCTTTTTGTTGTTCACAAATCCGCTACTGTAAAAGCGCTGCAAGTAAGGCTTAGATTTGTTTTTAAATATTTCGATACTGTATATTTGGTTTTAGTAGTATATTTTTTTACAGCTATGTGCCACAGTCACAATGGAACAATCAACTACCTATATTTTTGATACATCAATATGTGCATAAATTCTACGGTGGACAAACGTTAAAATTCAATTGTTTTATTGGATGTGACGATATTTGTAGGCAAACTGTTTTTTACTTTTAATTAAAATACATTTTACTTGGCAAGGCAGAAGAAAATAAGGAAATTAATGTATCCCGGAAATATATCAGGGATGACCTCAGGCGGGTTAAAAATTAAAGGCGAATTGGCTCCCTCAGAAACAACCCAAAAGGCAATATTTCCTTTTGTACCAGTTGTCATGTAATATTTTGCAAAAAAATTTAAGCAAGCGGTACCTCTCTCAACCCTTTTGAATTGGGTCAGAACAATAGGTTCTAGCCGAATTCCGAAAAGATATAAAATTTTCAGAAAACCTTGAGTTTTATCTATACTAATATTATAAAGAGGAAAACTTTGTTTGTTTGTTTGTTTGTTTGGTTGTAATGAATAGGCTCAAAAACTACTGGACCGATTTTAAAAATTCTTTCACCATTCGAAAGCTACATTATCCACGAGTGACATAGGCTATATTTTATCCGGGTACGGGCAGTAATTCCCACGGGATGCGAGTGAAACCGCGGGAAAACGGCTAGTTTTTAATAATTATAAAATTGAAATAAAAGTCATAAAAATCTAAAGGTGATTTTGAATTTGTACCATCATTTTGTTAGAAGAAAAACAAAGGCTAGTTATTCGTTAGAGCGAAGGATTTTGAGACAAAATGTATATCTGTTTTCTTTCAGTGCAGCAGAGAAATTTATTTGGTGCATTTAAGTACTGGGTTTTGTCAAACCTGAATATCTTTTATACTTTGTTAGATAGTTGTATTATAGCCGTAGCTATTAGCTTTTTATTCCTCTGCAGGTGCAATTTACAACGTAGCAGTGTTGCGACTGTTTATGGGCTGTGGCGATCGTAAAGCATTTGTTTTAATATCGCCACAGATGTCAATATAATGGTTACTCTAGTATTGCTAGAGTTTTACTAAATAGAGAGACAGCAAATAAATATTTTCGTACAAACAGACTTCGAAGGTTGCGTCAATAAACCCAGCCAAAATTTTCAATAATTCAAAAGAGTTTTTTTTTAATTAGCTGCAAAACACCACTTTTTGAACGTCAAAAATATTAAGAAAAAGTTTGATACTGCAGAAGAATAAATGAAAGCTTGGAAAATTGAATAACCACTGTAACGAAGTAAGTACTTAAGTTAGCGTTAGGTCTCGGTAATTGTCATAAGTAATTAAGAAACAGTTAAATCTTTGTCTGAACTTAAAATGCCACAAAACTAAGTTATTTAAATTATTAAGTTATTTCGAAATGTCCTGACACAAACGAAGTTAACGTTAAGTTTCATCAGTTTTTCGTGTTCAGGAAATATATATTTTTTTACCTATACAAATTATGTTAAAAAAAAAGATTTTATTATACACATTCCTTGATGCCTCTATGAAATATTTTGGTAGATTTTAATTCAGTGGTTTAAACACCACAGGAACATTCACCTGTCTCTATGCTTGACACAAATTATACTTGCTGCCATTCCACCTATTTATATGACTTAAATTACCTTTATTTACTGACTTACTGAACAAATGAATCTCGTTTTACAAATAAAAATATTCCTGTCTTTTCATAGAAGAAGCAGTCTTAATAAAAATGTGAGAGGGCAAAATACAAGCGTATAGAATCCTATATCCTAGCAAGACGAAGTAAGAGGGTTCAATAATACTTTCTGGGATTTCACTAGACGAGGGGATTTTAATATCATGTGCCTACGTACCTATAGTAGGTATAATATAGATTAATTTAATCTCTCTAGTAAAGGAGTATGAGGTCCGGTGACGTTGAATACTGGTCGGGTTACAAAGACGTACAAATAGGAAGGTTGGAGTATAAAACTTCGTGTCATAGTATGTTGATGATGACTTCTAGGTACCTACCCATACCCATACCCATACCTACAAATGTAGACAGTATATTATTTTTCAGAATAGCAAAGAAATTCTTTCTCAGTTTCAGATTCGAAAATAGAGTTTAAGGTGATTTTTACATTATTTCAAGGTTTGCTTAGTCATATTTTTAATTTTATCAAAAGTGCTATATATAAAGCATTGTTTGCGAAATACATTGTATTTATATCATGAAAAGCTCTGTATTGAAACGATATTTTTATTTGATATCACCCAAATCGGGGTTGCCGGCTGTTATTTTACAATTTCCCCGATTCCGATCAGTATAAAAAAGGGAATAAATTAATTCTCAAATAGCTGATACCTGCGTATCAGGAAAGGGTTATTCATCGTTATAAACATTCATTACGTTAAAACAGCGTACCTATGTTAAATAAAACATGAGTAGGTATGTGTTTCAGCCATTATTGTGCGCTCTTAAAACGGCTTACTTTTTAATTAACCACGGCTAGTAAAGTGACCTATTTTACTAAGTAACTCTTACAAATTGCGCGGAAACTTGTACTTATAGCTTTATGTATCATGATTTATTTTTAGAAAATTCTAGAAATTCGGTGAATGAGGAAACGTCTCTTAGAACTGAATGGAATGAAAATAATGCTGCTGAAATCTCTATTATTCAGGGTACCGTGAAGTTTTCTTGCATTAATAATTACGAGTTCTTTCAAATTCTGTGAATTTATATTTCCAGTAATTAGAGTTAATGAATGTTTACTATTTCCAGTTTATAATACACGAGGAGGAAATTGTAATTATCTAAATTAGAACAACCGATCGAATGATATCGCAAAACTAACATATTGAACATGAACATATTTTTCTGAGTTTTATTTACTGACCAACAAACTGACGTGACGACCAACTTGCAAAGATATCCGCTATACCAAAAGCCTACGTTTTCGACAGGACGTCAAAGCTGGAATGTTTTCATAAGCCCAGTAATTGCATCGGTACCTATACACTTCGATCGTAGGTAGGTATATGCCGATGCAGGTCTTCTACAGGAAAACATGTAGGTACGCACATATACGAGTAACAACATATCGTTAGGATTTCCATAACGAAAAAAAAACCTTACATATTTGTGACTGAAATCACGAAAGTCTATATTAGTTTGGAGAGACAAGAAAATCATAGAGGAAGGTGCCCAGAAACCTGCGGGGGCTACGGGTTGTTCGAGAGTTACCGCGGCCCTGGCGCACAAAGGGCTCCCGAAGGGGTTTTAGTCAGTAAAGTCTGACACTCCCTCACCATCACCCACAGCGGGAGGGGTCATCTGACGATTTCTCATCTATAAAAAAAGAAAAACAAGTGCCCAGAAACATAAAACAATTACATACATTCAAAATGTGTGGTAGAGATCATTATCTGCCTAGCCTTTTCCCAATATGTACGCGGTAATCAAACACTGGACTGAATCTGAGATCTGAATATAAATTGCGCTCCAACATTAAGGCAACTAAACAAACTTGAAAGAATGAACACAATACTTAATTTATTTTAGTGATAGCCAAAAATAAAGTGCTAAAAGTAAATACTCAAAGTCTAATTAATCATAAGTTCTCGAAGCTTTAAGTAAATACGTTAACAGGTGGTTAGGAACATTTGTTTTGCCTTCCAGCCGATATTCGGGTATTGTTTGGCAAAGTATCTACTAATTAGTTAATTGAACGTATTAATTGACACGCAATCTAATTACAGACTCGATTTAATGGCAGTTTGGATAAACACTGATCGGGTTATAAGTAGGTTAGTATGTGAAGTTAGGAATTTACATGTTTGTTGTTTGGTAATGTAGGTTTAGTAATATTCCTAGCTTACGGTTCTTTAGGCATGACGACAGGGTAAAAAATAAGCAAATCCATTTAGTCCGTAATTTATATTATCGCAAAATATTGGACATGTATTTTTTGTTTTTAAAAATCTATCAATAATAACAAAGATAATGAGTATTAAAGTTCGGGAGTGGGTCCTGACGTCACGTCTATGTCAAAATCGTACGTAGGCGTGACGTCAGGACCCCCCATTCCCGAACACGCGCAATTTCAACGGTCTATAGCTTCGTGATTTGTTATGATGAAAAACGAAAAAATACGTATGCAATATTTTTTTATAATCTAAAAGACGGACTAATTAGATTTTTTTAGTCGTCATGCCTATTATATTTGTTTTAATATCAAACAGTAGAAGAGCGCATTAGTGCACGTTGCAAAGTATATTCATTTATTTCACTTAGGGCCAGTTTCTGAGCACCTTTATCGGAGGTTTATCTATTCATTTTCCCTTAAAAATGAATAGATAACCTTTCGATAACTGAACTCAGAAACCGGCCATTAGGCCTTTAAAAGAACTTATGAAAAGAATGAAGTGATGTTGTGTTTAGCATTAAATATTGTGTTGAGCACTCCAAGTGGTAATAGGACCTAGTATCAAAATCAGGACCTAGGATCGGGTCCACCTAATGTTATTAGACAAAATACAAGAAGTAATCATCAATAAGCTGATTAGAACGATCATTATACACATGAAAGATATAAGAATTTTCTTAATACTTGCTGATTTAATAACGAAAATGAACCATCAAATACAGATTTTAACTTTTACGATATTTTAAGATTGCATAAGTTAAAAAAAACTCATTCTTAACTAAGCCACAAGGAAAAACTGATATTTTCGTCACTTGTAGAGCAGAATTATCATGGATTACATGGGACACACTTTCATCCCTTCCGAGTGTTTGCAGGTCAGATTGTGTAAGTAATAAATCTTTGCTCAACATAAGGGTAGCACGTTCGAATCCCACACAGAATATTTGTATGTAAAACTAGCTTCAACCAGCGGTTTCACCCGTGGGATCTACACCCGGACAAAAAGTATCCTATATATATGGTTAGTTTCATCAAATTTAATTCAATATTTGGAAAAAGAAAAAGGCGGTATGAATAACACGTGTGAGTACTCCTAAATAATTCTGAGAAATATATTACGGTTATAAGCGGTTGAAAAAGTCGTGGTGGCCTAGTGGGTAAAGCACCAACCTCTCAAGTATGAGTGTATGGGTTCGATTCCAGGTCAGGCAAGTACCAATGCAACTTTTCTAAGTTTGTATGTACTTTCTAAGTATGTCTTAGACACCAATGGCTGATAAAAGGTGAAGGAAAACATCTTGAAGAAACCTGGACTATAAAGTCTGAAATCACCAACCCGCATTGAGCAAGTGTGGTGATTAACGCTCAATCCTTCTCGATATGAGAGGAGGCCTGTGCCCAGCATTGGGACGATAAAAAGGCTACAAAAAAAAAAGCGGTTGAATTGAAAATCTCCCTCTTTTGGGGTTGTGGGTTAAAATGTCTAAAAGGGCAAATTCTTTGTGAGAAGACGTCTACCAACTGATGATTTTGGACTATCTGTTACAAACAATATTAGATTAAAATAATCTATACATATAAAAATCAAAGTCCTGACTCATCAACGCAGGGCCCAAACCTGTGAACCTATAAAGCAGAAAATTTGCACAGAGGTTCATCTTAAGACTCACGCGAGATAATAAAGAATTTCCCGAAATTCCCACGATTACGGGAAAAGACGTGATTTTAAGTTTAACGCGGGTGAAGCCGCTGGCAAAAGCTAAGATTTGGTATGATATTGATAGATATTTTAACTCTTGTATTTCCTTTTAGAAAGGAAAATAGGAACTGTTTTAGAATATATTTGAAACTAATGATGCACATAGATTAGTTTGCAATCAATGCATTCGAAGTTGGGTGTCTAACTTTTCAGTTCATAGCTTTCAACTTTAATTAAAATTGCGATTTGAATCTAGACTGAGATAGTTCATTGTTGGACTTATGGCTATAGTATTCATCATCTACGAATAAGTATCAGTTGAAATTTATCTGCAAAATAATTTTATATGAATTATGTTGCAATTATTAATGAACTAGTTTTGCCAACGGTTTGCCTGCTTCCCGAAGGAGCTACTTCTCGTAGTCGGGTAAAAAGCTGACTATATATTATTATAATAAATAGTCAGTTTATCAGTCCAGTAGTTTTTGCGTGAAAGAATAACATATACCCTCACAAACTTTCGTATTTAATATTAGTATAAATAATTCTTTTAATACATACATAATTTGCAATATTTTCTGAGAAATTTTAATTATTATCTACTATACATAATTTGCAATATTTACGGCCACTTTCACCCGTTCCAGATAGGAGCTATCTAGTAGTTATCTGAGAGACCTTGCCATAGAAAAAAAATTAAAACTAGTAAAAACATTTGTATGGCACTATCTATCAGATAGCTATTTAGAACTATCTGGTACCTGTGAAACTAGCCGCTAGGCACACGCAATTGAGTCATCTTTTAGGTAAAGTTACTATATTTAACATGAAGTTGGTTATTGCACTGATTTTCAGATCTATAAGGAAAATGTATTGAGTTATATAATAAATATTCGTTACTGATTTATTATTCGTGAAGTGTTCAATTAATGCTTTGACATGAAATTTAATTAAGTTTGGGATATTTTACTACATATTCGATCATTTATTTTTTAAAACACTTCAAAAGGAAAATGTGACATGGAAATGGGTTATTAAATCTATACTAATATTATAAAGAGGTATTTTTTTGTAAACTTGTAAGTTTGTTTGTAGGGGGTAATCTCTGGAAGTAATGAACCGACTTTAAAAATTCACCATTCGAAAGCTACATTATCCACGAGTGGCATAAGCTATATTTTACCCGGGTACGGACAGTAATTCCGCGCGAGTAAAACCGCGGGAAAACGGCTAGTTCACAAATAAAGTAATATCAAAGAAGTGCATACGACAATTTCAATTTTATAGAACTTTCAACTAAATTGGAGGACAGCGATCGTAAACATATAACATTGAGAATTCGACAAGTTATCTATGACTTTCGGACTAACAGAGTATATGAGAGGATAATTTTAAGAAAACCGAGAAAATATGCTCCAACTAAGTTATTACAATGTATTTATATAAACTTCATGACTTACCAATCAGCTCCAATCTTATAATTAACACTTAAAACAAAAGTAAAACAATTTCTAACTATTAGAAACTAAAAAAAGTATAACAGAAAAATTAGGAGCAAAAAGGAGTTGACGTAACTTTTAAAACAAAATAAACTTTTTAATAACTTTGTTCTAAATTCAAAAATATATCCAACCAGTATTACGTTAGTGATCCTTTCTGAATCGATTATAAAATAAATAAAAATCAAATCGATTAAAAATGGAACTTTTTTTGAAACTTGTTATTGTGATTTTTTAAGGGAATAGAAGCTAAATGAATAGTTTGTTTTAATTGAAAAGATAAGTAAAATAGATAAATAACTTGTTGAACTAACCGGCCAGCAGCAAGGCAAGCACAGCGGTCGTGCAAGCTGCGAATGGTTTCATCGTTGCGTTACGAATGCCGAGCCGTGTTTGCGAGCGCGCCTTATAACTTTAGGGCTGTGCCGCCCTCTGAGAGATAGCACGTAACTATGCTACTATATCGCACGAACATGTTACGTAGGTGTCTTACGCTCAGTTTTTGTGGACTGAGCTTATATTAATGTGACCTTTGGTGTCTAAATTTAAGAAATTAGTGAATAACATTTTTTTTTCGGTTGAAAGTTATTTTTGAATAGACCACCTATTGAAATTGAAATAAGGTTATTGGTTTGTAAGATTTTTTTTAACTGTGATTTATAGGCCTTTTTGATATATTAAGGCAATGAATGATATAGTGATATCAATTCCTTTTATTATTCTATCAATAATTGTGTGGAAAGGTATCGAGGAAAATATTTTTGAGGTTATAAGATTCTCTTACTTTTCTCTTGTATGTTTTTTAATTTATGTAGGTACTTTGCAAGCTGTATGTTAACTATATTAAACCTTCATCCATTTTAGGCCAAACTGTATGAAATATGCCTAAGTTTTCTAAGCCTGACGCACATACAAAAAATCCTAAAACAATACTGAAATGAAATAGGTACGTACCTATTATATTATGAAGTCGTATTCAATAATTTAGATTATTAGGTAAAACAAATACACAATGTATATATCTATACTAATATTATAGAAATGTTTTTATACGTAAATATGTTTGTAAAATCATCAACTCACATTGAGCTAGCGTGGTGATTAAGGCTCAATCCTTCTCTGTGTGAGAAGAGGCCTGTGCCCGGCAGTGGGGCGATATTTTTTTTGTTTTTGAAAATTCGTCAAAATTGAATTAGCTCAAAGTACTGGACTGATGTAACGAATTAAATGGAGTGAAATTTGTCTATCGTCGCCTATTTGCCAGGACGTACGAAACCGCGGGGCAGAAGCTAGTCTACAAAGAGAAGTAAATATGTACTAATCTATACGTAATATCTAAAGAGGAAAGATTTGACTGTTTGTTTGTAACGAATAGGCTTCGGATCTACGGAACCAATTTGAATAATTCTTTCACTGTTAGGAAGCTACGTTCTTTGCGCTGAACATGGGCTATGTTTTGTCCCGGTAAGGGAAGAAGTTTCCCCGGGACGCGGGTGACACCGAGTAAAATGGCTAGTTTACATAAAAGAGTTTGAGAGTTCGTGACGTTGTAATCTCATCCGGATTTGAGGAGAAGTTACTTCGAAATGCAGGTGAAACCACGAGAATTACCTAGTACATAATATTAAAAAAACAATATTGTTGAGGAACATGAAATAGGAAAATTGCAACAGAAACAATGATCATTATGATCCCATTTTGCCAATAGTAAAAGTCCGTTATGTTTTCCTTGTCTATTTATATTCTCAATGTTATTATGTAATTGTGAATTCCAGTTTAATGTTACTTATTGTATTTTGTATTATAATTTAATTACAAGTTTTGTACATAACATGTATAATGTTAGTTTAAGCTTTGGGCCGTAATTACTTGATAATAAAGATACAAAGTTAATAAAAACCGTTTCATCACTGCATTTGTCTTTCTTTGTAATATATGACTAGCTTCCGCCGGCAGTTTCACCTGCTTTCCGAAGGAACTAGGTACTACCCGTTTATACTACTAACGTGGCTAAGTCAAAGCCACGCGGATCAACCGATCATAAGGTTAAGCAACGCTTGGCGCGGTCGGTCCATGGATGGGTGACCATCTTGTCATCACGAGTTCTTCCGTGTTTCGGA
>NWSH02000535.1:2086980-2136404 GCA_002382865.2 Heliothis virescens
TGATGACTACTTAGTGGGCCGGAAGGTGTCATAGTTTTATTCAAAGCAACAAGATAATTCTTCACTCATAAACTATAGTATTATTAGTTGCGTGAAAGGTAACTAATATGCCTACGATTCAATTACACATTACCTACAAACAAGGACTTTCGCTTTTTATGATCGAAGAATTGACGATATAAGTGAAGCATAATTACATTAGAGAGCGTGTTTAGTGCTATAGACACGATCGTTAGTAGGAAAAAAATACAATAATATATTGCATACAGTGTGAAGAAGAAAAGGTCATAAATTTTGTGTCAGCCTAGAGTGATGATCGAAATTGAGAGACAGTGCAGTCATGTTATTTGTCCCAGTACTAATAGTTCTTTTAGTACTTCCCTAGACTCGGTGAAACGTGTTGGATAAGTTTTAGTTGTATTAAGGATGGTCTCTTGATGACTTATGAAAGAGTAGTGAAATATGACTATGATTGTATGTGGGTGTAGATGTATGATAAAATTCTCTACTTATAGTTTGAATTCGATACGATCGTAAATATCAAATCTATATGCCATTTAGGGCAACTTAATTAGGTAAAAAAAATTCTTAATCCAACGCATTTATTATTAAACAGGCTTTTATTTAGGTTTCACATAAGTCCGTCGTAATTTGGGATAAGATTGTTCTATTAACGTATCACTTAGACAATATACATATTTTTATGTTCACAGTAGATCTAAACTAGCCTAACGGGTTCACAAGGATGGCGTACCGTCGGACATCACAGACGAAAGGATTTGGAGATATTGGTACTCAACGCATGTGTAATGTAGTTCCGATGACATGACACCCGGAGTTTGTAGTTATTATTATTAGAGAGTCTCGCACGTGTCCTGTCGAAGACATGAGTTTTCCTGGACTCCTGTATGGAATTAGCCGAGATATGAGAGGATCTAATGTATTGAAATACTCTGTGTAGATTAAGTACTCAGATATGAGCTATAGTAATGCAACTTGCAAGCGCAAATCGGCTATGAACTCTTCGGCAATGCTGGTATGAGCACACCTTTGTTTCGACAAAGATTAGTAGAAATATAATTAGAACTAATTGTTGCTCAGGATTTTATAAGGGATATACTCAGTCATAGAAAATGATGGATCGTAGGTGGCCCGATATTTTTTCGCTCTCTGTATATTATCTACGTTAGCGCACATCTATACGTTTTATTAGAAATATACAGATTATATTGTTATTCTCATTTAAAGATTATGTGTGAATTATATTTTAAGGGTACTATAAAAGATATAGTTCAGAATACTGATTTTAAAACGAAAATGACTTAAGATATCATTGTGATTTTGATTATAGATTGTTAATATTGTTTTAGTTTTTAACATAGATATAGTTTCACATATTTTGAATTATCTTTTTATGCACATCCAAGAAACTTCAAAACAGATAACTAGGATGCAGAGGTTTTTCTCTCTAAGTCGTCCTAAATACAGCTGGTTTCTCTTTTATATTTATATTTAGTTTTTATTAATTTGATTATATTTATATTTATGTGTGATACTTATCTTTTTTTGTTCTTTTTTATGATTGAATTTTCTGTATTATAGTAGGGAGTACGGCCATGGCAGACCTTTAGGGTATGAGAAAATTATGTTCGTTCTTTTTATGTATTGAAAGAGTATATCATCGAATATCTGAGCCTCCCAGTTTGTTCATATCTTTGATATGAATAAGGAATGATGATTTCCCAGCAGAGACACAGCACTAAGGTTCCAGTGATTCGTATGATGCGAGACTAGTATCTTCGGATAGAATCCCAGAGACGTCTTTCAAAAGATTCATTACCATCTTTTTCTATGTCGATGATACTATTACAGGACCGATTGTCACTGTGGGTGGGTAATGGGTATTAAAGATATTATAGTTTTAGACCCTGAAAACTGAAAAGCATAAAATAAAAAACTTTTTACAAAAAAAAAACGACGACTTCAACAAAAATACACTGAAGGGATAAAATTTACTGTAAAATAAAACTTTTCACATGGCTCTAGAAGTCGGTGGCAAAATAAACACAGTCAACAGACCTGCAGACACCGACTTCTAGAGCCATGTGAAAAGTTTTATTTTATCCCTTTCAGTGTATTTTTGTGAAGTCGGTTTTGTTTTTTTGTAAAAAGTTTTTTATATTTAAAATTGTTGTCATCAAATATTCAAATATACCTCTTGCGAAAATCTAAAGCTATGTAACTATTAGGCAATATCAGGTTTTCCTCAAATCCGATGTAGATTTTCCGTCAGGAAAATAAGTGGTCCAATGATTTCCAAATGTTATCGGAATTCCAGGATGGCAAGCAAATATTTGTTGGTAATTCCGGGGAAAATGTGTCTTTTGTTAACATATTTCAGTTTGCATTTCATATTTTCAACTAGAGATAATCTTTGCCTAGGTACAGACAACAGCTGGTCAACGTATATGAATCTGTCATACCAATCGAACATTAACCTACCTCCATCGTGATAAGGTTGAAAATCGATTGCAGAAATTTGACAGATTGTGGTAACTTGAAGTGATGTTGTCTGTACATACAGAGCAAATGCTAGAACATCACTCTATGTAAAACAATGGTACACAGTTGCATCTGGTTAGACTGGAAGGTCAGTGTTAGGCTATAGGTATATAGGCCAATAGTTAGACTAGGCATTGGCCAAGCAGGTGATGTTGGTAGTTAATAGAGTTTTGTAGGCTTTTCAAGTTGCAGGATTTTGGTCACACCAAAGTACACACTAAAAAGAAAGGTAATATAATTCAACCTAGTGTTAATTTTACGATACGTTCTACTCATCATGCCTACTCATTGACCTATATCATTCATCACCTACTAATTACACAAAAACGAATGACTAATTAGTAAGAGTAAACAAAGACCAAAGGCCCCATTTAACAATTGAATACAACCTCAACCCTCGTATTTCGTGATAATTCTAATTTATTAAAAAACTAGCTTCTGCCAGCGGCTTCGCCTGCTTCCCGAGGGAACTATTTCCCGTACCTGGATAAAAAGTAGCCTATGTTGTTTCTCAGAGTCTATTCTGTTTCTGCACCAAATTTCATCAAAATCGGTTCACTGGTTTAGGCGTGAAAGCGTAACAGACAGACAGAGTTACTTTCACATTTATAATATTATAGTAGGGATATCGAACGGTGACGTAACAATTTACGCTGTTACACACCCACTATTGGCGCGAAAAAGAAAACGCAACCCTTATTTATGAGTAATAATAGCAATTTGTCACATCTCTAATACATTACACGCATCGATATCGAGTTTAATCGAAATGCTATATGTCCCCCCTCTATGATAACGAAGAAATTTATATTGGCAACATTTTTTCTGCATTCAACCTCCGCCATTAATTATATTTATTGCGCCTTTCTTTTTTGCATTTCGAAAATTGATTTAAATGTTTGCTAAGAATGTTTAAGTATTAAAATTTTCGCCCGCGGTGATTAAAGGATTTCAATGCTTAAATCGAAATAACATTAAAGTAATTAATTTACGTAAACCCGTTGGGCATTTTCCTGCAGTTGTCATATAACATATACACAACTTGGAAACCAAGACGTATATTTAATTCTATATCTTCTATACTTATAATAAATCTGTAGAGAGGTCATTTCTGTACATTAAATATATTTCCAAAATAACTATCAGGAGGTGATTAGGGATCGATACTGATGCCAAAAATTCAACCAGTAGATTTTTTGTCTGTCTGTCTGTCTGTATAACCGTTATAGAAGCAAAAACTACTCGACGGATTTTAACGAATCTTGGTGCAATTATTATTAATACTCCTGTGCTGATTATAGTATCTTCCATCACGGTACAATCAATAGGAGCAGAGCAGTGAAGCTTTGATTATGACGACCCATTGTCGCTGGCAATCCGCGAACGAAGTCGCTGGCAGAAGCTAGTGTTATCATATGATAAGACGGCGCGATGAACTCCCGACACAGTGGGCGTATATTGCGTATCAAATAAACCCAATAAATACTAATAAATCAAGGTGTTTGAATTACCTGCCGATTCTAATCAAGTGTAAAGACAGCCTGCGTTGTATTCGAAGTTTATTAACTTAGCTAGATTAAGAAATATTCACGTAACGTGACCGCCAAAGCACTGATTGTTATAGTTGTACCTAAGTTGCTGGGCCAGTTGCTTCGCCTCACGAAGTTTGTTAACGAATCTGAATCAGAGATGGAACTGCTTTGATGGAATTTCCAGGGACATCTGTCTTGCCTGTTATTATTGCCGCACCGCACAAAGTAGGTAAAATACCTGTACAATGGTACCTATTTATTATTGATAAAAAAAATTAGAAGGTTTATTCCATTTAAAGCGGGTATATGATGGTTTATCTCAAAGAGGATGAGCTATAGGTACAGACAACAGCAGGTCAACGTATACCAATCTGTCAAATTTTACCAATCAAACATTAACCTACCCCCATTGCGATAAGGCTGAAAATCTATTGCTATAGAAATTTGACAAATTTTGGTAACTTGATGTGCTGTTTCTGTACTTATAGGTGTGTAAAAGTACATGCACATTGACTTTGTAAGACTCTGACATTTGAAGACTACTGAGCGCTTCTTAATTTACGCTTACAAAGACAATGTGCACGTATATTTACACACACACGTATGGATCACCCGCTTTCGTCAGATAAAACATCTATACTAATTTTGTAAAGAGGTAAAATTGTTTGTAAGTTTTTTTGTAAGGAGTGATCTCTGGGAGTAATGAATCAATTTTCGGGCAGTAATTCCCACGCGACGCGAGTGAAACCGCGGGAAAACGGCTAATAATATAAATGCGAAAGTATGTGAGGATGGATATACGTGTATGTTTGTTACTCTTTGACGCAAAAACTACTGGACGGATTTTGATGAAACTTATCAGGACAACATATAGGCTACTTTTTATTCGGATACGGGAAGTAGTTCCCTCGGGAAGCGGGTGAAACCATTGGCGGAAGGTAGTCTATTATAAAGACAGTTTTTCATATCGATATACTCATAGATAAATATAAAAAAATTGACGATTGACAAACGCTACCATGGAGGGTGCTATAATAAAATAGCAATATTTCAGCGAGGAAGCATATTTTGTGTCATAGTTCAGGGAATATCAGTTACATTTAGGCTTCCCCGGAAGTGTGATATTGTGAATGCTTTATGACTTAGAAAAAGATTGAAGACTATGTGGGTGAGACATACGAAATACATATATGATTCGATACGATGTAATATCAAATCTATACTCCATTTAGGCACTTATCTAAAGGTAAACAATCTTAATTCAACTTTTTATTATTAACACGCTTTTATTAGGTTCACCTGTATGTAAATAACATGCAATCAAATTTAAGATAACTAATTTAACCATCTTCCAAGGATCGCAGCGTCATGAAAATTGGCAGTTGTATGTAGTTCGGATGACAATACAATATTATGGTACTATCGAACTGATCTCATGATGGAGCCGGAAGATATGAACTGGATCTTCATTATGGAACATCGTATCATATCCGTGATTGGACTTTTTAGAAAGATCGTATAATGAACTTTGACTACGATAAGGTTTCAGGTCTGATGAGGAAGCCGATTTTTTGCTTTTACGTGCACTTTAGGTAAAAGTGTGTTTTTTAAATTATTAATTTATTACTAAACAAATGAGCTCTGCTTTAAACTAATGTTTAATTGATTAAGTAATTGTTTTTACTGTTTTTATATTGACTTTTAGCCATAAAACGTCATATCACGATTGTTCTTCTCTAAATAAGTGTCTCAAATATAGTGACTATGAGTATAGTACTTACTTTTATGAATTTTTAGAGATTGCACAAGTTTAAATAAAATTGTATTTGTATTACGAAAATTGACGTAGTTATTTATATGATAGATGATTGATTTTCCCAGCAAAGAGACACAGAATATTCATATGTAAACATCAGTATTTGCCTAGAATTTCAATAATTTTCTTGTATCGATATCTATGTCACCTAAGCAAATGAACATAGGTCCAAAGTACAAACAGTATAGGTTTCCGAGAAATCTACACAAACTAAGTTTGAATACAGTTGGACAGTCCGGCAGTCAAACGGTTATTTGCCCCAGTTAAATTATATTTGTATGTATGTCCTACATGTTTATGTGTCATGCTCAGAAACCTATATCTTTGTTCAGGTAATATTACGAAGCTAAAGTTAGTTTACTTGAACGCGTTCATGTCTAGTTAACACCCATATGAAAACAACCTCTGTGTTAGATATCCCATTTATCGGGGAAGCCTATTTATCCGTCCTACTTTTTATTCGGGTGTCCGGAGTAGTTCCTACCACCACCGCCATCGGAGTAGGTTAGTATTTTTCTGCAAATTGCGCAATGTTCCGTGATGTTAAAACATCACTACATAGTATAAAACAAAGTAGCTTTTTCTGACCCTATCTGCGGAATTCAATATTCTGTCTATCTCCGGATTTGCTTACCAAAGATAGCAATTTGACATTACTTGTATGGGGCTAATGTCAAAATTCTATCTCTAGTAAGCAAATCCAGAGCTAGATAGGTTATTGGGAATGGCCGTAGATCCATATGTATGCTTAAATCATGAAAACAAAGCAACGGATTTTCATGCGGTTTTTTTAATCGATAAAGTGATTAAAGAGGAAGGTTTATCAATAAAATCCATTAAATAGTGGAGCACTACTGTTATTTTTGAGGTTTCGAGACGAGTCGCTAGTCATATTAGAAAAATACGTTTGAATAATGGCACAATGACCATCTAAGACTTAAAATAACTTAATTCCTCCACCTTGGACTTACCCCACACAGTAAACAGTTTGAAACCAACGTTGCTTAGCTAATTGCTTCTCAATTGTTTTGTTGTATTCCTATGGGAAATATTTTCTGTGGTTTTAGTAGGCTGTTGTGGCTTATTCTATACTAACTTCAGCCCGCAGTTTCTCCTACGTGGTGAACACTTGTAGCTTTTCCCACCTCCAGATAATATATCTATACTAATATTATAAAGCTGAAGAGTTTGTTTGTTTGTTTGAACGCGCTAATCTCAGGAAATACT
This sequence comes from Heliothis virescens, assembly GCA_002382865.2. Classification (NCBI taxonomy): domain Eukaryota; kingdom Metazoa; phylum Arthropoda; class Insecta; order Lepidoptera; family Noctuidae; genus Heliothis; species Heliothis virescens. Next base: position 2,094,118 of record NWSH02000535.1, read on the forward strand.
GGTCTGATTTGGAAAATTATTTCAGTGTTAGATAGCCCATTTATTGAGGAAGCATAGGCTACTTTTTATCCGGGTGTGCCAAGTAGTTCCCACGGGACGCGGGTGAAACCGCTGGCAAAAGCTAGTCTAAGATAAGAAGCGTTCTTTAATAAACGGTCTATCAAACGATGAAAGATTTCTTCAAATTGGATCAGAATTTCTTGAGATTAACGCAATCAATTGAACAAAGAAACTTTAGCTTGTTATTTTAGCGTTTCTAATGCAAAAGTGGTTAAAAAACGAGTATTACTGGGAGTGGACTTATAGGCAGGAATACGTTATATCCTTTCGACATTTCATGTTTCAATGAGCGATTTTAATGATCACAGATCACCGTGTTTGGCCTTTGCCACACTAGACGGAAATTCCGTCGCCGAAATTCAGCGGCGGAACGCCAATACATGTTATTGCATATAAAATACAAATAACGGGCACACTACGCACGGAAGATTGGTCGTTCCGTTATTTGTATTTTATATGCAATAACATGTATTGGCGTTCCGCCGCGGAAGTTTGGCGACGGAATTTCCGTCTAGTGTGGCAAAGGCCTTTTTGTTTGTCGCCTACGTTCGAATATCATGTAAATGTTTACAAAAACACGATAGCCCTACGTGGGAATACTTAAAGGGATATTTATAGAGCTAATATACTTTTTAGACCAGTAGGCGTCATGGCTTGGTGAAATTTTTGCATCTTTGTGAAGTCTATACACATTAATTTGCTAAAGCAATAATAATTTTATAATTTGTTGTTTGTTTTAGCTAAATTGTGGTCCGGATTTATTCGAAAATGATAAAAAACCGGCCAAGTGTGAGTTTGACTCGCGCATGAAGGGTTCTCCTTAATTTTTTTTCATTTTTAGTATTTGTTGTTATAGCGGCAACAGAAATACATCATTTGTGAAAATTTCAGCTTTCTAGCTATCACGGTTAGTGAGATACAGCGTGGAGACAGGGAGACAGACAGACAACGAAGTCTTAGTAATAGGGTCCCGTTTTACCCTTTGGGTACGGAACCCTAAAAACAGCTATTTTAGTGTATTCACCAATGGCTGATTTCAACGTTTTTTAGACTATACTTTAAAATAGTGAAATACTTAAGGGGCGGAGACTATAAAATTTATTGAAGTATATGTCGTAGTCATGCTACGGCGTAGGCCGACATTGTTCCATATAAAGCCACCGGTTCTAAGATAGCAGTTTGTTTGATTAATATTCCTTCACTACAAAATCAACGCATTAACGTCGTTTACCTATTGTATTGTTCAAAACTGTCTGTCGTAGCGGCGTAGCACTGACTACGGCGTAGGCTGAAGTTGATCCAATTTCAAAAAGCGTTGGTGTCTCCTTAATTTTAGTACACGTTTAATATTATGAAGAGAACTTAACATTACTTACTTTTTGGAGGAATGCAAAAGCAAAAGAAAATAGTTCAATTTTAAATTTAATAATAGCAACTGAAACTATCAAATAGTGCTTACATTCCTACCACAGAAATCAAAAAACACCTGAAACAAAAATGTCTATTTAAGGAAAGGTTTCCAGAAATACTATAGAAAAATACACAACCACTGTTGAGTTTAGAAACATACATGGTACATAATGATATTATTTGTGTAACTAGATGGCGTTGCCTAATTTAAATTCAAGCTATGGTTTCGTTACATGCAAAAGTATATATAGTTCGATGTACGAAAATTAAATTGTCTTGCTCTGAGGTACTGTTTTTCATTAAAGTATCCCTGGCTCCAAGGCACCTTGTACCGATAATGTACATGGTCCTACGAGCCGAAGGGCGTTTTTGGCAAATCACACACCTATAAATTTAGTTTCTAAAAGTGGCGCGAGTTGGCGCTAAAAGCATTAGTTTTTTAATTTGAGATTATAAAGGCGACTATACACGAACCTGTGGACATTGAACATAACAGTGAGTAAACAAGTGGACAATCTGTGAGTACTCTTATATTTCTTTGAAATCGTGCTAAGTGTCAAGAAGATAGAAAATAATCAGTAAATATAGACTTGTAAAATTTTCGCGAAGTGTCCGGGACTTAGAATATTTGCCGGAAAAACGACAAGACGGGGAACCTATGCCCAATTTCTAAGCGATTTAAATATTCTCAAACACTTAGAAAATTTTCCACAATACTGGACTTAGAAAATTCATCGCTTGTTGGGACTTAGAAAAATTTCAAAAATTTGAACTTAGAAAATTTATCACCTGTTTGGACTTAGAAAAATTCTACAAATTGGGACTTAGAAAAATTTCCAATTTTGGACTTAGAAAATTATTCGCCGCTTGGACTACTAAATAACATTTTCACATTATACCGATTCAACATGGATAAAGAATTGAGAGTACTAGAGGAAGTTAAGGGACAGATAGAGAAGGGCATGATCAACTTTAAGAAATCACCGAAGGAACGCATAACTCAGCATTACATAGACGCGCGACTGGAGACTTTAGAGAAACAGTTTAAAAACTTTTCTCTGAAACATGAAAACATGGTTGGCGACTACGGAAGTGATGTTTTATCGGAATATTTTAAAGAAGATATTTATGAATCTGCTTATGAATCTTATCTTAACTATAAAGTAGAACTTAAAAATGCTCTGTCTAAATTAAAGCCTAATTCCGATGTTGCTAGTACACGTGATGTTTCTCCCGATAATTTAGTAAGGTTACCAAAAATTATGATACCGAACTTCAGCGGTAAATATACCGAGTGGTCATCCTTTCGCGATTTATTCATTTCCTTAATTCATAAAAATAAAAGACTAGATGATGTACAACGTCTTCATTATTTAAAGACACAATTAACGGGCGAAGCAGAACAATTAATAAGGCACGTTCCTATAACTGGGAGTAATTATGTTAAATGTTGGGAACTGTTAGAGCATAGGTTTAACAACAAAAAGTTCATGTCCACTTGTATTTTAAAACGATTATTTGATCAGCGTAGTATGACTGTTGAGTCTTCAAAGGCATTAAAGGAACTTTTGGATGTAACTAGTGATTGTTTGCATGAACTGAATAACCTAGGTATAGATGTCGATTCATGGGATGTTATTGTTATATATGTTGTGAGTTTGAAACTGGACGGAGAATCCCGGAAGCAGTGGGAACTGCATGTTAGTAAATCCTCCGAGGATCTTCCTACTTTTCAACAATTTTGCGAGTTTTTGGAGACACGTTTCCGTGCGTTAGAATTTGTAGAACCTAAGATCATAAGGCCCAAAAACACTAACAATAACACATCTCATCCTAAAGTCATGCATGCTACTACTACATTTACATGTCCACATTGTTCCGAGAATCATAAATTATTCAATTGTAAGAAATTCACTCAGGAAGACTTTGATAAGCGCCGTGACATAGCTCAATCGTTAGGTGTATGTTTTAATTGTTTGGGGAGCAACCATGCTGCTAAGTATTGCCGTGTTTTTGCCAAATGCCGTATATGTAAGAGGAAGCATCATACATTGTTGCATCCTAAGAACCCTATTGGAGCCAGTGGGACTACTATGTTAATGGATCCAGTCACCCCTGAACATACTTCAGAGCCAGTCCAGGAGGTTACTGCAAATATAGCAACTCATTTTGTGAATGGACAAGCACAGGGTGAAGTCTTGTTAGCCACGGCTTTAGTAAAGGCCGAATCACAAAATGGGTGCTCTCAGATTTTGAGAGCTTTGTTGGATCAAGGATCACAAGCATCCTTCATAACCGAGGCAGCAGCGCAATTGCTTCATTTAAAGAGAGTAGTTTCAAAAACTACTATTGCAGGTATAGGAGGGGGTAATGGCAACATCGTTTCTAAACATGTGGTGAATATTGCTATAAAGTCGTTGCATGATCCCTCTTTTACCATAAATGTAACTGCGCATGTTCTAAGCTCACTGACCTCAGTTATGCCAGATACAGATTTTAACCTTGAGAATTGGCCAGAAATTCACAGTATACGTCTGGCAGACCCAAAGTTCAACTGTCCTAATAAAATAGATATATTATTAGGAGCTGAAACATATTGTCGTATTTTAAAGGAAAGTCTGATCAAGAGCCCTGCAGGCTCTCCGGTTGCACAAGACACCCATTTAGGTTGGATTGTGTCAGGCCATGTTAGTAAGAAAAGTAAGCGTCTACACTCCCATAATACTGTGATTGCAATGCACACTCAAATTGAAGAGAATGAAATGTTAAAACGTGTATGGGAGCTAGATTCTGAACCTTCTCTAACGAAAAGGCTTCTTACGCCTGAAGAACAGGCGCGTGAAGAGTTTTACGCGAAGTCAATTGAGAGAGATGAAGATGGGCGTTATGTCGTGAAGCTACCTTTTCGTTCAGAAGATCTACCTTGTAAATACGGTCATTCTAAAAATATAGCTGTAAAAAGATTATTAGGATTAGAAAGGACATTGGGTAGGCATCATGAATTAAAACAACAGTATACTGATGTGATAAAGGAGTATTTATTGCTTGGCCATATGGAGAAAATCGTTGAAGAAGCTGAAAGAAATAAAAATGATGTGGTTTATTTGCCCCATCATGCAGTGGTTGGACAGGATAAACTGACCACCAAAGTGCGAGTGGTGTATAACGCATCGTGTAAAGGGACTAACGGAGTCTCTTTAAACGACACCTTAATGGTAGGACCCACTCTTCAGACAGATTTGAGACATATTGTCATGAGATGGCGACAACAGCCGATCTGTCTGACAGTTGACATAGTCAAATTGTATCGCAAAATTAAAGTAGCTCAAGAAAACGCGGATTTCCCAAGAATCGTGTGGAAAGAGGATCCTACTAAGGATATAGAGGATTTCCGACGTCTGGCTGTCACTTTTGGTACATCATGCGCACCTTACTTGGCTGTCAAGTTGTCGCAACAAGTTGCATGTGGTGAAGGTAGTATGTATCCCTTGGTGGCTGAAAGGGTGAAGTCAGACATGACAGGGTACCAATCTGAAACAGAAGTAGAAAGAATTTATAATGAAATGAATAGTTTATTAGAGAGAGAGAGGTTTCAATTGCAAAAGCGGACCAGCAATAGAATGTCCTTATTGGAAACGTTAAAGAGAAGCTCTGGTAAAAACATGAAAATTAAAACTGATAAAGTTACTAAGATTTTAGGACTTACCTGGTACCGGAACAATGATGAATCTCATTGTACTGTGAAGATGTCACCGCCTGCTGCATCTGAAACAAAGAGAATGGTTATATCGGAAATATCAAGATTTTATGATCTGTTAGGATGGATAACGCCGTGCATTATAACCAAGAAGGTTTTTATACAAAAGCTGTGGATTAGTGGTATAGGCTGGGATGATGAACTGCCACCAGATCTCTTACAAGAATGGAGTTATTGCAGGTCAGAGTTTAGTTAGGGTTGTTGAGTATTGTAAATGGTGTTTTTATTTAATAAGAGCTCGTAAAGCGAATGTTAAAATTGCGGCTTACCTGACAGTTTTCAAAATTAGTGATGCTTTCAATGTATGTATCAGGCAAAGCCAACAGCAAAGGTTTAATGTGGAATTGATGGCCCTGAAAAATAAGGTTTTATTAGACAAGATGAGTTCTATTGTAATAAGATAAATGTATTCATTGACCAATTTAAAATGTTGCGCATTATAGGAAGACAACTTACCTTCGGTCAAGTGTGTATGGTCGAACCATGCAGCCACATCCGGGCAAGGATAACTTGACACGTGTTGTCACTGTTTGTTGCAAAGGCACTGGGATTAAACGTCCAGTTTCGAAATTGTGTTTTCTTCCTACTACTGAATAGGTCAATTTATGTTAAAGATATTTATGTTTTAGATTGGACGTTTATATTATTTTGTGTTTAGGTCGTGGTTCAATGTTTGTTAAAATATGTAATTATTGCGTTGTGTTGTTGATCGAGTTATCACGAAGTCCATGCTGTCATGAGAATGTTTTACTCGAAGGTTGTTCTTTTAGGTATTTTGTCAAATGGTAAGAATTTCATATGTTGTGATTGAAGCCATATCTGCTCACTATATTGCAATTGTAAATATATAGAAGCCGTCCACTACTTAATATTTGTAATTAGTCATTATACAGTCCATTGTTCTTATTGTTATCGAGTTTGTTCATGGTGGGCGGTAGGAAAAGGAACATATTCCTTTTGGTGGGCGGAATGTTGAGTTTAGAAACATTCATGGTACATAATGTTATTATTTGTGTAACTAGATGGCGTTGCCTAATTTAAATTCAAGCTATGGTTTCGTTACATGCAAAAGTATATATAGTTCGATGTACGAAAATTAAATTGTCTTGCTCTGAGGTACTGTTTTTTCATTAAAGTATCCCTGGCTCCAAGGCACCTTGTACCGATAATGTACAACCACAAGGTTACCAAAGATAAAATTCCAAGGTAACGAAAGGGTTATTTTTTTATTTTCCCCCCTTTAAGAAGTTTCCTTTACCTTTTCACGAATGCCAATAAACACGCGGTACATGGAAAACTGGGTAAACAAGGTCACTGGTAGGCGCTGGACACAAACCGCTTCCAATGAGTATTTTTGGAAATCAGTGAGAAAGGCCCATGTTCAGCGGTAGACGTCCTATGGCTGAAATGATGACGTGGAAACTTGGAACAGGTAAAAAAACTGGATTTTTTAACATGTTAACATGCTGTAAATAGGTCCACCTGTATATCAATCAAAAATCAATCAAAATCAAAAAGCATTTATTCAAAGTAGGCTGAAAATCAGCACTTTTTGAAGGTCAAGTTTACAGAAGACAGCCCCAAAAACGCCCGCCCTTCACCACTTCCTATGTGTTTTGGCTGGGAAGAAGAAATGGTGGAACAAACTCCCCAGCAACACAATTCTGTCTGTATGGTTTGAAGAACCAATCTATATATATAAAACTCTTCCGTTACTGAGTGACTGACTGACAGACAACGCACAGTCGAAACTACTGGTCGTAGACAGCTGAAATTTGGAATGTAGGTTCCTTGGGATATGTAGGGGAGCACTAAGAAAGGATTTCCCGAAATTCCCACGGGAAGCCGCTGGCAGAAGCTAGTTGTATATAAATCAATTATAATATAAAAATATTAATTAAAATTATTAATATAATATATTTAAAAATAATCAATTGGCTAGCACACACATTCTTACCTATACCTATTAATGATAACTCAAGCGTCTACAATTATGTAACTAACTAACACGTAATCATCATTGGCTACAGGACATCTAGGTTACATGATTGTGGTAGTGTTTGTTCGTGCGGTTGTTACTGCCGCAGGCATTTATTTTTGCGGCTGAATAGACCAATAGCTGCGGGACATTTTTTGCTGCATTTACCGTAATATCATTTAACATGTAATCAATTCTAAGATAACTAATTTAACCATCTTCCAAGGATCGTAGCATTATGAAAATTGGCAGTTGTATGTAGTTAGGATGACAATACTATAATATGGTACTGTCGAACTGAGCCGGAGCCAAAAGATAAGAACTGGAACTTCATGATGGAACATCGTATCATAGCCGTGTTTGGACTCATTAGAAAGGTCGTGTAATGAACTTTGACTACGATAAGGTTTCAATTCTGCTGAGAAAGCCGATTTTCTGCTTTCACGTGCACTTCTAAAAGCGTGTTTTTCTAGTGTTATTTAAACTATTAATTTATTAACTCTAAAAATGTTTATTTTTTCTACGGATACGAGTAAAAACACATACATACGTCACTCATTTTCATACAAAATAAACTTAGCTATGTCAAATACGTACCACATTTAACCCTTCACAAGTCAAGGCATAATATTTATTCAGCCGTAAATAGGGCAACAGGTTGACTTGCCGTCAATGAAATGCCTGTGACAAATCACACGATTTCCCGCGCTCCGCTGTTATTATTATAATAATATGTACAAACAAAACTATTAATAGTGCGCGGCATTTCACTATTATTTCGAGAATAATTTAGTTCTGGCCTGATATTTATGCTTAAACTGGCATTTCCAAGAAACCACTTAATATAAATAAATATATAGGTAGATAGATATCCTACCTATAGAGGTATATTGGTTTCTATTTATCTTTAACTAGCCGTTTTCCCGCGGTTTCATTCACACGTTCCGTGGGAATTACTGCCCGTACCCGGATAAAATATAGCCTATGTCACTCGTGGATAATGTAGCTGTCGAATGGTGAAATAATTTTTAAAATCGGTTCTTTACAGAACAGACTTACAAAATAAACAATTTTACCTCTTTATAATATAAGTATACATATTAAAATACTGAAGAGTTTTAGTAAAATTATTTGTTTTGTTTGCTTTTTTATTGTTTTTTCAACAAGTTTACAATTATGTAAAAAAAATGGATAATAATGCTATTGACAGTTCAATTCATGACAAAATATGATAACTTTGTAGAATAAAGATGTAAGTTATGATATTTTTTAATCGCGTTACTAAGGGCGGGTAAACCGTGGCGGCACTGTTAGTAACAACCACACCCGCGAACACTTCAATTAGTAGATGATTTTATGAACACACTAAAATACTAAAATTACTTAACTTTACTGCTTGTAGTTTTTTATATCATTTGTTATATTTTTTTGATCACGCCACTTTACTGACTTACGGCCAGTTCACAGGTTTTGTGTGTGGTAAGAAATATGATATGATAAATCTTAAAATTATTATAACATATTATGCTTTTTTTAGCACCGTAGCCCGTAGTGTCGTAGGCGAAACTACGAGGCTACGAATGTGTGACGTAGACGCTACGAAAACAAAAGAATGCTGACCCTATGTGCTGTGTGCTTATACAAGCTGTTGATTTGCATCCCGGTCAAATTCAAGGATGTAGTTATGCTAATGATTCTCGACCCAAATCAAAAATAAAATGAGTATCTATTTGGAATCCGTCAGTGTGTAGTAGATGTATTTAATGTGTTAGTAGCCTTATAACCGAAGATAAAATCAATCCGTTTGTCAGTCCGTGTCGTTTGCGTTTTAAGACTACAACACATTAAAATACGGCTTGTACACTGACGAATTTCAAAAAAAGAATACTTATATTATTTCTAGAGTCTACTAAGCATAAATACGAGTACAATGTATAGACCGAAAATAGAACACATCTCCCATAAAAGAAGTAGCATGATAATGCAATTTACACATTACGTAAAGTACATTGCAAAAAAATTGCCAACATGGCGTCGCAAAACTCCCGATAAATGGGAAATTCAAACTTTATTACCGAATTAGTTTGTTTGACAGCTGATCCTTCATAAATGGCGTAACAGGTGTTGTATTGATTCAGCTTATATTACAACGTGCGTGGGACATACTTCGCGAAATATAGGAAACGGTGAAGGACGTCGACCTACACTTATTCTTAGAACGTCAGTATTATGTTTCTTTAAAGGGGAGTTTAGGTATCAGATTAGACTAAGTAGGTATCTATTATCAGCCTAAAAAATACATTATTTGAACACTTTCAGCGCCATGTTTTCGTACCTACTTCATATCGCTGGCTTGGCGCGAAAAATGTGTTCAATTACTTATCATCTGCCTAGCGTTTTCTAATCTAATCGGATGCAGCTGAGAACCAGTGTTTTATGGAGCGACTGCCTGTCTCTCTCGGCTCTCGACTTTGGCTTAGCCACGAGCTCTTCAATACGATGTCTTTTTTTACGAGCCATAATTTATGCGGCTGAAAAAGTCTTTGTCTAAACTCGGCAATATGTGAAGTCGAGAACCGACTTTTAAAATATTCTTGTGTTGTGTATCTAGCAAAAATTTGTTTACTAAAAATTTATGTAGTAAAGTTTCGATTTCCATATGAAACACAAAGGTATCGAAAAAAATTGTCGTCAATTTATATGTTAGCTAAACCGTAGACTTCCAAACTAAATTCGCAGGAACTCACTCTCGTATTATTCTCTAAAAACTGACTGAAAAAAAAAACGAAACCCAGTTTTTGGCAGTCGGGTAGTTACGTACGACATCCATGACGAAAAACTGTTTGCAAACAAAAGAAAAGTCACAGTAACTAATACGAAAACAATACTGTATCAGTCGGCGATCGTACCACGATTTCTGAAAAGCCGAACAAACCCATGCAGATTGCTATCACTTAAATTCTACTTTATCTACTAACTAGCTTCTGCCAGCGGTTTCACCCATGTCCCGTGGGAACTACTCGGCGCACCCGGTATAAAAAGTAGCCTATAGCCTTCCTCGATAAATGGGCTATCTTACACTGAAAGAATTTTTCAAATCGGACTAGTAGTACGTGAGATTAGCGCGTTTAAACAAACAAACAAACATACTCTTCCGCTTTATAATATTAGTATAGATTATTCAAGCGTTAGGCGGAATCGTTTGTGTTCTAGGAATGGCTTGCGTAATTTATTTATTTAATGACTACTTGTTCCCCGCAGTTAGACATCCAAGGAGAGCTACTTCCCGTAGCTAGTCAAATTTATTTTTCAGGCTATCTATGAGTCAAACCTTACCTAAATCGATTCATTAGTTTTGGCTTGATAGCGCAACAGAAAAATTGACTTTCGCATTTATAATACTTTGCTAATATAATTAAAGTTTGAATAATATTTCGGAAATACTCTCACAGTTTGTAAGTTGATAAGTAATAAATGGCATCAATCTCTTTTGTATTTTAAGCTCTAACTGGCTAATTCACAAAATTATTAAACATGATCACTGGAATGCGACACGATATTATCAAGGAAAATTTTCGATAAGTTTCTCTGTGTGGGAAGAACATCTAACTATACGTACTTACCTACCCGTTAAAATTACGCGTAAAATGTGTCACGTTAACTCTCACGTTTAAATTATAATTAAAAAGACATTTAATTGGCTGTTTACCGCAGTTTCACGACGGGTCTTCATATTTACTACGGTTTCACCCACATGCGGAAGGGCTCATTTTCTTAGTATTTGTTTACAGTGTAAAGGCATCAACAACATTGGTAGGTACAGACACCACATCAAGTTACCACAATCTGTCTAATTTCTGCAATAGATTTTCAACCTTATCACAAAAGTGGAGGGTTAATGTTCGATTGGTCAAATTTGACAGATTCATGTAGGTAACTAAGTTGACCTTCTATCGTCTGTATCAAAATATCAAGTTAAGGTTAAACTGCACCTTACGCTGCGGGATTGTTCTTGCGAGTTTCCGCGACCCTGGGGACTCAAAGGGCTCCCGAAGGCAAACGGTGGGTTTTATTCAGTAAAAATCTGACACTCCCTCACGCTGTCACCCACATCGGGGGGGGGGGGGGGGTTCATCTGATGATTTCCCATCGAAAAAGGTGAAACTGTAGCCATTAAATTAATTAAGCAAGTAATTTACTAAAAAAAAATTGTTAGGTAAGTATAATCCATGAAATTAGAATTATTGTCATAATGTTGCCCTTAGTTCGCACTTTAATTCGCACAAGTCCCAATGAATCCCGGATTCAATGCTTAGTTGTTAATCTTATTTTGATAATTTAATACAAACCTTCGTTGCCCGCGGACTCAAGGTTTTAAGAGGAGATTTAGAGTTGTGTGTTCTACAGAAATATTTACAAGTCAACAGAAGTTTTAATGAAAAATTACACGTAGCTTAGGTATATACCTACCTAAATCTGTACCTGCTAACTTGAAAGCCTAAAGACCATTTTCATATGTTTTATGATTAAGTTCTAGATAGTTATCTGACAAATCACGCCATATAAATATTGACAAAATTGATAAAAACATTGCTGTGGCACTCTGTGTCAGATAGCTATATTTGGATCCTGTGAAACTGGTCGTAAATCTCAGGAAATACTGACTGGGCGGATTTGAAAGAAATGTCCTTCAGTTTTAGATTTAAGTATCGCGGATTCTGGTCCCAGTCTTCTTCTTATCGAGTGAGCTGCAGGTTTAATCACCTGACAAGCCCTAGTGTCAGAGTTTTCTCAAATTCGCCTGACGGCCTCTGACGTGGAATTATATACGACTGCTACTGAGTAGCATTCGAGGACGCCGGCTTTACGTGCCCTCCCAGGCACGGGGGTGTAACACCGCCAACTTCCAAACTCCAGGCTGCTTTGTGAAAGTTTCTAAAACCCAAAAAGCGATTTCGGCCTGGCCAGGGAATTGAACCGGAGACCTGTGATCGGCAGTGCCTGCGACCGCTAGACCGAGGCAGTTCCCAGTGAATCCGGGTGAATCCGCTGGTAGAACCTAGTTATCCATATAAAATTAAGCGTACGTGACATTTAAAACAGAATATTACACTTTAACATGGGTTTTCCGTAATTATTGGTTGTTGTTACCGACTCCAAAAATGAACGCAATAAACGCAAATTATTACTTAAGTAATTGACATATATAATAATGTAAATTTACCTATGAACTTATTTACTCAAATAAACTTACTAAGTAATTTTGTTTTAGGTAAATATAGCTGATACCTATATTATTTAATACCGCGCTGATTTTCCGCTCTTGTAACTGTAGAAGCCAAATATATTTCGGAATATTTTGAATGAATTCGAAATGTCTTTAGGGTTCCGTACCCAAAGGGTAAAACGGGACCCTATTAAGTACTAAGACTCCGTTGTCTGTCTGTATGTCTGTCTCCACGCTGTATCTCATAAACCGTGATAGCTGGAAAGCAGAAATTTTCAAAAATGATGTATTTTCGATGCCGCTATAACAACAAATACAATAAACGTGTGAAACCGCAAATTATTACTTTGTTATTCATGTATTTTTATGAAAAACAAAGTTATTTTTTGCTGGCCGAAAAATGATTGTATTTTGGCCAGTTGTAGGTAACAGATCTTCTTCTTCGGAACGGACCCTTCGTGCGAGAGTCCAACTCGCACTTGGCCGGTTTTTTTCTTTTGTTTCAACCCTAAAAACGGCCCTTTAATAAGCAATAGTTACAAGGTGTGAGCCTCTAACTTTGGACAGACAAATCCTTAGTTATGTTTTTTATAGTCTGAAAATAGAAAGGTACCTGGAATGTACATAAAAATGTCTGTTATATTAATGGAATGCATGTCGATGCTACCACGCTTTGCTATAAAATTTTATTAGAAGTAGGTACTACGTATCTTTATGTCGATTGATATTAAAACGTCATAGCAATTTATTGCTAAACATTGTGTGACTTGTTATTTTTAAGACACGGTAGGTATGTACAGCACATCAAGTTACCACAATCTGTCAAATTTCTGCAATAAAGGCAAAATCAACCTTATCACAATAGCGGAAGGTTAATATTCGTAAAATTTGACAGATTCATATACGTTGACCTGCTGTCGTCTGTACATACCCAGTACCCAAAGGCCAAAGGGTAAAACTTCCCAGTCCGTCCGTCAGTCACTAGGCTGTAGGTATAGCATGAAACATGATAGCTAGACAGCTTTTTTTTTTGTGAATGGCATCTCGCAGTTCAGCCTGGGCCTGAGAAGGCTGTTTACTGCTCAACCGGACAATTCCCTGTGGACGCCTAGAAGTTAAGGCCTCCAGCCAGGGGCAGTTAGACAGCTGTTTACACTGATGTAGGTAGGTACCTATTTGTTGCCGCTTAAACAAATAACGCGATTTTTTGTATGGAACCCTTCGAGTGCGAGTCCAACTCGCATTTTTAAGCGTTAAACCGAACAATGCTAGAAGACAAACGCGACAATACTGTCTGATATTAGGTTCATCATAAAAATATTACACTATTTACGATACCGTAAAGTTGGTTTATGAGCTCCTATGGCACATAAATTACCTCTACAAAGCGATGTTTTGAGCATTTCGGGACAACTTGTGACTCATTTTTGACAAAAAGAATTTACCAAACTTAGGAGTTTAGTAACAGCCGCATGCTTGTATTGATCATAAGGTTAAGCAATGCATGACGCGGACGGTCCGTGGATGGGTGATCATCTTGTCATAAGTTCCTCCGTGTTTCGGATTACGTTTGTGCACGGCTGTCATTTGAACATCTTTGGCAGTCGATACGGGTGGTCAGAAGCTAGGAAAAAAGAAAAAACTTACTGGCCAAGGCTGTAGCTCTATTTGATTGGGCCATAAATCTCACGAGGTCAAACATTCCGACCCGAAATAATTAAATATAGGTAGCATTTAATCTTTGTATTAGTCGAGAGAATATACAAATAAGTAAGTACTTACAAATATTTGTTCCATAGTGTCTACGTGTAGCCACTGGTACGTCGTGTAGGTATCTACTTATAGAAACCTTTTTGTCCAAAAAATGGATAAAGGGAAGGTTAGAAGCAGATTTTCGTATGATAAGGTAAGTATAAAGCGAAAACAGAAAATATATCGATATCTTGAATCTATAATAAAAACCGGCCAAGTGCGACTTGGACTCGCGCACGAAGGGTTCCGTACCATTATCTATGAAAAATGAAAGTATCTATTAAGTACCTACAACTAGTCAAAATAAAACATTTTTCGGGCCGCAAAAAATAACTTTGTTTTTTATATAAATAAATGAATAACAAAATTATTAGGATTTGTTGTTATAGCGTCAATGGAAATACATCATTTGTGAAACTCAGCTTTCTAGCTATTACGGTTTATGAGATACAGCCTGGAGACAGACAGACAGAGAGACAGCGGAGACTTAGTAATAGGGTTCCATTTTACCCTTCGGGTACGGAACCCTAAAAAGTACCTAATCTTATTTATTACGTACTCATCAGTCTCTTGTCGAAAAAAAACGTTTTTTCAAGCTAACAACCATACCCCGAAACTAGTACAAACAACAAACATTATTCGTAACAGTTCGCGTTCAATTCACGGAATTGTCCGCCAATCAAAAGTTTCCGACTAGTTCGCGGAATTCGAAAATGTAAGGGGTGTTGAGTGTGTGAAATGTGAACATTGGACAAAATGTAGCAAGATCCATACTAATAATATTATGAATTTAATTTGAAAGTTTGTGAGAATGTAAGTATGGATGTTTGTTACTCTTTCAAGCAAAAACTATTGTACGGATTTTGATGAAACTTGGCAGTAATAAAGTTCCCTCGGGAAGCGGGTGAAACCGTTGGCGGAAGCTAGTATGTAATAAATAGCGTACAAATGTGACTTAATTTATGAATAAACTGGATTACAGTTCTCTTTTAAATACAACGAGCTTTATTAAAAAATCCAAACAAATATCAAATAAAATATAAACATAATTGTTCTGAAAGACAAATATTACAGAGCTACTTAGGTAATCATTGAATTTAAAAAATAAAAGTCCAAATAAAGTTCTCATCAATTTTATTATTGAAAACCTAAATTAAAAACAATATTTGCTTAACATAAATAGTTTGTACGATATATAATACATTCGTAGTATATTATATTACAAATTGTATTATTGCTGCCTTACAGCAACGATACTATGACATCTCGGTGACAACACAGGATCGAATAACTTAACCAAATATACATCTTTAAAACCATTTTCGAACAAAAACATTAATCTATCTAACAATATCAAGCTTTCAACGACTTGTGCTAAACATAACCTTAATAAATAAAACAACACGAGTTTTTTCCACTGGCAATCCATGTTTTTATGTATATCTGTGAAGAAACTGGCAGGTAAACTGTCAAAGAGTTCTAATTTTAAAATCTCGTCGGCCATTTTGAAATATTGTTGGAATGTTTGACATTTAGGTGATATCCTCTTGAGCTTGCCTTCAGACACATTGTGGTTCGGCAGTCGCTCTTGAATTATTGCCTGTGAAAAAAAGTTGTAAGATTATAGAGGTATAAATAGATTGACCATTTAAGCTTGCTTCAGTGAGATAGTGTATTCGTCATGCTCAGTATGCTTTGCTTAAAGTTCTCCATCGATCTCTGACAGCAAAAGAAAATGTTTTGTATTGGATCCTATTACGAGACCACAAAAATGCTACTGTGGTTGAAGGCATTTTACTTTATGTTATACCACAGTTTAAATATATGTAGAACAGTTGGGAAGCTACCTACTAACGTTCGAAATGTCACACTCACACAAGCATGCGCATTAAAGAACATTTATGTACCTTTACCAGTGCTGTCAGTACTGACTATCGCGTCAAGAGCTACAGCGCCAGCTAGGATTTGAGCAAAATAGGAACAAAAGTTTGACAGACATTTAAGTCAGAACTACCAAGTGACAACCCTACGGCTTTGATGGTGCTTACGTCATCATTTTGACAACAAGGCTTAGCTTCATTACTGGTACATCTTTATTCTGTGGTTATAGCATAGTTAAAAATACCATAGTTTAATGACAGTTTTTAAATATTTGATGTTGTATTAAGATTCTTCAAATCTAACAGACAAACATGTGTTGCTGGGGAGTTTGTTGCGCCACTTCTTCCCAGCAAAAACACATAAGCAGTGGTGAAGGGTGTGCGTTTTTAGGGCTGTCTCTTGTAATTTAGACGTTCAAAAAGTGCTGTTTTCAGCCTATTTTGAATGACTTTTTCTGCTAATAATGAGTAAGTAGGTCTTACCTGCAACAGAGCTCTATATAGCAAACTGGAAGAGGGCAGTTGTCTTTGACTAACAACTCTGTGTATAGATTGGGCTGCTAACATCCTTGCGTTTCTGCCTAAGTTGTAACCTGCAAGAGCCAAAAAGGTAAGAATATCCCATGCATGATCGGGGTTCTAAGGTAAGGCTCAGAAATCTACCAAACGAGTGGCTTCGCACGCGTAAATTTAAAATTTCTTATCTCGCGTGAGAGGCTTAAGTATGATGAACCTCTGACCACAAAATTTCACCTATATAGGTTGGGGCCCTGAGTTGATGAGTCAGTGAACGAGTCAGGACTTTGTATGTATAGAAAAATAACATAAAGGAAAGCAAGAAAAATAAAAATATCACCTCTCAAATACTCCGACATAGGGAATCCTTGACTACTGTCACTCCTATAATCTCTTTGGAAGATATCGAACATTTCCACATCGACAGTTTCACTTAGCAGGTGGTAGCAACACGGCACGTTGAACACAGCGGCAGTAGTGGGCTGTGACACGAAGATACGGAGACTGTCCGGGCCTAGGTTGCCGCAAGTGTGGAGACCTGGGGTAAGGGTACAGTAGCTAGGTATCAGAGAGTAGGTGACAGCAACACGGCACGTTGAACACAGCAGCACTAGTGGGCTGTGACGCGAAGATACGGAGACTGTCCGGGCCTAGGTTGCCGCAAGTGTGGAGACCTGGGGTAAGGGTACAGTAGCTAGGTTTCAGTTAGCAGGTGGTAGCAACACGGCACGTTGAACACAGCAGCACTAGTGGGCTGTGACGCGAAGATACGGAGACTGTCCGGGCCTAGGTTGCCGCAAGTGTGGAGACCTGGGGTAAGGGTACAGTAGCTAGGTAAGAGAGTAGGTGGTAGCAACACGGCACGTTGAACACAGCAGCACTAGTGGGCTGTGACGCGAAGATACGGAGACTGTCCGGGCCTAGGTTGCCGCAAGTGTGGAGACCTGGGGTAAGGGTACAGAAGCTAGGTATCAGAGACTAGGTGACAGCAACACGGCACGTTGAACACAGCAGCGCTAGTGGGCTGTGACGCGAAGATACGGAGACTGTCCGGGCCAAGGTTGCCGCAAGTATGGAGACCTGGGGTAAAGGGTATGCTTATGTCCTCATGGTCTTGGAGTGGGAATGCTTATGACACTATAAAGGATGAGAGGAGCTCATGGATAAGTAACAGCAGCACGGGTTGATCGATCAGGTTAAGCGAGGTCGGTATGTGGATGGGTGACCATTTCGTGATGATGAGTCCTGTCAATTATGTATGGCATTTGATTTTTGTTGTTTTAGAGTTGTTTGTATATTATTGCTGTTTCGAAAAATAATTTGATACATTATCTTAAAATACATACATACCAGTGAGAAGCAGCTTAATATCTTGGTCAGCGAATTCCGGGAACTTTTCCTTGACAATGTCGACTAAGTCCGTATGCTCCGTGATGAAGGCCGCGGCGAATCTGTGCAGGTTCTTATCAATGCTCTCACTCATTCGTTCTTCGTTGCCGTCCTTTATGCGTTTGGCTATGGCGTGCCATTGTTTCTGTAGGAGAATCGTTTATGAAGACAATCTATACTAATATTACAAAGAGTTTGTTTGTACAGACATCAAGTTACCACAATCTGTCAAATTTCTGCAATAGATTCAAATCAAATCAAATCAAAAAGCATTTATTCAAAGTAGGCTGAAAACAGCACTTTTTGAACGTCACAATTACATCAGATAGCCCCAAAAACGCCTGCCCTTCACCACTTCCTATGTGTTTTTGCTGGGAAGAAGAAGTGGCGCAACAAACTCCCCAGCAACACATGTCTGTCTATTAGATTTTAAGGATCTTATTTTCAACCTTATCACAATAATGTTTGACTGGTAAAATTTGACAGATTCGTATACGTTGACCTGCTGTCGTCTGTACCTCAAAGGCTCCGAAATGATACCATCCTTTTTACCTATTTATCGAATTCGTGACCTCTACTTCCTGATATGGGAGTCATATACATAACGCACAACGTGCCCGCGCAGCGGCGCACGGTGAACTGCCTCGCTCGCAAACGCGCCGAGAATATTTAAACTGTGCGAGCAGGCGACGCTATACGATGCGACCACGCGAGAGCGAGATGGGTGCTGTGAACAGTATCTGCGTATGCTTTAGACTTTTGTGTTTTATAAATTTCTGTTTTCCTATTGGTCAATCAGGTAAAGAATGCAGGTCAGCCTAGTCACTAATTTTGTCATGAACAAGTGTATGTAAGGTGTACGTTTTGGCAAATAAACACGAAACTTGAGTATCGCGACTTTAATTTCTACACTACCCTAGTAAACCCTACACTGGCTTCTGCCAGTGGCTTCGCCCACGCAAAACTTAAAATCCCGATTTTTCCCGTTTCCGTGAGAATTTCAGGATATCCTTTCTTAGCGGATGCCTACGTCATAACATCTACCTGTATGCCAAATTTCAGCCTGATCCCTCCAGTGGTTTGGGCTGTGCGTTGCGTAAGTGATTTTTGAGTCTTATACCTATACTAATATTAATTATAAAGCTGAAGAGTTTGTTTGTTTGATTAAACGCGCTAGTCTCAGGAAATCCTGGTCCGATTTGGAAAATTCTTTCAGTGTTAGATAGCCCATTTATCAAGGAAGGCTATAGGCTACTTTTTTATCCGGGTGCGCGGAGTAGTTCCCACAGAAGGCAGGTGCAGAAGCTAGTATTTAAGTATTGTCCTTTAATAAAGTACCTGTATGATCCGTATCCTATTAGGTGCAGCCGCCACAGCGTCGGCATCGCAGTCGACAGTAAGACTCGGTACACCGTAAGCTAGACACAGCGCGACCGGCAAGTTGCCGCGACCCCCGCCCGCTTCGACACAGCACGTGGAATGGCAAGCTGAGTGAAGAGATGCTACCAGACGAGACATTGTTTGTACCTGCGTGGAGAATGAAGATCAAAATTGCGTACAATTCCGATTGTTGGCCACGGAGGCTGTTCTCATATAAGGAGGTCAGCCAGCTGCGCAGGACATATAGTGCATAAGCATTTGCGCAGACACAGGTGCACTCCCTATTTCCTCACTCTCATAACCCGATAGGACGGCAATCCGACATGACTGGAGTGACCAGGCGCAGTGCATCGGAGAGCACGTTAATGTCGGGATTTGGATAGTAATTTACATCATACAACTTGTTGTCCATCCATCGGTCTTGAACACCATTTTGCAGGGTGAGTATTCTGTTTCAAAATCATGTATGAATAATTTTGAGTATATAACTATCTTGTTCAATTTACCTCATAACTCTTCTTGCTAGTCATGAACTCCTTGACGCGTATTTCAGGCCTGACATCTCCACCCCATGTCCTGATACGCTCCTGCAGTTGTTCAGCTGATATGCAGTAGTCATTATTGACAGCTACGCAGTGAGACCGGGCTTTGGTGATCCAGGCAGATAGGAGAGACGCTGCAAGATCATAAAAAAATGCATTACTATAATGGCGTCCTTGCCGATTGTCGGCCACGGCGGCTGTTCTCATATAAGGAGATCAGCCAGCTGCACAGGATATATTATAGTGCACAGGCATTTAAGCAGACACAGATGCACTCCCTATTCCCTCACTCTCATAACCCCATTGGACGGCAATCCGAGTATGAGTTACTATATTTCTATAACAACCCATTCCCTGTCCACAAAGTAGATACAATAGGTAAACAATTAGCGTGTATCACATAAGATTCGCAGGACAGGGAAACTGTTAATATAATAAGGAGGAACTATTTTTTTGTTTGTCTGTTTGCACCTTAAAGGCTTTGGAACTCATGCACAAATATGAAAAAAAAAAATTGTTGGAAAGATACTCTGTCCGCGAGTAACAAAGGCTATATTTTATCCGGGTATGGGTAGAAGTTCCCCAGGACGCGGGTGAAACTGTGGGAAAACCGCTAGTCATAAATATATGATAATACTAGCTTCTACCAGTGGCTTCGCCCGCGTTATACTAAAAATATCGTTCCTGTGGGAATTTCGGGAAATCCTTTCTGTTCGGAACATTCTGGTCTGATGATGTCGGTGGAGGCGACACCGGCGCGGGCGACGGCGGGGGCATAGCGGGGCGCGAGGGAGGAGGCGCGCGCGCCACCGCACCGACCACTTCGTCGAGACAGCGGACGAGAGCGCACACACCCGATTACTTAGTTTTCTATACTGCACGCCTCGTCAAGTTTATTGTTAAATAGCAATAAACCGTTGTAAAAGTAACCGGCGTCATCATTGGAAAGTCCTCAAAATCTCCCATACACTTTCTTATCTCATGTCTTAAGATGAACCTCTGTGCATAATTTCAACTTTATAAGTTCACGAGTTTAGGCCCTGCGTTGATAAGTCGGTGAATGTTTCAGGACGTTGATTATTAGATGTATAGATTTCAAATTGGGATAATGGTAGGAAGATGATGAGATTTCAAAGGTACCTTTAGTTTCTTGGCCACTAGCAGTAGTCCAGAATTCCCCCAATGCATCATTTAACTCCAAACCTTCAAGGGTTTTCCTCAATGGGCTCGGCAGGAGTTTCTCCCAATGGTTTTGCGTGAGGAATTCCACCATATGACAGTTGGCAATAGGTAATAGAGGTGCCAAGTACTTGGTGATTGAATCAATATGGTGTCGGAGTTTGCTAATTGTAGAGTGCATTGATGATTCTGCAAGGAGATAAGATATAGTTGCTTAGTAAAACATCAGTATAATATGTATTAGGATGTTACATTAGGTGGTTAGGTAGAATGATATAGATAAAATTTATTAATTGTACACAGTATTCCTTAATGAATCGTGACTGCTTCAGATAAAATATCTACATTTCAAAATTTTGTTTTGAAATTGCTTAACTTTTACACTATTTTGATGAAAACTAATTATTTGCAATGAATTAAATCAGCTGTTATTGTTAAGCTAATTCGAAAAAGTTTTGAAAGCCTGCATATAAAATAAATAGCTACATTATTATCGAGGGTTAGTAAAAATGTTATGTATCATACCAAAATCCTCAGAATGACACCCCTGCATCATAAGGATTGGCCGAAGATATCTTCAATAATGCACAAGCCTTCTTATATTGAGCTCTGATGGTCTCCGCCATGCCCAGTATATCATGCTCCTCAGAATTTGTCCTCGGGAAACTATCAACGAGTTCCTTAACTTTAGTCAGCTGTGTTAAAACTTTATCAGAGTATTTCGTGCTAGATTCTTCGTTTAGGTTGATGCGGTGAGTAACTTTACCTAGATAATAACCTGAAAATTTAAATTAATGCTGGTAAATTATTGTGTTTATGTTGCTAAGGTAATTGCAAGCTGTAGATCGAAATGTGTCATATTTTTCAAGTCATACCCAGTTCCCGCCCTAATTCAGCTCCTCTATGGTATCCTAGATGGTAGCCTTCAGTGTTTCCAGCTTCGCTTCCAACTTTAAAGCCTTGATCATAACTTTCCTTGTGTGCTATTTCCTCTCCAAGAAAAATGTCGTCTAAAGCATCGTTAAAATCTTTCTCTTCAGCCATTAGCAGGTTTTCCTCTTATTGTTTATAATCATATTACACCAAAATAGCATAAAGAAATGGAAGCTTAGTGTTTATCTGATGATTTTTTACGTAAACATATAAAGTTTACGAGTGCAACTAGGCAATTTTTCAGGTTATGTTTACTTTTTTCAGTGACACATGGATTCTGTCAAAATGCGAGAACAAAACGTAACACGTTTTTGACAAGTTTTATCAATTTTTATAACATAAATAGTAAATTTTCTGATATATGTATCTACATTTTTTAAATACATTTTATACAAATATAATACATGATTTAAATTCAACATTTTAATTGCATTTAGAAAGGTTTATTATCAAAACGCGTTCGAACGCCGGCCTCGTATTGGTTGAAAATTTTACAAGGGAAGGGGTAAATAAATGACAGCTGATTCTGTCATACAAAGTCATTGACTGAAATGTGATAATATTATTTTTTCCCGTCAAAGTTTAACAACCTTGACCATCGTTCGGTCCAATTTGGTTCGTAAATTTTAAATAGAAAGTACACAATCACAATTCTAAAATGTCGAAAGATAAATCAGATAAATCAGATAGACTTATAACGGCAGAAGAAGTCAAAAGGCACAACACCAGAAAAAGTGTATGGATAGTCATTCGTAATGACGTTTACGATGTGACCGCCTATATCGACGAGGTAAGGGGTTAAATTGCGACCTACACCAACAATATAATTTAGTGAATAAAAGGTTGAACAATAATTCTATAAATGATGACCTTCATATCATGTGATTGCGGCACTATAGGTACTGTGTGTAATTAATTTCTAGTCTTGTGATTTTCATGTAAACGGCACCTGTTGAGGAATACTCTTGAAGACTTAACTGTGACTAAAGATTTATTCACTACACTCCACATAATATTTATTTATTAAAATTTACATAAAAAAATCATGATATTGCATCATTCAGCCATGAGACAGATAATGATCATAAAAAATATAATCAGTGTTTGACATCACAGTGTAATTATGCTGTGTAAGCATAAAGGCTTATTTTTTATTGACATAAATTGCCTTTTTCAATGTTCCTCAAGGAATGTCCACCAATAGGACATAAGAAGCAAAAAAAAAATTGAAATTGTATTCAAAAATCTAGAACTTGAACTTAGAACTTGGCGTTTTTGAGATTTTTTTTTTATTAGCCTTTTTTAAAGTCCCACTGCTGGGCACAGGCCTCCTCTCATACGGAGAAGGATTGAGCAAATAATTTGAGATAATATTTTTTATTATTTAATGTAATTCTTGTTGGACAGCACCCTGGTGGAGAAGACCCATTACTGGAAGCAGCAGGACAAGATGCCACAATAGCTTTTGAAGATGTTGGTCACAGTGAAGATGCCAGGTAATTTATGATTTTAAAGTTACTTAAATGACATGTCCGCAGTGTGCGCAGACCTTTCATTTGTTATGTAGGTACAGGCACACGCACGCCAGTAGAGGGTCAAAGCTGTGGCCATTACCGAAATTGGTGTGGAGAATTACTTAAATTATAGGTCCAAGCTATCATTTGAACATCTTTGCCAGTCTTTACGGGTAGTAAGAGCCTGACAACCACTCTTACCATTGGCTTGCCTGGGTAACTGGATTAAGGAGATCAAATAGGCAACTGCTCCATGCAAAACACTGGTATAATAATAAGAAATTTGGGAAAAGGCAGATGATGAACCCAATTACCCAAAGTCACATAAATTAGGTACAGACGACAGCACATCAAGTTACCACAATNTATGGGAGTCATATACATAACGCACAACGTGCCCGCGCAGCGGCGCACGGTGAACTGCCTCGCTCGCAAACGCGCCGAGAATATTTAAACTGTGCGAGCAGGCGACGCTATACGATGCGACCACGCGAGAGCGAGATGGGTGCTGTGAACAGTATCTGCGTATGCTTTAGACTTTTGTGTTTTATAAATTTCTGTTTTCCTATTGGTCAATCAGGTAAAGAATGCAGGTCAGCCTAGTCACTAATTTTGTCATGAACAAGTGTATGTAAGGTGTACGTTTTGGCAAATAAACACGAAACTTGAGTATCGCGACTTTAATTTCTACACTACCCTAGTAAACCCTACACTGGCTTCTGCCAGTGGCTTCGCCCACGCAAAACTTAAAATCCCGATTTTTCCCGTTTCCGTGAGAATTTCAGGATATCCTTTCTTAGCGGATGCCTACGTCATAACATCTACCTGTATGCCAAATTTCAGCCTGATCCCTCCAGTGGTTTGGGCTGTGCGTTGCGTAAGTGATTTTTGAGTCTTATACCTATACTAATATTAATTATAAAGCTGAAGAGTTTGTTTGTTTGATTAAACGCGCTAGTCTCAGGAAATCCTGGTCCGATTTGGAAAATTCTTTCAGTGTTAGATAGCCCATTTATCAAGGAAGGCTATAGGCTACTTTTTTATCCGGGTGCGCGGAGTAGTTCCCACAGAAGGCAGGTGCAGAAGCTAGTATTTAAGTATTGTCCTTTAATAAAGTACCTGTATGATCCGTATCCTATTAGGTGCAGCCGCCACAGCGTCGGCATCGCAGTCGACAGTAAGACTCGGTACACCGTAAGCTAGACACAGCGCGACCGGCAAGTTGCCGCGACCCCCGCCCGCTTCGACACAGCACGTGGAATGGCAAGCTGAGTGAAGAGATGCTACCAGACGAGACATTGTTTGTACCTGCGTGGAGAATGAAGATCAAAATTGCGTACAATTCCGATTGTTGGCCACGGAGGCTGTTCTCATATAAGGAGGTCAGCCAGCTGCGCAGGACATATAGTGCATAAGCATTTGCGCAGACACAGGTGCACTCCCTATTTCCTCACTCTCATAACCCGATAGGACGGCAATCCGACATGACTGGAGTGACCAGGCGCAGTGCATCGGAGAGCACGTTAATGTCGGGATTTGGATAGTAATTTACATCATACAACTTGTTGTCCATCCATCGGTCTTGAACACCATTTTGCAGGGTGAGTATTCTGTTTCAAAATCATGTATGAATAATTTTGAGTATATAACTATCTTGTTCAATTTACCTCATAACTCTTCTTGCTAGTCATGAACTCCTTGACGCGTATTTCAGGCCTGACATCTCCACCCCATGTCCTGATACGCTCCTGCAGTTGTTCAGCTGATATGCAGTAGTCATTATTGACAGCTACGCAGTGAGACCGGGCTTTGGTGATCCAGGCAGATAGGAGAGACGCTGCAAGATCATAAAAAAATGCATTACTATAATGGCGTCCTTGCCGATTGTCGGCCACGGCGGCTGTTCTCATATAAGGAGATCAGCCAGCTGCACAGGATATATTATAGTGCACAGGCATTTAAGCAGACACAGATGCACTCCCTATTCCCTCACTCTCATAACCCCATTGGACGGCAATCCGAGTATGAGTTACTATATTTCTATAACAACCCATTCCCTGTCCACAAAGTAGATACAATAGGTAAACAATTAGCGTGTATCACATAAGATTCGCAGGACAGGGAAACTGTTAATATAATAAGGAGGAACTATTTTTTTGTTTGTCTGTTTGCACCTTAAAGGCTTTGGAACTCATGCACAAATATGAAAAAAAAAAATTGTTGGAAAGATACTCTGTCCGCGAGTAACAAAGGCTATATTTTATCCGGGTATGGGTAGAAGTTCCCCAGGACGCGGGTGAAACTGTGGGAAAACCGCTAGTCATAAATATATGATAATACTAGCTTCTACCAGTGGCTTCGCCCGCGTTATACTAAAAATATCGTTCCTGTGGGAATTTCGGGAAATCCTTTCTGTTCGGAACATTCTGGTCTGATGATGTCGGTGGAGGCGACACCGGCGCGGGCGACGGCGGGGGCATAGCGGGGCGCGAGGGAGGAGGCGCGCGCGCCACCGCACCGACCACTTCGTCGAGACAGCGGACGAGAGCGCACACACCCGATTACTTAGTTTTCTATACTGCACGCCTCGTCAAGTTTATTGTTAAATAGCAATAAACCGTTGTAAAAGTAACCGGCGTCATCATTGGAAAGTCCTCAAAATCTCCCATACACTTTCTTATCTCATGTCTTAAGATGAACCTCTGTGCATAATTTCAACTTTATAAGTTCACGAGTTTAGGCCCTGCGTTGATAAGTCGGTGAATGTTTCAGGACGTTGATTATTAGATGTATAGATTTCAAATTGGGATAATGGTAGGAAGATGATGAGATTTCAAAGGTACCTTTAGTTTCTTGGCCACTAGCAGTAGTCCAGAATTCCCCCAATGCATCATTTAACTCCAAACCTTCAAGGGTTTTCCTCAATGGGCTCGGCAGGAGTTTCTCCCAATGGTTTTGCGTGAGGAATTCCACCATATGACAGTTGGCAATAGGTAATAGAGGTGCCAAGTACTTGGTGATTGAATCAATATGGTGTCGGAGTTTGCTAATTGTAGAGTGCATTGATGATTCTGCAAGGAGATAAGATATAGTTGCTTAGTAAAACATCAGTATAATATGTATTAGGATGTTACATTAGGTGGTTAGGTAGAATGATATAGATAAAATTTATTAATTGTACACAGTATTCCTTAATGAATCGTGACTGCTTCAGATAAAATATCTACATTTCAAAATTTTGTTTTGAAATTGCTTAACTTTTACACTATTTTGATGAAAACTAATTATTTGCAATGAATTAAATCAGCTGTTATTGTTAAGCTAATTCGAAAAAGTTTTGAAAGCCTGCATATAAAATAAATAGCTACATTATTATCGAGGGTTAGTAAAAATGTTATGTATCATACCAAAATCCTCAGAATGACACCCCTGCATCATAAGGATTGGCCGAAGATATCTTCAATAATGCACAAGCCTTCTTATATTGAGCTCTGATGGTCTCCGCCATGCCCAGTATATCATGCTCCTCAGAATTTGTCCTCGGGAAACTATCAACGAGTTCCTTAACTTTAGTCAGCTGTGTTAAAACTTTATCAGAGTATTTCGTGCTAGATTCTTCGTTTAGGTTGATGCGGTGAGTAACTTTACCTAGATAATAACCTGAAAATTTAAATTAATGCTGGTAAATTATTGTGTTTATGTTGCTAAGGTAATTGCAAGCTGTAGATCGAAATGTGTCATATTTTTCAAGTCATACCCAGTTCCCGCCCTAATTCAGCTCCTCTATGGTATCCTAGATGGTAGCCTTCAGTGTTTCCAGCTTCGCTTCCAACTTTAAAGCCTTGATCATAACTTTCCTTGTGTGCTATTTCCTCTCCAAGAAAAATGTCGTCTAAAGCATCGTTAAAATCTTTCTCTTCAGCCATTAGCAGGTTTTCCTCTTATTGTTTATAATCATATTACACCAAAATAGCATAAAGAAATGGAAGCTTAGTGTTTATCTGATGATTTTTTACGTAAACATATAAAGTTTACGAGTGCAACTAGGCAATTTTTCAGGTTATGTTTACTTTTTTCAGTGACACATGGATTCTGTCAAAATGCGAGAACAAAACGTAACACGTTTTTGACAAGTTTTATCAATTTTTATAACATAAATAGTAAATTTTCTGATATATGTATCTACATTTTTTAAATACATTTTATACAAATATAATACATGATTTAAATTCAACATTTTAATTGCATTTAGAAAGGTTTATTATCAAAACGCGTTCGAACGCCGGCCTCGTATTGGTTGAAAATTTTACAAGGGAAGGGGTAAATAAATGACAGCTGATTCTGTCATACAAAGTCATTGACTGAAATGTGATAATATTATTTTTTCCCGTCAAAGTTTAACAACCTTGACCATCGTTCGGTCCAATTTGGTTCGTAAATTTTAAATAGAAAGTACACAATCACAATTCTAAAATGTCGAAAGATAAATCAGATAAATCAGATAGACTTATAACGGCAGAAGAAGTCAAAAGGCACAACACCAGAAAAAGTGTATGGATAGTCATTCGTAATGACGTTTACGATGTGACCGCCTATATCGACGAGGTAAGGGGTTAAATTGCGACCTACACCAACAATATAATTTAGTGAATAAAAGGTTGAACAATAATTCTATAAATGATGACCTTCATATCATGTGATTGCGGCACTATAGGTACTGTGTGTAATTAATTTCTAGTCTTGTGATTTTCATGTAAACGGCACCTGTTGAGGAATACTCTTGAAGACTTAACTGTGACTAAAGATTTATTCACTACACTCCACATAATATTTATTTATTAAAATTTACATAAAAAAATCATGATATTGCATCATTCAGCCATGAGACAGATAATGATCATAAAAAATATAATCAGTGTTTGACATCACAGTGTAATTATGCTGTGTAAGCATAAAGGCTTATTTTTTATTGACATAAATTGCCTTTTTCAATGTTCCTCAAGGAATGTCCACCAATAGGACATAAGAAGCAAAAAAAAAATTGAAATTGTATTCAAAAATCTAGAACTTGAACTTAGAACTTGGCGTTTTTGAGATTTTTTTTTTATTAGCCTTTTTTAAAGTCCCACTGCTGGGCACAGGCCTCCTCTCATACGGAGAAGGATTGAGCAAATAATTTGAGATAATATTTTTTATTATTTAATGTAATTCTTGTTGGACAGCACCCTGGTGGAGAAGACCCATTACTGGAAGCAGCAGGACAAGATGCCACAATAGCTTTTGAAGATGTTGGTCACAGTGAAGATGCCAGGTAATTTATGATTTTAAAGTTACTTAAATGACATGTCCGCAGTGTGCGCAGACCTTTCATTTGTTATGTAGGTACAGGCACACGCACGCCAGTAGAGGGTCAAAGCTGTGGCCATTACCGAAATTGGTGTGGAGAATTACTTAAATTATAGGTCCAAGCTATCATTTGAACATCTTTGCCAGTCTTTACGGGTAGTAAGAGCCTGACAACCACTCTTACCATTGGCTTGCCTGGGTAACTGGATTAAGGAGATCAAATAGGCAACTGCTCCATGCAAAACACTGGTATAATAATAAGAAATTTGGGAAAAGGCAGATGATGAACCCAATTACCCAAAGTCACATAAATTAGGTACAGACGACAGCACATCAAGTTACCACAATCTGTCAAATTTCTGCAATCGATTTTCAACCTTATCACAATAGTGGGTAGGTTAATATCCGATTGGTAAAATTTGACAGATTCGTATACGTTGACCTGCTGTCGTCTGTACAATATATTTTGAGGGGAGATCAGTTTATGTGGCTCATCTATTTGTTCCTAATATAAATATTTTACTATTTTAACATTGTTTCTATTTTATGTCTCGTTCCTATGACACAGTTCTACAATATACATTTCCGGCTCAAAATACATGTTTTACTAAATTTGATATTTTAATCATTGGACAAATGCGCTATTTCTGGGCAAAAATGGTCCGTCCCAAAGTTAATTTTTAGTTTTCTTAATATTTTATTCTCTCTTTTTCAGAACAATAATGAAAAAATATAAAATTGGTAAACTAGCACCAGGTGAAGGCTGGTAAGTACAAAGTTGTTATCATTAGAATAAGTAAAACTTACTTAAAAAATCGAATTCTAAAATGATCTCGTAATTTTTTTATTGACCCATAGATTAACAATATGAAAACAAGTACAAAAAGTGTAAAAAACTAAAATTCTATAAAAATAGTAAAAACTTATGGAAATTCCGAAAAGTTCTGATAAAAACAGAATTAAAAATAATATAAATTGTTTGCAGTTGTAAAATGAGAGCTAAAATATGGAGATCAAGGTGATAATTTTTATTTTTTTCATTTTCAATAATTTATTTTAATTATTAATGTTCTAACACTGAAGCCATTTTAGTTCTTGTTACTCAGGTGTATGATTCATTTTCGCGAGTTACATAATTTACTTCCTCATTTATCATTTTGTAGAAGGGTGGGTTGCACCATTTAACTATACCGATAACCAAAGCATAACCAGCCGTGAAATGGCCGTCCTTTGGTCAAATCGGCTATTTGTTTTTGGCTTGTGTATTGTTGAAAGTTAAATGGTACAACTCAATCTATGTACGGTCCGGGGTCATAAATGCACTAGCAACTTGCCATTATTCCTATTTTAGCCGCATAATAGGTGTTAGTGTAACCGGTGGAACCGTTGTGTTCAGGCAATGTATTACACTACAAAATTGTGAAGGTTTGCTACTGCATTAATGTCCGCGACTATATTATGTCTGTACTTGTAATTAACATCATCAGAGGTATTGATGTACTATGTGATAAGTATTTATAAATAGATTTATCTTGTTTTGACTGAGTTAATTTCATTACTAGATAGCAATGAAGGTCAGTCTGTAAAAAAATAAGTAGGTGGATTACTTTAGTTTATTTTCCTAGTAGATTGTAAGTTTTATTTTGTAGGGTACTTAATTTTATCATCATTACGTTAAACTAGCAACCACCAGAGATTTCACCCGCTTCCCATAGGAAGTACTTACATCCCGCAACTGGATAAAAAAAAACAAGTTTAAAAACATGAGATATCTAACACTGAAAGAATTTTTCAAATCGGCTCAGTGCAGTGGTTTTCGAGATTAGCGCGTTCAAGCAAACAAATAAACAAACTTCACCTTTATTAGTATAGGTTATAAAAAAATCTGTAATGGGAGTATTGGGTACCTCCATTATGAAGATCGAAATTGTATAGAAAAAAAAAATCTTTTTTGTTCAATCATGTAGTAATTAGGTAAATTAGCAGTTTAATCTATTACTTGACATACTTAATTAGTCATTGTGTTAAGTCTGATTAGAAGACAGTAGTTCAAAACATATTAGTAGTATAAAAAAGAATAATTATAATATTTTTTTTGCAATCTCTACAGTTCAGTTTATCACCACAAGTGCACCGAATGTGAAGCGAGCAGGTCAATTCTTATTTATTTTTGTAGATTTGTTGTTTCTTTCAGTATTTTTGTGTCAATAATTTATTATACGGTTATTTTCTTCACAAAAGCTCTCAGTTTAGCGTGATATAAAAAAAAAATCTGCTAGTCATGAATGAGTCTTAAAATTTGACTAAAAAAAGGTTCTATGGAGCCCTGACCGCCGGTATCTTAGACCATGTTCCCGATGCCGGTGGGACACTATTTTTATATTTTTAAATGTTTTATTTTATTTTTTTACGAAATATTTAAAAATGTATGAAATATTTAATAAATGAAAGAACTAAAAGTCGAGTACAAAACAGATTCCTTCCAAGAATAGTTCAAATTGATTTCACACAAACACTGCGTTGGTGTGTTGCGCAGAGTTTGTTATTTCCACAAGGTTAACATATCTGTTTAATGCTTATTTTAGCGCCAATTATTATCGTGTCAATAATGTGGGCTACTAAAGTATCTGATTTCTTATGAAATAAAATCTGGTCTAACTCAACAGTAACATTGCCTTGCGTGAATCCTTTCGAAAAGCAGGCCGCCTCCAACCGGTATTTTTGGTAGTCAATGGGGGAGGCCTATGTTCAGCAGATGATGATGATGAATTTTTATATATTTTATATATATTATATATTTCTAAAACGTGACAAATAATTAAAGCCCCAATTTCACCCAACATAATCGGCAGTTTAATTAAAACAACTGTTTATTAATTTTAACGCTCAATTTTTAAAATAAACGTTGTTTTTAGATAAATTGCCGGTTATGTTGTCGGTGAACTTCGTAGTCGTAGTGAAGTTTTATTTTGAAACTAGCTTCTACCAGCGGTTTCACTCACGTCCCGTGGGAACTACTCGGCGCACCTGGATAAAAAGCCTATAGCCTTCCTCGATAAATGGGCTATCTACCACTGAAAGAATTTTTCAAATCGGACCAGTAGTTCCTGAGAGTTTGTTCAAACAACCAAACTCTTCAGCTTTATAATATATGTAGTAGATAAAGAAGTGGTTTCTAACCTACTTTGTCGAATAGTTGTCCAAATATTGTCAAACCTGGTACAAGCAATGAGAAGTCGTGGCGAACGTTTGATGGTGCCCCCGCTAGGTTAGATATAACATAATAATATCAAGAAATAATACACAAAAATAGGGTTTTGTTGAACAGTATTATGATATGTAATATTACTATAAGAAACTCAAAATTTCAACCAATCTATGAAGTTTTGGGTTTAAACCAAATTATTTGATTGGTATTACGACA
Source organism: Heliothis virescens (assembly GCA_002382865.2). NCBI lineage: Eukaryota > Metazoa > Arthropoda > Insecta > Lepidoptera > Noctuidae > Heliothis > Heliothis virescens. The sequence continues at coordinate 2,126,405 of NWSH02000535.1, forward strand.
TCACCTAGAGTTCTGCTTTAAACCGAGTATTAAAATTAAATATTATACAGCAGTACTTAAACTAGTATACCTAGATGATCTTTGAATTATATTTAAAATATAGTTGGCTTTTTGATATCAGAGGCTTGTAGAGAAATGGTTTGTACTTAGATTAAAAAGGTATTTGACGTGACAACGTCTTATAATTCGATTGAGCCGGTTGCACGCACGAAAAAACATGACTCATGCGGCGTTACCTCGCTTTGAGACGTTCCATGTAAGGCTTGAAGTGCAAGCGAGAGCGCGGAACGAGCGACAAAGAGGCACAATCGGCCTTCGCGTTCGGCAGCGTTCGACATCCGTCTCTCTCCTACTTGAGTGAAAAATGCTACCATTCCGTCAGTATTTTCTTAAGACGTTGTCACGTTCAACTATCGTCAGTAAACCGCCTTTACAGACAACCGATTTTTTTTATTAATGATTGATTTTGTAACAGCCGAAAGTCGTCACACAAATGTACCTATAAGGCTCCCACCCAGCCTAGAGTGCAAAGAAGAACTCAACATATAGTGGTGCCGCGTGAAAGGTCTTCTATTTTCCTTATTTTGTTTATAAAATTACTAGCCGTTTTCCCGCGGTTTCACTCGCGTCCCGTGGGAAATACTGCCCGTGCCTCGATAAATGCCTATGTTACTCGGCGATAATGTAGTTTCCCAACTGAAAGAATTATTGGAATCGGTTCAGTAGATCCGGAGCCTAGTCGTTACAAACAAACTAACAAATCTTTCCTCTTTATATAGAATATAGATGAATATTTTCATTCCTGATAAAAAAATTTTTTTTTTTCTTTCAAAAACTGTTAAATTGATCTTGTTTTAACTTCTACATATTTCCTTCAGTATTTAAATCTCTCCAAATTTATGTTAGCTTTCATTTTCTCGGTAAATCTCCGGTTAAGGGTTATGAAACATCTTAGGCCCGTCACTTACAATTTAAACGACAGTTTTCTTATAACAACTGTTTACCACGCATTTTTCATTGAATTTTTAAAGTAAAGAGTTATTTTAAGAAAATCAGACGTTTAAGTGGTCAGTGAACTTGGGCCAAGTATAGAGCAAGCAATTAATATTATTTTTCCTTTTTTCAAGACGACCCAGAGGTCCACCCTGTGAAGGAAGGTTCTTAAATATGCATTTAAATTTATTTAGAAGTAGGAAACTCATAGTTAAAGTTGAAAGTAAATAAGTATATGTGTATAAATAAGCATAGTTTGTTGTAGTTATTTATCTCTTCACGCTCGTAATTTTCTTGCGGTAGCTAGCAGAACTCTAAGTGACATGGTTTGAATTCCAGCAAAAAATCTTGAATTTGAAAATAACGACGTATAAAATTTTAATGCAATCGAAACATAATGTCGGTAGCATCAGAAACTTAATGTTCTTTATAATTTCAATAAAGTTAATTAAAAAGAAAACGCGAGTGTTCGTCACATATCTGTTTCGCCACTACTTTTAATTGTTAAATACCTATTAAAATGTGGAGTCCGTAGTGCTTGATACTACCTAGTATAAAATATCTGTTACAAATACTAGGTAGTATTTTGGATATGGACTGTTATTAAAAGCCAGGTAATATTAAAAGTGTGTGTTTTTCCGGAGATCTGCTGTTCCTGTAAGACTACGAGCTTGAAGATTTGTTATAATGTTGAGTGTATTTATGTTTAAAGGCGTGGCAAGCCTTGTAGGCCACCCCCGCCACCGCCGCCCCCAGAATCGCACGCGACGTAATTTGCATTTATTGTATATTTCTCAGTACATGTAAAAATAATGGTTGTTTGTTAGTCTAAAATTGTGTAACGCCTTGAATGTATTGATGATTGTAATATTTATACATTAATTTTGTTGTATCCAAGAACTGTTGCGAATATACTCAGCTAATTGTATAGTAGTAATAGTTTAAGTAGTTCTTAAAAATAATGCTAAAATATTATGTGGTTCTTAATATTGGAAGTTTTATGTAGTGTGTTGATAGAAAGTAAGATAAAAAACACCGGAAAAAGGATATTTGGAGTCTCTGTATTAAACTACTTAATAATTTAATTTCATTCGATTGCGGTGATCTGAGCCCAAAATCCTTTTAAAAATTAGCTTAAAATGAATTAACTATTAATTAAAATTATTATTATTTTCAGTTCGCGGCTGAAATGGGCGCTACTGGCCTTGGGGGCTGCTATTATCATCGGTGTCGCGTACAAAAAATATGTCGCAGCATAATTTAGATGAAGAGAAAACACACATTTGGGGTCCAAAAAAAACTGGTGAAACCAGTTGAGGCCTAGTATAAGCCTAACTTTGTAGGTACACTCGACAATGACCATGGTTAATCACTTTTAAACCATATTTTTTAAATTATAAGGTTGAGAATTGAACAATCGTGATTATTGTCGAGTGTACCTTGGACAAGATAATACTTCTGAGGAATATTCGTTATAGTATGTTTCTTTAAAGTCTTAGCTCAATTTTTTTTCACATTATATTATATCTCGCTATACAGTTCTAAAGGTAGCTGTATTCTTATGAAATTATCTTAATCCGTTTAATGAATTGTGCATTTATTAGGCGTCTGTGATTCTTGTGTTGTTCTTTTTTTGGAACAGTTATTAGATAAACTGTTCTATAAAATAATAATTTAGTTTTTACCATTCCCATGATATTTTGGTGAGGTTTATTAAATTATCACGTGTCCTAAAAAATAGATACTTACTAAAATTTACTACTGAGAGAAATATAAAATATGTAAAAATCCGTTATTATTACCCACATTACCAATGAAATAATAATTCTGGAATAAGCGTGAAAGTATAATTTATTCAGTTGATCTGTTGCATTTTAAATGATTTAACTTTACTGTTGCGTTTTGCTTGTTATAACCATATTTTGTACAAATCTTTTTATACAACTGTTACAATTTTCTGATTTTATTATGACATGATGCAATAAAGTAGTAAATAGTGAAATATCGTTTTATTTTGATGTTCGAACTTTGGAATTAATTTCTTTTTCGTCTTTAAATGCATTATTATGGTACATAACATTATAACATTTTCATTTTTATACAAAATGCAATATAAAAGTAAAAAAAGGTTTACAGTTTCTGAAAACATTTAAACTTAAAAACATTGATCACAATAAAACAAACATAATACTTTAATCAAATGCTTTGAGACCAAAAAATCTTAAGCATTTACTCGTTGATTTTAGCTAACTTTTGACTAATTCACTTTACTAAGTCACAACAATAGTATAGTTATGATAGTCATGATGCTTAGGTACCATATGTTTGCAAATACCGTTGCTGTTCCACTCGAGTACTCGCCGAACTTGGCCGCGTACGATATCGCGTGGAACACATAATGCTGTTCGTGCACGTTGTGGAACAGGTGCGAGTATGGGCCTGGAACAGTGAAAAAGAACAGGTTAAAAATATCTGGATATCAATTGATAATTCAATCACTATTAAATGTGCCTTTGCAATAGAAAAGTAATTCTACCTTTATTAAGTGTCATGAATCAATTTAGCCAATTTAGGGATGGACCCGACCTACATCTATCTAGTTGAATGGGTAGGTGTCCGATGTCCATCGGTAACGCGAGTGTTGAGAGAGCAATATCAAGTTTAGGAATATCTGGTAACTTAGCAATTTATTTGTCATTTAATACACACATCTTCAGTTCAAGTATCAAATTAGTTTATGCTCTCAGAAATCGCAATTCATTCTTATTACTGAATCTTATATAATCTTATTATATTGTTTACTAGCTTCTGCCAGAGACTTCGTTTGCGGATCATGGCGCTTTTGCCAGCGACAACGGGTCGTCATAATCAAAGATCTTTCCCTTCACTGCTCTGCTTTTTTTGATTGTAGCGTGATGAAAAGTATACTATAACCATTTCAGGACTCCTGAGATGGTTATAGTATACTTTTCATCCTGAGTCAGGAGAATATTAATTGTACCAAGTTTCGTTAAAATCCGTTTTTGTTTCTTATAACGGTTATACAGACAGACAGATACACAAAAATTCTACTGATTGCATTTTTAGCATCAGTATCGATCCCTAATCACCGATAATAACTGCCTCGTTGGTCTAGTGATCGCATAGCGCGACTGCCGTGCCACGGGTCTCGGGTTCGATTCCCGGGTCAGGCCGAAATCGCTTTGTGGGTTTTAGAAACTTTCACAAAGCAGCCTGGAGTTTGGAAGTTGGCGGTGTTACACCCCCGTGCCTGGGAGGGCACGTAAAGCCGTCGTCCTCGATTGTTACTCAGTAGCAGTCGTAGTTATAATTCCACGTCAGAGGCCGTCAGGCGGATTTGAGAAAACTCTGACACTAGGGCTTGTCAGGTGATTAAACCTGCAGCTCACTCGATAAGAAGAAGAATCACCGATAGTTAATTATGGAAATATATTTCATGTACAGAATTGACCTCTCTACAGATTTATTATAAGTATAGAAGATAAATTATTCAGTATCTAATCTCACCTCTAGCATAAATCGCCACATCGCCACCTCCGTGGTAGTTCTCAACCAGCTGTATCCCAGCTATTTGCGTGTAGTCGTATCTCTCCGTGTCATCCTCACTGGGGTCTTGCCTGGCCACCTTGGTGGTGCCATCTTCTTCGGTCTTCACGTAGTACTGGAAGCCTCCAGGGCCCCCGGTGCCGTACGATAGCGTTGTGTAGTTTACTCCGTCGTAGCTCGACGGTTGGGCTATACCTGAAGTTATTTATAGGTTAAGGAAAATGCTCCTGAATCAAATTGTAGTAGTTTAGGTATATTTTTTAGGAAGTTACATTCTATCAAGGACTCGCATCTAATGCTTGGCGTTACTTTTGTCTTGCCTTTCTTTCAAAATTGTATTCGTTCCAATTTTACAAAACAAAATATTGGTTCCAGGCCGATATTTAATCCGCGTTCCCTACATAGCCTAGTAATTGTCAGCGCAGCCATGATACCTCATACATTCCAAATTCCTGTATAGATATGTAAATCATATCCCGAGTGATGAACCAATGTTTGTCTGACTACAAAGAAACATACCGAAAATACTGGTCCCCCTATCCGGATACCCATTAATAGACAGCGAGTGTGTGTGGTCACTGGTGACGATGAGCAGTGTGTCTTGCTCATCAGTCATGTTGGCAGCCACCTGGACAGCTGCCTCCATGGCGGCGGCCTCGTTCACAGCGATCTTAGCCCAGCCGCGATGGTGGGCCATGTCGATGTTACCGCCCTCTACCTGTAATTGTTAAAAAAAAAAATTTTTTCTAGAAGCTTCTGGAAGATGGCGATTTTAAGAAAATACATGCTGTAGAATCGCCTAACCGATGAAAACATAGTTGCATAATTAATGTTTCCGTACTAACCATAAGGAAATATCCATTCTTGTTCTTCTGCAGCACTTTTATAGCGGCTGTGACCATCTCTGATATTGAAGGCATTCCTTCAGGAGACTTGTTTCTTAGATGCTCGTAGCTCAAGTGCTCGTTCGAGAATATTCCTGAAAAGAATAGAAAGAAGATTTCAGGTTAGGTGTAATATTCTAAAGTGCTTTGAAGTTGGATCAGAAACCACACGAAATCTTTCTTCTTTACGAGGACCCTGTTTTCAAAATCACAGATTGAAGAGGTCGCTTCAGTGCCTATACAGTTAAGTGGGTAGCCATACTCCCCTTTCTTAAAAAAACCAATGAATTTTAATCAAATCATCAAATAAATTTAGAAACGTACCAAGCAAATAATCAGTTTCGTCAAAGTCCACCTCGCTCAACTCCTTATTATTCATGACAACTGCGTGCTTGAGGTTCCGAGTGTTCTTGTCGATCATGTAGCTCTTGACGAGGTTGCGTCCGTCTTGCCTGTAGCAAGTCCATGAAGACATGCTGATGGGATCCAAGGGTGTGCCTGTGGCGTTGGACACCAGTTGCTGACGGCCACCCCCCATTATAACCTGAAATATGCAAGCAATGAACAGTTATATTATTGACCGAGTACGAAATTTCAAGGTTTTGCCCACATCTGCTAAATATACATGAGGTATGTCTGGAAATATGTTCCAGTGACGTTGTTTTTTCAGCTTCATGATTCTGACATTTATCACAAGAAAGCTTGTTTTTGACAAGCTGAGCAGACTAGTGCATTGCTCTAGAAGTTCTCGGTGTATTTCTTGTACTGTCGTTTCTTTTTCTAAGTTAAGTACTTACTTGGAAGTCCCTCCCAGGCCAGTCCTCTACCAGTTGTCTGGCGATGTCCTTGCATGAAGTCCCTTCAGGCATTTGGGCCTCACATTCCCACTTACGACTCGCACTGTGAGCGTACAAAGGACTGGGGGTTGCGTGAGTCACTCGCATTGTTGTTACGAAACCTGGAGATGATAAGTTTTCATATAAAAAGGTGCAACTCAATAAACTAAGGCCTGAAACTGCGTCAGGCAGGCACGAGCGCTGTTTCATACAAAAATGCACCGTCACGGGGCAACCGCGAACCTCTTTTGTATGAAACCGCGCCCGTGCCCGCTTAACGCAATTTCAGGCCTAAGTCTGCAGAATTTTAATAGCAAACGGTAATTCAGTTGTATTAGATTAGGAATAACTTACTGAAACCATGGGGAAAAATCGTTCAAATTAAAAGTTGCAGCTCAAAAGGTAACACAGCATCATATATTGAAGTTCTTATATCTTCTTCTGAGAATTGCTTTACCAACCTGTACTCTTCCCAGCCTTCAAAGCCAGAGCAGCTAGCGACTCCAACCTGGCCTGAGGACTGAGACTCGTCATGCAATCCTTGTATTGCACCGTGGCGTCCACACCAACTGTGTCCTGATTGGTCTTAACACCACTGAACATGGCAGTGGCTGTGCAAGCAGAGTCCGGCACCATTTTATTTGCTGAGTATGTCTGTAAATGTAAGGATCAACATTTAAAGTACCATCTTATGCCAAATAACGTAGTTGTTATTATAAAGGAGGGAATAGAGGATAGGTGCTTGAGGTGTGTACGAATAAGTACACCAAAAAAAACAACGGAACTGGTTTTCACAAAGGCAGTTATCTACTAATACTATGTCTACCTATAGTTTTGGAGAAATAACAAGACCAAACTCTTTAAAATTTAACATTTATGTACAGACGATAGCAGGTCAACTTACCCGAATGTGTCAAAACTTTCCAATCGAAAATGAGGCTTCCATTATTCTGATAAGGTTGAAATCTATTGAAGAAATTTGGCAGTGCTGGCCTCTGTACACACGCTTTAGGTTTCAAAGCACCTAAATTATAATCTTTAACCTGCCAAACCCTAGAAGACCCTTAGAAGACGGCTTTGTAGAGTTTTTTGAAATATCTAGTAAAATAAATGTTTGCATGGCTTAAACTTACTTTCAAAAGTCCCATATGCGGGAACTTCTCATACACGAGCCTGTGGCTCTCCCCGCCTTTGTGGATCCTCAAGGCGGTGACGGTGTTGGGTCCCATCCCGTCTCCTACGAACAGTATCACGTTCTTCGCCGGATTGAGGTTCCATTGTACCCTCAGAGTTTCCTCCAGCTCCGCATGAGCGAGGTCCTTCCAAAACTGCTGATCTGGTCATTCAACATGTATTTTGAGAATTTTGATGCGCACAAGAATACGTATAAGATAGATATCTTTTATAGCTTCTGCCAGCGGTTTCACCCGCGTCCCGTGGGAACTACTCGTCGGACCCGGATAAAAAGCCTATAGCCTTCCTCGACACTGAAAGAATTTTTCAAATCGGACCAGTAGTTCCTGAGATTAGCGCGTTCAAACAAACAAACTCTTCAGCTTTACCTGTAATCACAGAATTCGTAAAGAATATCGTATATAAGTAATCGTAATACTAAAGATAACGATATCTATTAATCATTTAGGATAAAACATAGAGGTGCGCATATATTGGGTGCAATCTGATCTAGTCTGAAATTCTTTACAAATTCACATTCTAGAAAATGCATGATTTCTCACATTGAAATTACACGCCGTTTCCAATAATTAAGATTCTTAATCTAATAGACAGACATGTGTTTCTGGGGAGTTTGTTGCGCCACTTCTTCTTCCCAGCAAAAACACACAGAAAGTGGTGAAGGGCGGACGTTAGGGTGTCCCTTATATGAGCAAAAAAATTTTTTTTTTGAATTTCGAAATGCATACCCTCTATATTTTTTACTTATGCTTTAAGATACTCAAATACAAAATTTCATCATTCTAGCATAATTGTAACCCGTGCCGACTTAGCTTCAAAGTTTAGTAAAAATCGCATTAAATCCTTACATTTCGGTTTGTAACAAAATCACTATAAATTCAATAAATTAGGGAACAAATGTAAAAATTAAATGCGATGAATATTAAATTTAATGAATAACATAAAATAAGAACAATCAGCGAGGGTAACTCCTTTTTAGAATATTTTTTTTACAGTTCGGATATATGTATTTTCTGTTTCTGGACACAGAGCGCAGTTAGAACTGTTATTGTTCTTCTCGAGCCGTGATAAATTTGTTAAAACCATGCATTAATTTAACAACCCTCTCAGCATTACCATTCACAACTCTCAAATTATTTTTTATTCTTTTAGCATCAAGAAAAGCAGCATTATATCCCAGAAGATATATCTTCCTTAACAAAACTGACATCAATCTGGAGTCGTGATTGAAATTGTTTGCTATACAAAATCATCCATTGTTTAATCTGGAAAACTGAAACTAAAAAACAAGATAAGAAAAATAAAAATTATTAATAACAAAATTAATTAAAATAAGTCATATAAAATTAATAAAACTCCCCAAACTACCTTCGAGTCTGTTTTCCCTTCGACGTGTCATAGTGTTTGCTAAAATTTGAAAGTTTGTCCCTGTAAAAGTTAGCAATCATTTTCTTCGTAGTTTGGTTATCAACTTCGTCATCAAACAATGATAGAGTGACTGTGTCTTCACATAAATACCACAAGTGATGGATAAACTTGCTTACAGCAGCTTAAGCAATTGTTGCATCTACTTTTGCGTAGTCTATTAATGTCTTGATTATTTTTTTTGCTTTTTGATTGGTCGCAACTGTGCATTCGAGCCAAGGTTTAACATGCAATATCGCGATAAATAAGCAAACATACAGTTTAACCTTTGTAAGAAGAAATAAACATATTTTTAAAGAATAGATCGCCCTCACCATCCTACAAGTTCTTCGCGCAGTTAGGAAATACTCTTATCGGTATTCTTGCTTTTTACCAATCTATAATGCATTCCCTAATCATTAAAAAAATCAAAATCAAAAAAGTATTTATTCAAAGTAGGCTAAAAAACAGTATTTTTCAAACGTCAAAGTTACAGGAGACAGTCCCATAAACGCCCGCGCTTCATATTTTCCTATGTGTTTTTGCTGGAAAGAAGAAGTGGCGCAACAAACTCCCCAGTAGGTGTGTTGTGTTGCTGACACATGTCTGGCTGTTAGGCCCGTATTACAGAATGATGCTCAAGCACTGATCGCTATTTAAATCTAGTTTTGAGTTGAGATTTTATTTTAGAACGTTCCTCAAGCATTGATTTGTTAATGACAGTTCAGCCGAGTGTAGTTTTATTATCAGCTTATTCTAGATCGTTACTCAGTTGTTGATCGGACTTTAAGTAGAGATTTGATCTCTAATCACGCAAGTGTGGTCGACAGCGCGCTTGAGCAGAGATTATCTGTCATTTATTGTTTGTTATTCGCTTGTCTACTTATTATTTGATTCAAAAATGGTCATTTTTGAAGAAATATATTACTAATGTAAATTATTTAACGATGATTCGAACAGAAGGTTGAACTTCAGCGTTCCTCTCAGATTCCTGATAGATATGCAGGACCCATAATAATTATGACAATTTTAAGAAAAGATACAGATTTTCACAAAATGCGGTAAAATATTATTTACTGCCATTCCTTGACCAAGATTTGAGAAAACCATGCAACCGGGGCT